>JAVIAB010000092.1:143042186-143545525 GCA_032433765.1 Megaustenia siamemsis | reverse complement strand
TCCTTCTTTCTTTCCTTCTTTTTCTTTCCTTCTCTTTCTTTCTTCTATCTTTCTTTCTTTTGTTCACGTATTTCTTTGATGTTAAATTGCCCGTCTTACTCTTTGCCTGTCACTTGCTCTTCTCCTTTCTCCTCTCTTTATGTATGCTTTGTACGGTAAAGAATCGCACATTCTTTCTACCTGGCCAAACAGTCTATTTATTCTTTCTGAGTTTAGGATTGTTCAATGGCAGCCATATCTCTTATATCTGTTCTCATTTTGCCTATTCTGGTCGTTCCAAGTGTTTTTCTCAATCCTCTAAATTTCTGTGGTTTCAAGATTTAAAAAAAACATGTTTAGTCGCGAGTGACCATATTTGGAATTAAAAACACGATGTGGAAACTTCAAAACAGCAACAAGAAACCTCTACAAAGCAGTAAAAGCAGCAAGAGCGAGAAAAGAAAACAATGATTCCACTGAACTCATTAGTGACAAAGACAGACTGCCAATACCAAGTAACCAACATATGCAATAGAGATGGAAAGAAAATTTCGAAAACTTATTGAATATAGCACCAACTACCATTAACACAACAAACACCACACAAGAATGCACGAACCCAAAATCATGAAAGAGAAAATTGAAGAAGTAATCAAATATGCACCATGAAATAAAGTACCGCGCTGATAGATAACACGCCAGTAGAAATATAATAGCAGCAGCTGGAGAAACAGGAGTGACATGGCGGCACAGAATATTCAATACAGCATGGCACCAACAAAAATCCCAGAAGACTGGCAACAGGCAATCATCGTACCAATATGGAAAAATAAAAGTAGCAAGAGAAAGACTGCAATCTCTTTAGAGGTATATCACTTCTCAGCCATGTGGAAAAAGTATACGTCACAATTTAGGAAAAAAGATCTGACCAATAATAGAACTACAGTTAAACTATTCTCAAATGGGGTTTTGAAAAAAACAAAGGATGTACTGACGCTTTATTCATCCTAAAACAACTGGCAGAAAAAACGACAATCACAATGTGTACATAGCTTTCATTGACCAGGAAAAAGCATTCTACCAAGTGGACAGAGAAGAACTGATAGAGATACTGATAACATACAATTAAGCCAACATCTAACCAACCAAATTAAAAGTTTCTACATTAACATCAGCTGCAGCGCTAGAACAGCAGCAGGTTACACAGACCACTTCGAAGTTAGATCAAATTTAGACAGGTGTGCACTCAATCCCCCATATTGTTCATTACATAAAAAAGCAAAGTACCCCCGTCCACGTCCGCCAAGTGGTGTATAGGGAAATATGGTGTTAGTGACCCTATATTTTACAGACCTTCAGCACATGATTTTTGGGGTAATGTGGTCGGTATTACGCCCGTGCTGCTTTACTTTTCCACAAAAAAATCCGGTACCCTTTTAAGACTGAGTGAACCCGAAGCCGTCGGTTGGGATCGAACCCTACCCTTGTCCTTTGTAGTCCAGTTCACTAACCACTGAGCTGTCGCGTCTCCCATTTGTTCATTACATACATGCACGATATGTGCATGTTATCCATCCCATCTGAGACAGGAGATAAATGAACTTCTATTAGCACACGATCAGGCACTAATATATGGACAAATAGAAAACATAGGAGTACACTTTAAACAGACTCAACAGCACAGGCGCACAAAATACAACATAAAAAGATAATCATAATTATAGCAAAAGAGAAACAGAACATCAACATTACTTTAGACGCAGATACTTAAAATTAAGTAGAGGAATTTAAATACCTAGAAAGTCGATTGACAAACGACAATTCACAAACAGCAGAAATAGACTCAAAATGCATCAATACTTATCAAATCATTGGACAGCTATCACCACTATTGTACAACAAGAAATTAACTCTAGAGGCAAAACAATCTATGATACAATCTTCATTCCAACGCTGTGCTACCAATATCAGTGCTGGACCCTAGATGCAAGAACGATAAGAAAAATAACCACTCCCGAGATGAAATGTGCTAGACGAATGACAGGAACAGTCTGAGAGATAAGATCAGAAATGAAGAACTGAGGGAAAAAAAAACAGGAATAACCCCTACCATAGAATATGTAAAGAAACAGCAGATAAAATGGTTTGGCCAGGTGAAAATGGAGAAAGATCAAAACACAACATGAGCCTTTAATAAACGTTGTGAGAACACCCAGACCTATGAGCCGACCATGCAAAAGGTGGATTCACGGAATATTAGAAGCAGTAGGAAACATAACAGCAGCAGAGGCGAACAGAAGAGCAAAAATACCACAAATTATAACTCCCCTCGACGCTAAAAGCCAAAAAAGGAAGGAAACTACAAACTATGGGAATGAATATGCTCTCTCTCTCTCTCTCTATTTATCTCTCTCTCTCTCTCTCTCTCTCTCTCTCTCTCTATATATATATATATATATATATATATATATATATATACATACATACATATATATATATATACACACATATGTGGGAGCCGCGATAGCTCAGTGGTTAGTGAACTGGACTACCACGGACAAGGGGTAGGGTTCGATCCCAACCGACGGCTTCCGGGTTCACCCAGCCTTAATGGGTACCGGATTTTTTTCTGGGAAAGTAAAGCAGCACGGGCGTAATACTGACCACATTACCCCAAAAATCATGTGCTGAAGGTCTGTAAAATATAGGGTCACTAACAACCTATTCCTATATACGCCACTTGCGTGAGGGCGACACTTTACTTTTTTTTTTTTACACACATATGTGTGTGTGTGTGTTTTATTACAAAATGAGAAATATTGTTATGAAAAACATGTTTGCCGAGAATTTAATTTGATGATAGAGCTGTATGTGGGAAACGTTTGTTCCTGGAGAACAAAGTCTGTGTTCTTGTGTCTGTCTATTGAGAGTTAATAAAACACTCACAAGAGAAAATCTTGCTCCCAGCTCGGGTTGGATCCCTTCACCTGAATGGTTGTAGACTTCACATTCTGCAGTTTCAAAGTCACGTACGAGTTGAACCGCTCTGTAGTTGAGGAAAACAAACAATAAATAAATATCTGGTAACTAAGATACATCAAAAGGGCTCATCATATACAATCAATTCAAAAACAAATGATCTTCTGCATTGTAATTGATAATAGAGTTCACATGCAGATGATGAAAGTCAAATAAGTCTTTCTGAGACAACATGACTCTTACATTATTATAACGAGCTGTATACTTGTATTCTGGGATTCAATCATATAAGAACAATGACTGGTCCAGAATATGTGGATCGCTTTACCTTTAACTTTGGTCAAATTCCTATAGTTTAAAAAAGGGCAATATCAGCAGCTAATTTGTGGCTACATAAACACGCATTGAACCCTATCTAGATCATAGTATCTCAACGTGATGCAGGAAACATCAATTTATGTGCCAGTGCGATGTGACGGTCCATTTCTGACTTCAGACCCAGGTGAGCAGAAAATCTCAAAGCATATCAGTGAAAGAAAAGGTCCATCAGCTGTGTGATCAATAACAAGTTATCCTTACATTAGTTGATTAATGAAACAGGCGATGATTGAATTCTCTAAAGCCTTGAATGGAGTCACACGAAACAAATCAATGATACTATAGTCTTACGTCAGACACCACTATGGACGGGACCATAACGATTGACAGAGAGATCGTGTAAGGGCTAAACTGGTGGAAGAGCTCAAGGAAGGAAAGAAGGATACATGACTGTTGTAGCTAGTGAGCTATTAGGTGTTTAGAAAATTGAAGACAGTCACATAGAAAATAATTGTTGGCACTGAGTTCAATTTTTGGTAGATTGTGGAATATCACAGAGAAAATAATTGTAGGCACTGAGTTCAATTTTTGGTAGATTGCGGAATGTCACAGAGAAAATAATTGTTGGCACTGAGTTCAATTTTTGGTAGATCGAGGAATGTCACAGAGAAAATAATTGTAGGTACTGAGTTAATTAAGTGTTTGAAAGCATAAAGACTGTCAAAGAGAACTGTAGCCAACTATTTAATAATGTTTAGATTAGTAAAGGCAGCTGCATAGAAATATTTACTTAAAACTACAAACAACTCGATTGATGTAATAATACAACAGTGAGAAGTGTCAAAATAAATCAAATGTAAAAGCCAACTGAACATTGAATGATATTTGATTTGAATTTGATTGAATTGATTTTGACTATGATAGTTACATATTTACTTCTTCTTTCTCTACCTTTCAACTCCCTCTGGAGCATGGGTCTTCAACAAACACTTTCCAAGCCGTTCTATTCATTGCCATTCTTTTAAGATCATTCCATGTCTTCCCCATCATCTTCATCTTAGACTTCAGAAAATAAAAAGAAGTCCGTGACACAGAGAAACCATGGTGGTCGAGTGATCTCTGCTTCCATCTGTCTTCTTCAAGAATATTTTTGGTCTCTTCTTAGTCTTTTTCACTGGAGGTTCCAAAAAATGGCATGTTGTGAAATACTCCCAGTTGGCTTCCACAGTGTGTGTCCTATCCAGCGTCATCGCTTTCACTGTATCTCTTTATCTACTGATATTTGACTAGTACTTTTCCATAGTTCTGTGTTAGTGATTTTGTCTTGCCATTTACATCCTTTTATTCTGCGCAAGCATCAATTAATGAAGGTCTGTATCTTCATGATTGTCATTTTTGTTGTTCTACAAGTGCCACATTCATGTAATAGGACTGACTTAACATTGGAGTTGAACATTTGTATGTTTGTATTTAATCTAACGTATTTATTTACTCTACTTATTTCCACCAGCAATGTTTGTCAGCGCCGATAAACACTGGAATGTAGTTTGTCTTATACTTAAAGCTCATGGTGATGTCTTTTTTTCATGAACTCTTAGTCCTTTGCGCCCGCCTACCCCCTACCATTTTCTCTCTTAATTGTGAGTGTTAATTCCCTGTGCTGTGTTTGGTTGGGATACTCTAACATGTTGAAACAATTTTCTCGGTTGTTTTATCTCTTTCTCTCTCTCTCTCTCTCTCTCTCTCTCTCTCTCTCTCTCTCTCTGCTATCAAGACTCAATCAGAATAGGATTCCAGACTCTCTCATGAAGTCAGCTGTCTGTTTAAATGATTCGATTTGCCCCATATGGCTGTTTTATGATCCCTTTGGGTGTAACTCCAACGCCTGTCAGAATACCATCATCTAGATCCGTGTTGACAAATACAACAACTGATTTAAAGAGCAACCTAAGGATCAGCAATACAGCCCAAACACGTCATATTAGACAACACATTTTGTTTCAGGAAGTTACTATAGGGCAGTCAACACGTGAAGCAATAATAAGAAAGCAATCAAGAAGATACGATCAGAAGATGAAGCTATTAGAAGGTAGCCATTAAGATGATTAGTCATCAATGAAATCAACTATTCCATTACTTAATGTGTGCCCCTGGGAAAGTATGTGGCCTTGCCTGACCCTATCACCAACAGATGCTTGAACTGCCATAGTGATCATAGTGTGACAGCAACCTTACGTTCCACACGCACTACACATAGTAGCTTGTTAATGGTACTTTAGTTAATTTGATCACCTGTGTCTTCCCAAAAAAACATAAGATATGGATGCTTGTTCATTTTTTACTTTTAAAGTGATTAGAAGAGGTTGTATTATTTTTGTTTGTGACTACACTTTGAATCTTGCACCCCCCCCCCCCCCCCCCGAAACTGTTCGATTTTTAAAATCTTTGATCATTTTATCATGAGCTTGAACTACTCAAATATACAAAAATATTGACGTTCTGTATGTGGTTTCACAAATTGAATTTGATTTAGTAAAATATCAGTTATAAAAATGAGTTGAATGTACTAAGCTCAAGACATCAGCCATAAATGCTTCCAAATGGCCAAGATTATATCAAAAATGTTACTTTGAGATGGAAATAAACAGCCGTGGACAAGGCATGACGGGTGTTCTTTAATTGGGTTTCTGTGTGCGAGAGGGAGGGGAGATAGAGAGGAGATGAGAGAAAGATGAGAGAAAGAGGAGAGAGACGAGAGACAGGAGAGAGGATAGAGGGAAAAAGAAGAGAGAAAGGAGTGGGAGAGGAGAGGATATGTGAGAGAGTAGAGAGAAGAGGATAGAGAGGAGTGGGAGAGGAGAGGATAGGAGAGAGGAGAAAAAAAGGAGAGAGAGGAGTGGGAGAGAAGAGATAGGAGAGAAGAGATTGAAGAGAGAGGAGAGAACAAAAGAAGAGAGAGGAGTGGGAGAAGAAAGGATATTAGAGAGAGGAGAGAGAAAAGGAGAAAGAGGAGACAGAGAGGAGAGAGAAAAGGATGGAGAGGAGATAGAGAGGAGAGAGAAAAAGAGAGAGAGGAGATAGAGAGGAGAGAGAAAAGAAAAGAGGAGATAGAGAGGAGATAGAAACGGAGAGAGAGAGGAGATAAGAGAGAAGAGAGAAAAGGAGAAAGAGGAGATAGAAAGAAGAGAGAAAAGGAGAGAGAGGAGATAGAGAGGTGAGAGAAAAGGAGAGAGAGGAGATAGAGAGGAGAGAGAAAAGGAGAAAGAGGAGATAGAGAGGAGAGAGAAAAGGAGAGAGAGGAGATAGAGAGAAGAGAGAAAAGGAGAAAGAGGAGATAGAGAGGAGAGATAAAAGGAGGGAAATGAGATAGAGAGGAGAGAGAAAGGGAGAGAGAGGAGATATAGAGGAGAGAGAAAAGGAGATAGAAAAGAGATAGAGAGAAGAGAGAAAAAGAGAAAGAGGAGATAGAGAGGAGAGATAAAAGGAGGGAGAGGAGATAGAAAGGAGAGAGAAAAGGAGGGAGAGGAGATATAGAGGAGAGAGAAAAGGAGGGAGAGGAGAGTGAAAAGGAGAGAGAGGATAGAAGAGAAAGAGGAGAGAGACGAGAGATATGAGAGAGGATTGGGAGAGGAGAGGATGGGAGTGAGAGGAGAGAAAAAGGAGAGAGAGGAGTGGGAGAGAAAAGGATAGGAGAGAGGAGTGGGAGAGGAGAGGATAGGAGAGAGAGAGAGAGGATAGGAGAGAAAGGAGAGAAAAAGGAGAGAGAGGAGAGAGAGGATAGGAGAGAAAGGATAGGAGAGAGAGAGAGAAGAGAGAGAGTATAGGAGAGAGAGAGGAATTACAGAGCAGGTTAGTAAGTGTGATTTGTTTGTGTGCGTGTGAATGTGTGTGTAAGAAGGTCGGTGGCGCTCGGTGGTTGGAACCCAAATTAAATAAACGATCTAAAAGCAGTTTAAAACACGTTCTAAATCCACAAATGAAAAAAGAGTTAGAGGAAGTGAAACATGGAATTCAACCTGAGAGATGGAACTGAGAAGCGAAAGAATTTACAATTTAGAAAAGAAATCCGTAACAAAGAGAAATCAGGGCGGTCGAGTGATTGGTGCGCTCTCATCTGACTAGATGGTTTTAGATTCAGTTCCCAGATGTGACGTATTTTGTTTCGGAACCACGCGGCTCTAGGGTTCACTCAGCCTGGAAATGGGTACCTGAAATTTAATCTGGAAAAGTATTGCGGCGTGGCTGATACTGACCGCATAAAATGTGTCGCCGTTCATTACAAAGAATAGATACGGCACTAATATCATACTTCCTACTCGTCATAATGCGTGAAGGGAATCCTTTACTGTATGTGCTTTCTTTAGACTTAAAAGAAAATAATTTAAATGTTAGTAGAAGACTTGAGCCTCACAAAAAGTTTAACTGCTCACAATCGGATACATAAAGAAATAATTTGATGAGAAGCTCCCAAGACGTTCCACAAAATATGTATCATACGCTGCTCAGTGTATAAAATATGAACGTCAAGTCCAGAAATGATTCTCATTCTTATCTTCCTGTTGATGGGGGCTACAGCTGTTGACCTCCGATGCGCCCAGCCTTCTTGCTAAACCAAGTTATCATTTTTCTTATCTTTCTGTCGATGGTGGCTACAGTTGTTGACCTCCGATGCGCCCAGCCTTCTTGCTAAACCAACTTATAATTTTTCTTATCTCCCTACCGATGGTGGCTACAGTTGTTGACCTCCAATGAGCCCAGTCTTCTTGCTAAACCACCTTATCATTTTTCTTATCTTCCTGTCGATGGTGGCTACAGTTGTTGACCTCCAATGGGCCCAGTCTTCCTGCTAAACCAACTTATCATTTTTCTTATCTTCCTGCCGATGGTGGCTACAGTTGTTGACCTCCAATGGGCCCAGTCTTCTTGCTAAACCAACTTATCATTTTTCTTATCTTCCTGTCGATGGTGGCTACAGTTGTTGACCTCCAATGGGCCCAGTCTTCCTGCTAAACCAACTTATCATTTTTCTTATCTTCCTGTTGATAGGGGCTACAGTTTTTGACCTCCAATGGGCCCAGTCTTCTTGCTAAACCAACTTATCATTTTTCTTATCTTCCTGTCGATGGTGGCTACAGTTTTTGACCTCCAATGGGCCCAGTCTTCTTGCTAAACCAACTTATCATTTTTCTCCCAATATTTGAGCTGTCTGTCACACTTACTGGGGTTTTGTTTACAGCTTATGTTTGTTATATCATCCACCCTAACGTGGTGAATGTTTTAACATAAATTACATCTAATCTTCTAAAATACAAATTTATGAAATTGTTTGTTGCTAGGATCATCATCATCAATGCAAACCGAGCAATTCCATGGGTGCTCTGATATGGAGAATCTCGAGAATATCCGTGGAGAATCCTGCCCCACCTCCATAAACTCCGTAGAGCAGCCACGGTGTGGGTAGGTTTCTGTCGACAATTTTGTTCCGGGAAGCTGCCGTTTTTGTGACCTACTCATTTAGTTTTTAGCTGCTAAGGGTTCTTTCTAGCTGCCAAGGGTTCTTTAACGTGCGCGGGTGCAACACAAGACCTCCTAATTATTGCCGTTATCCAAGAGGGATAGACATCAGATCTCACTACCAAAGAGATCACGACTTCGTAACGTCATGAAGAAATCACGGATTCATTTTTCCATTTACGGAATATGATTTATTTAGCTTTCTAAATGTATTTTTAAGTTCCCACTCTGATTAATTCCCTTTATGAAATATACGCTAACTCTCCACAATCCCGGGACATCTATTTCTCTTCCATTAACAATGTGACCCACACTTCAACAATTCCAAAGGTAGGGGCGTTAATTCTCTCTCTGCTGAATCATGTAACCAAGTATCTGGTTGATCCATTGAAGTTTGTTTTCATTCACAAGTTGCAAATGCATTCTCATGATTAAAACGAGCCCATTCTGAAATATTCATCACAACAACGATCATGCCTGTTGATTAAACGCCACATCATCAATGACACTCAGGGATCGTCACGCCAGCATGAGGTCTATAAACACATTAAGGGAATACTTCAGTGGATCTAAAAATGTACTGCAAACAGGTCCAATTACAAAACCAATTATCTGTATCCGATTGTACGTAAAAAATACTACTTGTGTTTCTATCAATGTTCGGCGCATTTTATCGACTCAGTAACTCTAACGCCAAAATTGTGGAAAAGGGCTGAGACCAATGAGAGAACTACATTTAAGCGTTTCTCAAATGGGTTTCCAAAGAAACAGAGGATGTATTGACCCTCTATTCACTTTAAAACAGCTGGCAGAATAGACGAAAGAACTCAATCAAAATGTGTACCTGTCTTTCATTGACCTGGAAGAAAGCATTCGACCGAATAAACAGAGAACAACTGTGGGAAATACTAACAACGTACAAGATAAGCCAAAATCTAACCAACCTTATTAAAAGTCTCTACATCAACATCGGCAGCACAGTCAGCGCAATAGCAGGTTACACGGACCACTTCGAGGTTAGATCAGGTGTAAGACAGGGGTATGCACTATCCCCCTCCCCCATACTGTTTATTACGTACATAAACTATATATGTAAGTTAGCCACCCCATCAACGAGCTTCTATTTGCAGACGATCAGGCACTAATATATGGTAAAATAGAAGACCAACAAGAACACTTAAACAGATTCAACAGCATGGACACAAAAACAACAAGAAAATCAACATTAACAAAAGAGAAATCATAATTTTAAAAAAGTTAACCAAACTCAAAATAGGAACTACCAGCCTATGCCACTACACCCTGGATAACATGAGAACAAGACATGTACTACAGGATTGTCCCAAGTACACAGACCTGAGAAGGACAATGTGGTCCATACCCACCTCCCTGGAAGAGAAACTATACGAAGCAACCGAATCACTGAAACAGACAGCTGCCTTCATAAGAGAGTCCGGAGTCCTGGTCTCATTGAGCCATGATCGCAGAAGAAGAAGAATAATTAATTTAAAAAAAGAAACAGATCAACATTACTTCAGACGGCAGACAACTAAAACAAACTGAGGAATTTAAATACCTAGGAAGTCTATTGACAAACGATAATTCACAAACAGCAGAAATAGACTCAATATGCAACAAAGCTTGTAAAAAAATCATTGGGCAGCTATCACCTCTATTATTCAACAAGGAGATTGAACTAAAAAATCGAGAAATAATTGAATAGACATGTTAGCCAAACGCTTCATTGTAGAAAATAAATAGCATGGTGTGTAACAAACATTTGTGAACTAATATTTAAACAATGATTATTTAATGATACATGCAATGTTGACATTTGAGTACGACCATGGATAGGTTGTACAGGGGAAGAAGCAGAAACCACATAAATGTCAGTTTACAAGAGAATGATGTGAGAACCGTGGACAGCTGAGGTTACTGTTACAGGCTTGCTGAAAAAGGTCATTAAATAAATATAACTCGAAAGAAACACTTAAAAGAAAATAATAATTGTCTAATTGTGTCTGTATACTGCAACATTTTGAGAGGGAGTAATAGGAAACTCTTTATTCAAAGCTTTGCCGCAGGAGGCAATCTGATCATCAGAAGTGGGCCCATCGAGCAAGTGGTAACACACTCTGGGATTGGAGGGGGGGGGGGGGTGCCGCGCCTAGGTCATGACTCCCAAGCGTTGACCTACTGCTGCATTAAACTTGAAGGCCTACAATATATTCGTTATATAATAACTTAGCCTATTCTGTGCAACACTTCTGGTCGAATCTACTGTCTGTACCCGGTGGCATCGACTGTCTTTGCTTTACCCTGGTACCTGCACGTCTCTCCTCGTTGTGGTAGCTGTCTAAATGTGGCTTGCTACTGGGCGTGACGTTCTTATCTGAAACTTCCGTGAAACTAATTTTCTTATCATGAGGTAGCTCGCCACGGTAGAACGGGTCGACAATAATAATAACAATAATAATAGTTTAGTAATCAAGAAGCAAATAATATAGAACAAGATCATCTCTATCATGAATCTACAAGGAAATACATATTCCTAAAGTACAAATTCACAATATTTTTTTTATGCCTGAACCTTTATAAATGTAAAATAAATGTTCCCACCTCGGCTCAAGAAATTCTTTTCAAAACCAAATCCTATCTATAGTTCTCCCCCCCCCCACCTCCTTTCCAAATCCACATACTATCTATAGTTCTCTCCCCCCACCTCCTTTCAAAATCCACATACTATCTATAGTTCTCCCCCCCCACCTCTTATCCAAATCCACATACTATCTATAGTTCTCCCCCCACCTCCTTTCCAAATCCATTGACTATCTATAGTTCTCCCCCCACCTCCTTTCCAAATCCATTGTCTACCTATAGTTCTCCCCCCATCTCCTTTCCAATTCCATTGTCTATCTATAGTTCTCCCCCCACCTCCTTTCCAAATCCATTGTCTATCTATAGTTCTCCCCCCCACCTCCTTTCCAAATCCACATACTATCTATAGTTCTCCCCCCCACCTCTTATCCAAATCCACATACTATCTATAGTTCTCCCCCCCACCTCCTTTCCAAATCCATTGTCTATCTATAGTTCTCCCCCACCTCCTTTCAAAATCCATTGTCTATCTATAGTTCTCCCCCCACCTCCTTTCCAAATCCACATACTATCTATAAGTCTCCCCCCACCTCCTTTCCAAATCCACATACTATCTATAGTTCTCTCCCCCCCCACCTCCTTTCCAAATCCACATACTATCTATAGTTCACCCTCTCCCTCCTTTCCAAAACCAAATCCTATCTATAGTTTTCTCCTCCCTCCTTTCCAAAACCAAATCCTATCTATAGTTTTCTCCTCCCTCCTTTCCAAAACCAAATCTTATCTATAGTTCTCTCCTCCCTCCTTTTCAAAACCAAATCCTATCTATAGTTCTCTCGTCCCTCCTTTCCAAAACCAAATTCTATCTATAGTTCACCCTCTCCCTCCTTTCCAAAACCAAATCCTATCTATAGTTCTCTCCTCCCTCCTTTCCAAAACCAAATCCTATCTATAGTTCTCTCCTCCCTCCTTTCCAAAACCAAATCCTATCTATAGCTCTCTTCTCCCTCCTGTTAAAAAACTAAATCCTATCTATAGTTCTCTCCTCCCTCCTTTCCAAAACCAAATCCTATCTATAGCTCTCTTCTCCCTCCTGTTAAAAAACGAAATCCTATCTATAGTTCTCCCCATCACTCCTTTCCAAAGCCAAATAAACTCGGTCATCCACAATCTCTTGACCCTCTCAGTTCCTCACGCGCCCCTTGAAAAATTACGCACGCGCCATTATGAACACGCGCGTGTAGCAGACCAGAGAAATGAAATGAAAAGGAACAGACCAATTCAAATAATGGCGACTATAAAATAAGAAGACGACATAAATCGTTTAGTTTCACGCATAAACTTCCTAACACTATTTTTACAAGCAGTCAAAGATATTGCCGAGTGTGCGAACAAAACAAATCGATGTAATACAATGAGCATAACTAGAACATATACCAGATAAACATGAACACTTTTGTGTGATTTTGGACCTAAAAACATAAAATTAGAAACGGGATTATAACAGAAAGAAAGAATCAGCACGTAGAACTATGAATTATCTACAGAGATAAGAGAAGAAACATTTTCCCACCTAGAGGGAATGTCTTGTTTTTAAGCATCGGACAAGGCATACAAGAAGAGGGCAAGAAACAAATGCGCGAGAGAGAGAGACAGACAGACAGAAAGAGAGAGAGAGAGAGAGAGAGAGAGAGAGAGAGAGAGAGAGAGGGAGAGAGAGAGAGTAAAAGAGAGAGAGAGAACAGGCATAAGATGGAGGAACAACATTAGTGAAACACTACATCATCAATTAGTTGAAAACATGAAATTCAATACGACAAGGCACTGAACATTACACATGAAAAATAGAATATGAACTTAACGATGCACGACAGACATTTACAATGGCAGATGAAATCAAATTCATAGAAAGTCTAGTGGCATACGATAATTCACAAGCAGCAGGAATAGACTCAAGATGTAGCAATGATTCTCAAATCATCGGCCAGACCCCACCACGACTGTCTAACAAAGAAATAACCTTTGAGGCAAAATGGTCACTCTACAACACAATATTTTTTCTAACTTTGTGCTACCAATACCAGAACTTGATGCTAGATTCAAGAAAAAATAAGAATAATAACCGCCAACAAACTGAAACGTGATAAACACAGGGCATGGAACAACCTGAGAGATAAAATCATAAGTGAAGAACTTGAAATAAAAAGTTAGGAACAATTCCCACGACTGAAGACATAAAGAACCAACAGATAAAAAATGTTGGCCACATATAAGGCGAGCGCGCGCGCACACACACACACACATACACACACGCACGTAATAAGTTACGATACAAGAAGTCTTCAACAAAGGCTACGAAAACAGTAGATCAAGGGTCGGCCACGTCAAATATTGATTGATAGAATATTAGAGATGCTCAGAAATATAACAGCAGTAGATCAAGGGTCGGCCACGTCAGATAATGACTGATAGAATATTAGAGACTCTCAGAAATATAACAGTAGTAGATCAAGGGTCGGCCACGTCAGATAATGATTGATAGAATATTAGAGACGCTCAGAAATATAACAGTAGTTGATCAAGGGTCGGCCACGTCAGATAATGACTGATAGAATATTAGAGACGCTCAGAAATATAACAGTAGTAGATCAAGGGTCGGCCACGTCAGATAATGATTGATAGAATATTAGAGACGCTCAGAAATATAACAGTAGTTGATCAAGGGTCGGCCACGTCAGATAATGACTGATAGAATATTAGAGACGCTCAGAAATATAACAGTAGTAGATCAAGGGTCGGCCACGTCAGATAATGATTGATAGAATATTAGAGACGCTCAGAAATATAACAGTAGTAGATCAAGGGTCGGCCATGTCAGATAATGATTGATAGAATAGTAGAGACGCTCAGAAATATAACAGTAGTAGATCAAGGGTCGGCCATGTCAGATAATGATTGATAGAATAGAGATTCTCAGAAATATAACAACAGTAGAGGCCAGCTGAAGAGAAATATCCCCCCCCCCCCACGCTGAAAGGCAAAGGAAAAAAATAGGAAGGAGAAGAAGATGATTATTCATCGTATAAATAAGGAGACAAGAATATCACGAAGTGTAGCAAGCCACTTTAGAATGCTGCCACAACAAAGACATGAAGGTACTAGGTTAAATGTAAGATAACCATATGCTACCGGGTACGGACAGTAGATTCGGCTAAAAGTGTTGGACATAATAAGTTTAGTTATTACACAACGAATATATCGGGAATGTCATAACAGTAATATGAATATATCTTGTTTAGTTCTCTCTATACTTTGTCTATCATCATCATCATTGAGTGCCATCTCCGCATCGAATGCTGGCTACCATGGAGCGCCATTCCGCTCTGTCCCTTGCGTTGATGGTGCAGATTGTCATAGGTTGACTTGGCCATCTTTTGATGTTACTTGTCCATATTAGTCTTGGTCTGCCTCTGCCTCTTTTACTTTGTATTTTCCTTTTCAAAATTATTTTTATTAGGCTGTTGTGTCTCTTAACATGCCCCAAAATTTTCATTTGTCTTGTTCTAATTGTGTTTAGTAGTTCTCTTTTTATGTTTAGTTGTTTTAAAACTTCATCGTTTGATTTTTTTTCCCATCCAATTCTCCCTATTCTTCTATAAATCCACATTTCAAAGGCTTCAATTTTCTGTTCTGTTTTCTTGTCTAATGTCCATGTTTCTGCACCATACAGGAATATTGAGAAGATGTAACACTTTGCTTATTCTTTGCCCACATTGTTACAATTATAGTTGTTTGCTAGTCTTTGTCCACATTGTTACAATTATAGTTGTTTGCTAGTCTTTGTCCACATTGTTACAATTATAGTTGTTTGCTAGTCTTTGCACACAATCTTTACAATTACAGTTGTTTGCTAGTCTTTGTCCACATTGTTACAATTATAGTTGTTTGCTAGTCTTTGCACACAATCTTTACAATTACAGTTGTTTGCTAGTCTTTGTCCACATTGTTACAATTATAGTTGTTTGCTAGTCTTTGCACACAATCTTTACAATTATAGTTGTTTGCTAGTCTTTGCACACAATCTTTACAATTATAGTTGTTTGCTAGTCTTTGCACACAATCTTTACAACTATAGTTGTTTGCTAGTCTTTAGGGATATTTTATTGTCCAGGCTAGTAGAAATATGCTTCGTTATCATTTATTTCTGTTATTTTCATAAAACGTCATTATTTCGCTTATAGACTAATCTCGGCTGCACATTTGTGCTGTTCTGTACTTGTAGCAACATTAATAGCACCAATATAATTAATTATAGTAGAAACAGTATTAGTAATATTGTAGTATTTGTAGTGATTGTGAAAAAAAATAAGTAAAGAGCCCGTCACGCCAAGTGGCGTATAGGGAGTATGGTGTTTGTTACCATAATTTTTTTAAAAATAGACCTTCGGAACATGATTTTTGGGGAAATGTGATCGGCATTATGCCCGTGCCGTTTTACTTTCCCAGAAAAAATCCGGTATCTATTTAAGGCTGGGTGAACCCGGAAGCCGTTGATCAGGGCCGAACTCGACCTCTTGTTCTTTGTAGTCCAGTTCACTAATCACTGAGCTAATGCGGTTCCCGGTAGCGGCTGTAGTAGTAGTAGTAGTAATATAGGATGTTTCACTCGCTACGGAACCCAGCATTTCTTTTAAGGCTTTGCCACTAATGACGAAATTGCAAAGAAATCATCATCATCATTGAGTGCCGTCTCCGCATCGAAGGTTGGCTACCATGGAACGCCATTCCACTCTGTCTCTTGCTTTGATGGTGCAGATTGCCATAGGCTGACTTGCCCATCTTTTGATGTTACTCGTCCATGTTAGTCTTGGTCTGCCTCTGCCTCTTTTACCTTGTATTTTCCCTTCTAATATTACTTTTATTAGACTGTTGTGTCTTTTAACATGACCAAAAATTTTTATATGTCTTGCTCTAATTGTATTTAGTAGTTCTTTCTTAATTTTTAGTTGTTTTAAAACTTCCTCGTTTGTTTTCTTTTCTTTCCATTTAATTCTACCTATTTGCAAAGAAATGGGAAACAAAATTATATCATTTTGTAAGAAATGTGACGACATCACAGAATATGCTGGAAGGTACCACCGTTAGCGTCCAAACGTGAAAATTATTATTGAAGAAATACCTGGTTCTGTAGTGAGTGCAACATCCTGCATAATCAACCCACACAGTGAATGTGTATATAAAAACACAGTGAGTACAGGACACACGCTTCGAAAGCCAAACACGAGCTTAACCAGAGAGTCTTCTACTTGGAACCCTCAGGTAAGAGCAGACAGGGAAGAAATACAAACACATTAATAAACCTTGCCAGAATAGTCAGAAATAACTTACACGTGGAGAAGATTGAACAAAAAGACAGCAAATGAGAGAAGTGACTGGAGAGAGCTTGTTGATGGTCTATGCCTCAATGGGGAGTAAACAAGGGTGTAGAAGTAACTTCAGCAGCAGTTATGTTAGAAGTAAAGGCAGTAGCAACAAGAGTAATCGAAATAGTAATAGTTAAAATAAGAGTAGCAATGGACGCGGTAGTAGTAATAATAGTAATAGTAGTAGTAGTGGTGGTAGTAGTAGTGGTAGTAGTGGTGATAGTAGTAATAGTAGTAGTGGTAGTAGTGGTGGTAGTAGTAATAGTTGTAGTAGTAGTAGTAATATTAGTAATAATAGTAGATATAGAGTCACCGTTGTAGGTGTAGTATAATAAAAGTAGCTGGGAAATCGCTGTAGAGTTGAGGTTAAAGTGCTCGCTCCACAGTCAGCTGGTACCTGCTTCCTCGTTCCACATTTGGAGCCATCGAGCTTTATTATTGCGTACTTAGTCCTGTCGGAAACAGACTATAAAAAGGAAATTAAATGTTCAAGCTGAGCATGGAAAAAAGAACTCATGACAGTTTAATACCGTCAAATAGATTATACGCTACTACAAGGCTTACATTTTAAAAAGTTAAATCTTACCATTTTTACAATAAATAACCTTTCTAAATTTACAAGGAGAGTGGGGGTGGGAATGGGGGGGGGTGTGTAAGGGCTCAGCAAGGTAAAGATCCTTTCAATGCTACCAAAAGATGGCTGTAACGCAGTGTACAAGTGACTTGCAAACGCTTGATATGAACAAAGCTATTGAGAAGAGTTCGCTAATGACAGATCCAACTGGTGACAGATCGTATACGCCGTCCTGAAAAAAAGCTAACTTAATTTATTAAGAACAACCGATTCCAAAAGCGCACAAACGAATTAATTAAAAAAAATCCCGACAATCTGAAAAGATCCTTAAAAAGACACTAAATCAATTTTCTCTTGAGACTGATATAATGTTACCACGACAACGAGCAGTAATAGAAACAAATAAAATTAAACTGTACCTCAATAAACGGAGGGGTTCAAGTCAGAATCAGACAGCGCTTAGATCCCTGCGAAGACTTTCTGTCAAACATGCAAAAACGCAACCTTAAGTTGTTTGAGCGTACATTGCATTCACAGGTTGTACAAAAACAAATAAAACATCAAACTTGCAGGGAGCGAACAAAGATTGGACGAAGAAACGTGGAAGAACAAATGTTATCAAATGTTATCAAATGTTATCCGAATAGGGCCAGGCTGACAAGAAACAGTCGATGAATGGGGTGCTTGGAAATCACAAAGAGACCGTCAGTGTTATCTCTACCATTCCGAGGAGTTACCTGATAATTTAGTTGTGTTGACAGGTCTTCCTAAGTGCTCAGATCCTCTGAGTGTATCCTTCAACGTGCAGTTATTAACACCATCGGTGTTTTACAAATTCACAAACCGCGGAATTCACCATAATGATCAATATCATCAAGGACCGTGCCTGTTGCCGTAGGTGATCATGTCTCTCCTTGACTTTCGATTTCAATAGTTATTTATCATTCCTGTTCTTGACCTTCGGCAAAGCCATTCTCTTCTTAAGCTGTCTGGTATTTTTTCTCTTTGCTTCCCTCTATATCTTCGTTCCTCAACTTTTCCAGTTATCACAATATATTCCAGCTGTTCCCTTTTCATTACGTGGCCAATGATGATTGTTTTTTCCTAATATTGAAAATTAGCTCTCTTTTTGCTTTGGCCTCTTTCAGAACGTTTTCATTGTTCTTTTTAGCTGCCCATGGTATTTTCAACATTCTTCTGTAAAACCACATTTCTACAACTTCCAGTGATTTTCTTATCTGTTTTCTTATTGCCCATGATACACATCCATATGTTAAGACTGACTCTACATATAATTTAAGAACTCATTTTCTTGTTTCTATTGTCAAAAAATGAATTGCACAGTATCTTCCTAATTTTTTGGAAAACTGTTTCTGCCTGAGCCATTCTGCTTCTCACCTCTATTTTACATCTACCACCTGAGGTTAACAATGTTCCTAGATATTTAAATTTATTTACCTGTTTTAATATTGTTCCACTTGTCTTTATTGTGCACTGTGGGGATGTCTTTTTCTTTGTTGCTATTGTTACTTCTGTCTCTTTTTACTATTATGGCTGAATCCTTTAATTTTGTTTTCCTTCACTATAATGTCTATCATTCCTTGCAACTCATTTTAACTCTTAGCGATTAAGATTGTATCATCAAGATAATTTAGATTTTTTATATTATGACATAATAATAATGTAATGATAGAATAACACAAATAGCTGCTTCGCAGTTAATGAATAAGCTAAAAAAATATTTCAGAACAAATCTACGAAACTCCGTCGCATCGGTAAAGACATAATAGAGAATGTACCTGCTGTTAACTTAATGCCACAACATTTCACATGTCAGATGCGAATAAATCCACCCTTTCACTTGGAAAATATTGAAGGTCCAAAAGCAAAACCGATCTGGCAACATTTTTTAACTGTCGTTATTGAATAAGAGCTAATTTCCAATATTAGGAAGAAACAATCATTACTTTTTGGCCACGTAATGAGAAGAGAACAACTGGAATATATTGTAACAACTGGAAACATTTAGGGACAAGAGATAGATGGAAGCAAAAAGAAAAAAAATACCAGACAGCTTAAGACAATGGCTTGGTCAAATGTCAACAACAGAAATGAGAAATAACTGTCGAGATAGAAAGTTGTGGAGAGACATGATCACCTGCGCCAGCAGGTCCGGTACTTGATGATGATGACTGGATAAGAAAGAAGAAATAGCAGCAATATTTGTAACAATTTTCATATTAATACCACTGAGGGCTCAACATGTTAAAGCGCACCTGTTGCAAGAAACAAGCGCAGATTATTTTACTATTTACTTTCTTTAACTAAATTAATGCTGAAGAAGCCGCAATTTGTGTCCTGCTCATGTTCGTACATTTAGTAACAATTTGTGTCCTGCTCATGTTCGTACATTTAGTAACAATTTGTGTCCTGCTCATGTTCGTACATTTAGTAACAATTTGTGTCCTGCTCATGTTCGTACATTTAGTAACAATTTGTGTCCTGCTCATGTTCGTACATTTAGTAACAAATTGTATCCTGCTCATGTTCGTACATTTAGTAACAAATTGTGTCCTGCTCATGTTCGTACATATAGTAACAAATTATATCCTGCTCATGTTCGTACATTTAGTAACAATTTGTGTCCTGCTCATGTTCGTACATTTAGTAACAAATTGTATCCTGCTCATGTTCGTGCATTTAGTAACAATTTGTGTCCTGCTCATGTCCGTACATTTAGTAACAATTTGTGTCCTGCTCATGTTCGTACATTTAGTAACAATTTGTGTCCTGCTCATGTTCGTACATTTAGTAACAATTTGTGTCCTGCTCATGTTCGTACCTTTAGTAACAATTTGTGTCCTGCTCATGTTCGTACATTTAGTAACAAATTATATCCTGCTCATGTTCGTACATTTAGTAACAAATTGTGTCCTGCTCATGTTCGTACATATAGTAACAAATTATATCCTGCTCATGTTCGTACATTTAGTAACAATTTGTGTCCTGCTCATGTTCGTACATATAGTAACAAATTATATCCTGCTCATGTTCGTACATATAGTAACAAATTATATCCTGCTCATTTTCGTACATTTAGTAACAATTTGTGTCCTGCTCATGTTCGTACATTTAGTAACAAATTGTGTCCTGCTCATGTTCGTACATTTAGTAACAAATTGTGTCCTGCTCATGTTCGTACATTTAGTAACAAATTGTGTCCTGCTCATGTTCGTACATTTAGTAACAATTTGTATCCTTAAAGACATTGAACACAGCACGGTCCCCGTTGATGGCTTCTTGTTGAGGTGATCGACTTCCGTAAACTGAACTGTTCGAAGGAACAGTTTTCCATCGCACCTCTTTATATAGAGATCTGAGACCAGAACTTCTAGATTAATTATGGAAAATAAATATAATAAAAAATGGTAACATGTTTTCCATGTTCATGTACTGTGATTATTAGTTTTAAACATATGCTTTGTGATCACATTGCAGTAGCAATATCAGTAATGCCAGTAGTATGTAATTTTAAAAATTATAGCAGAAAGTTGTAAAAAAGGGTTGAGAAGACTAAAGTCAATAAAAGAAAAGACAAGTTGGTAGTAAACATGGGTGATGAGCTGGCCCGATGAATATTCCTTTTCATCGTCAGCGTTAGGAGTACGTTAAGTGAGTTTAGATGCGTTGAGTGGCTAGTTTACGACAAGTCGAAATATATGTGCCTTTAGGCGTAAGCTAGCGACTCAACGTAAAATTGTAATTTTTTTAGACACGTCTGCCTCAGCATGGTGATTGTTAGTAACACCAGTAGATTTATCAGTTAGCACTTAGCTAGGTAGGTGAAAGAAACATTCACGAAAATGCTTTACCAAGCTGATAAGTGGGTATAGATAGATACGAGGGGGACTTGTTGGTCTCGAGGCAAGACGCCGGTCTCGAAACAGAGAGGTTGTGAGTTACAATCCTGACTACCAGTTGGGATTTTTATTTATGATTTCTCTCTGCGGCAAACACCTCTGGTCTCAGCAGCGAGGCCCAGCTTGAAACGTCAATTACTCATCGACAGAAAAAAATATGAGTACCTCCGAGGATGGAGTTATCTGCCTGTGAAGCGAGGGACCCCTGTAGAAAAGTTAACAAAATTCAAAATTCATGTACATTTTGTAGTACAATTAAACACTTTACAGCACCTAAAGAATTGTATGTAACGTGCACACGCGAGACGTTATTAACGAAGTTAGATTTGTGAGAAGTAACTGTGTGGTGTTTGCTAAATGTGCAATTACTAGATTTTGTCAGGAGATTTCCTGCAGGATTCGAACTGAATAAGTTCGTTAGCATATAAAATCATGACATGTCGCGAACAATCAGACCCAGAATTTACCAAGAAGAAGACATCTGGGAGTCATAACCCAGGTGGATCCGCCCCATCTCCATTGTTTAGAGTATCAAGGTTCTAAAATGACGAACATTTGGTCCATGAGTTGATCAGGAAGCTTCATATTGCTTTTATTCTATATACAGATTTTCCTGCCACTAAATTCATTAAGAGCTGCACCAACAGTATATATGGCCTTTGGCGCCCTGACCGACGGTTGGTAGCAAGGAATCATGACTTGTAAGTTCTTTGATCGCCAGCTTTATGTCTCTAGTGAAGTTCTCAGTGAATCTGTTTTGCATGAATATCACTTGCTCTCAGTTTCACACAGGCAGCTGTCTGCTCAGTCGTCCCTCGCCATACAGGCAGATATTTCTAGCTTCAGATACACACTCATTATTTTATCATCGAAGGTTGTGATATTTTTTAGATAAGCTTCTCCTATTAATTGTATCCAGGCGGCGGCAATTTTAGGCCTATTCTCTCGACATCCAACTGTCGAGGGTTCTTTAACGTGCGTGAGTGCACATAGTAAGTAAAGTAAAGTAAAGTACCCCCGTCACGCCAAGTGGCGTATAGGGAAATATGGTGTTAGTGACCCTATATTTTACAGACCTTCAGCACATGATTTTTGGGGTAATGTGGTCAGTATTACGCCCGTGCTGCTTTACTTTCCCAGAAAAAAATCCAGTACCCATTTATGGCTGGGTGAACCCGGAAGCCGTCGGTTGGGATCGAACCCTACCCCTTGTCCGTGGTAGTCCAGTTCACTAACCACTGAGCTATCGCGGCTCCCGTGAGTGCACATGGGACTAACTATTTATTGCCGTTATTCGAGAGAGCTAGAAATCGGATGCCACTAAGCAGAGATCGTGGGGAAGGTAAAGCCACGAAGAAACCACGGATTTAAAATGAAAAATTCCCTTCACCTAAGGCGGGATTCGAACCTGAAACCTTCTGGTCGAAAGGCCGACGTCTTACATGTATACCTCCCAGATCCACTAGTAGTTTGGTAATGCATTATTAACTTATACTAGATGCTGTTTTTCTGAGCAGGTTTATGAACACAATATAATATAATCTAGTTATATATTTCACATGCAAAGTGTATAGCAGTGCCATTCATACATAGCGTTGACCTCAAAATAGCACAACCGCATGCACCGTCATGTAAATTATAGACACACATGAGGCTGGTATATATCAGGTAAGATTATATGACCAATCTCTGGAGGCCGAAAATTTGAGATACATTAAAGGTCGATAAGGACCGCCAGGGTTCTTCAATGGGATCATTACTCATGTGTTTGGGGAGATTCTTACTCTTGTAAGGTGATGAATTGCGTCTCGCTTGTGAGTTACGATGCTTGAGGCGAAACTAGACAGAAGTCTCCGAAAATTTCCGGACAGGCGGCCGAGCACACATGGATTAATAACCGCATGCTAAGACGCCGATTCAAGTCTCGTACGTCTATCTTTATGTGGTCATAAAGAGTTATGTTGTGACAGGAAACTGTTTGGTGACATAGAATTGTGTGTAGCATACATTTAGGCTTAGACCGGACTTTGTGTGTCTGTGGGCTTTAATCTGAGAAATTTAGTAGATAGTATATATATATATGTATATATATATATATATATATATATATATATATATATATATATATACATATATAACATACAATTGCTTGTTTTAATCTCAAAGCGTCACTTGATGTGGTTTTGTTTCATTTATAGAAGTTTTGCAACATTTATGGGCGCGTTTTCTAACAATTTATATTTTATGACATAAAGTGGTTCCGATTGATGACAGCACACACGGAATATATCTTTTCACAAATAGTGAACTTCTGAAGGAATTATACTTTTGTAGAATAAAAGACCAGCAAACAATCCAAGGCCGTGCAACGGAGTTTGTTCAAGTGGGTCATTGTTCTCACATTTTCCCGTGGAAGAAAATCTAAGCACATATGGTTTCGTCAGGTGTGCAGTGATGATGATCCTAAATATAACAACCACCAAACAATTGCCAACCACCACCACCATTTTGTTCGTTACTTCGACCACGCATGTTTTTACCTCCATCCCATTTTCATGTTACCATTATACTGATTGCCCACTACTTTGTTTGTCTCTGACACTTTCCGCTGTCGTAACTCACTGGTGTAAATTACATTTCCGAAACAACAGATGGTAACAAATACGGATAATAGTTACTTCAGGTTCCAGACTCCCGATAAATAGAGGAGCCTCCTGGTTCAAAGAAAGTCACACAAAATAGAAGCGTCTGAGCACCACCTTAAAGTTCAGGCCTGCTCTCACTCTTGTCAGTCAAACGGTTCATCGCGGGAAAAAGTGAACCTAAAGTTTGTTGGGTAAATACCAGAAGTGGCACATTGACGAGGACAATCGCGTCGATATCCACGGAGAGTAGACACAAATATTGAACTGTCAAACACATCTTTGTCAACGAAATACGGAAACTGTTACAAACGATGATATAATAGAATGACAAAAGTGTTACAATGTCTGTTTCCTGCAGTTGATGAGAATCGTGTGTATCACGTGATATTGCGTGGGTTATATAATAAAAGCATTGACTAGTGTGTGTGATTTGTTTACTACGTCTTGAATTATTTCGTTAATTGTTTACCATTTTGGAGAGTTTTGGTACACTGATGGTGACGATAGCGATCAGCTATGAATCACTGACAGCTTTCAGCCCCATTGCTGACAAGCGATTTCTTCCTCGTTTGGAATATTGAAAACAGAGAAAAAAACTGTAGCCAATGAGCAGATACATGTTTGCATGACTGAACGCAGCTACAGAAAATAAATTACAGAAATCACTAACAAATCCACCAATTTAATCAGTTAACATTGACAAGTCCCAAAAGAGAGCAGTTGTCAAGGTGAACGACTCATAGTTGAGCAAAATCTCCGTTCACCTCCTCCTTGATGCTCCTAATAAACAACCTGCCTCTCAGTAAAACACATTTATTTGCCCGTTCCTCTCAGTAGACTGGATAAAAGGTTAGTGTCGCTGTAGTTGTGAGACCTGTTGACAAATAGAGCCAATGTTGCATTAGCTCTGGGGTTGATAAGGAACAACTTCACTATAAGAGCGAAGAAAATCAGCAAAGCCATTGTACCGTCACATCAGCATCAAGGATCTTCATGAAGACCACGTGACATTCAATCACGAAAACCACCATCAAATCGCATGTCCCCTGAAGAACGTTGCATTTATCACATCACGTTTGAAAGAATATCTGTCTGTAGCCAGATCTGCCACAGAACGTTGCATTTATCACATCACGTTTGAAAGAATATCTGTCTGTAGCCAGATCTGTCACAGAACGTTGCATTTATCACATCACGTTTGAAAGAATATCTGTCTCTAGCCAGATCTGTCACAGAACGTTGCATTTATCACATCACGTTTGAAAGAATATCTGTCTGTAGCCAGATCTGTCACAGAACGTTGCATTTATCACATCACGTTTGAAAGAATATCTGTCTGTAGCCAGATCTGTCACAGAACGTTGCATTTATCACATCACGTTTGAAAGAATATCTGTCTGTAGCCAGATCTGTCACAGAACGTTGCATTCATCACATCACGTTTGAAAGAATATCTGTCTGTAGCCAGATCTGTCACAGAACGTTGCATTTATCACATCACGTTTGAAAGAATATCTGTCTGTAGCCAGATCTGCCACAGAGCGTTGCATTAATCACATCACGTTTGAAAGAATATCTGTCTGTAGCCAGATCTGTCACAGAACGTTGCATTTATCACATCACGTTTGAAAGAATATCTGTCTGTAGCCAGATCTGTCACAGAGCGTTGCATTTATCACATCACGTTTGAAAGAATATCTGTCTGTAGCCAGATCTGTCACAGAACGTTGCATTTATCACATCACGTTTGAAAGAATATCTGTCTGTAGCCAGATCTGTCACAGAGCGTTGCATTTATCACATCACGTTTGAAAGAATATCTGTCTGTAGCCAGATCTGTCACAGAACGTTGCATTAATCACAGCACGTTTGAAAGAATATCTGTCTGTAGCCAGATCTGTCACAGAGCGTTGCATTAATCACATCACGTTTGAAAGAATATCTGTCTGTAGCCAGATCTGTCACAGAGAGTTGCATTTATCACAGCACGTTTGAAAGAATATCTGTCTGTAGCCAGATCTGTCACAGAACGTTGCATTTATCACATCACGTTTGAAAGAATATCTGTCTGTAGCCAGATCTGTCACAGAGCGTTGCATTTATCACATCACGTTTGAAAGAATATCTGTCTGTAGCCAGATCTGTCACAGAGCGTTGCATTTATCACATCACGTTTGAAAGAATATCTGTCTGTAGCCAGATCTGTCACAGAGCGTTGCATTTATCACATCACGTTTGAAAGAATATCTGTCTGTAGCCAGATCTGTCACAGAACGTTGCATTTATCACATCACGTTTGAAAGAATATCTGTCTGTAGCCAGATCTGTCACAGAACGTTGCATTTATCACATCACGTTTGAAAGAATATCTGTCTGTAGCCAGATCTGTCACAGAACGTTGCATTTATCACATCACGTTTGAAAGAATATCTGTCTGTAGCCAGATCTGTCACAGAACGTTGCATTTATCACATCACGTTTGAAAGAATATCTGTCTGTAGCCAGATCTGTCACAGAACGTTGCATTTATCACATCACGTTTGAAAGAATATCTGTCTGTAGCCAGATCTGTCACAGAACGTTGCATTAATCACATCACGTTTGAAAGAATATCTGTCTGTAGCCAGATCTGTCACAGAACGTTGCATTAATCACATCACGTTTGAAAGAATATCTGTCTGTAGCCAGATCTGTCACAGAACGTTGCATTTATCACATCACGTTTGAAAGAATATCTGTCTGTAGCCAGATCTGTCACAGAACGTTGCATTTATCACATCACGTTTGAAAGAATATCTGTCTGTAGCCAGATCTGTCACAGAACGTTGCATTTATCACATCACGTTTGAAAGAATATCTGTCTGTAGCCAGATCTGTCACAGAACGTTGCATTTATCACAGCACGTTTGAAAGAATATCTGTCTGTAGCCAGATCTGTCACAGAACGTTGCATTAATCACAGCACGTTTGAAAGAATATCTGTCTGTAGCCAGATCTGTCACAGAACGTTGCATTAATCACAGCACGTTTGAAAGAATATCTGTCTGTAGCCAGATCTGTCACAGAACGTTGCATTAATCACAGCACGTTTGAAAGAATATCTGTCTGTAGCCAGATCTGTCACAGAACGTTGCATTTATCACAGCACGTTTGAAAGAATATCTGTCTGTAGCCAGATCTGTCACAGAACGTTGCATTTATCACAGCACGTTTGAAAGAATATCTGTCTGTAGCCAGATCTGTCACAGAACGTTGCATTTATCACATCACGTTTGAAAGAATATCTGTCTGTAGCCAGATCTGTCACAGAACGTTGCATTTATCACATCACGTTTGAAAGAATATCTGTCTGTAGCCAGATCTGTCACAGAACGTTGCATTTATCACATCACGTTTGAAAGAATATCTGTCTGTAGCCAGATCTGTCACAGAACGTTGCATTTATCACATCACGTTTGAAAGAATATCTGTCTGTAGCCAGATCTGTCACAGAACGTTGCATTTATCACAGCACGTTTGAAAGAATATCTGTCTGTAGCCAGATCTGTCACAGAACGTTGCATTTATCACATCACGTTTGAAAGAATATCTGTCTGTAGCCAGATCTGTCACAGAGCGTTGCATTTATCACATCACGTTTGAAAGAATATCTGTCTGTAGCCAGATCTGTCACAGAACGTTGCATTTATCACATCACGTTTGAAAGAATATCTGTCTGTAGCCAGATCTGTCACAGAGCGTTGCATTTATCACATCACGTTTGAAAGAATATCTGTCTGTAGCCAGATCTGTCACAGAGCGTTGCATTTATCACATCACGTTTGAAAGAATATCTGTCTGTAGCCAGATCTGTCACAGAGCGTTGCATTTATCACATCACGTTTGAAAGAATATCTGTCTGTAGCCAGATCTGTCACAGAGCGTTGCATTTATCACATCACGTTTGAAAGAATATCTGTCTGTAGCCAGATCTGTCACAGAACGTTGCATTTATCACATCACGTTTGAAAGAATATCTGTCTGTAGCCAGATCTGTCACAGAGCGTTGCATTTATCACATCACGTTTGAAAGAATATCTGTCTGTAGCCAGATCTGTCACAGAGCGTTGCATTTATCACATCACGTTTGAAAGAATATCTGTCTGTAGCCAGATCTGTCACAGAGCGTTGCATTTATCACATCACGTTTGAAAGAATATCTGTCTGTAGCCAGATCTGTCACAGAGCGTTGCATTTATCACATCACGTTTGAAAGAATATCTGTCTGTAGCCAGATCTGTCACAGAACGTTGCATTTATCACATCACGTTTGAAAGAATATCTGTCTGTAGCCAGATCTGTCACAGAACGTTGCATTTATCACATCACGTTTGAAAGAATATCTGTCTGTAGCCAGATCTGTCACAGAACGTTGCATTTATCACATCACGTTTGAAAGAATATCTGTCTGTAGCCAGATCTGTCACAGAACGTTGCATTTATCACATCACGTTTGAAAGAATATCTGTCTGTAGCCAGATCTGTCACAGAACGTTGCATTTATCACATCACGTTTGAAAGAATATCTGTCTGTAGCCAGATCTGTCACAGAACGTTGCATTAATCACATCACGTTTGAAAGAATATCTGTCTGTAGCCAGATCTGTCACAGAACGTTGCATTAATCACATCACGTTTGAAAGAATATCTGTCTGTAGCCAGATCTGTCACAGAACGTTGCATTTATCACATCACGTTTGAAAGAATATCTGTCTGTAGCCAGATCTGTCACAGAACGTTGCATTTATCACATCACGTTTGAAAGAATATCTGTCTGTAGCCAGATCTGTCACAGAACGTTGCATTTATCACATCACGTTTGAAAGAATATCTGTCTGTAGCCAGATCTGTCACAGAACGTTGCATTAATCACAGCACGTTTGAAAGAATATCTGTCTGTAGCCAGATCTGTCACAGAACGTTGCATTAATCACAGCACGTTTGAAAGAATATCTGTCTGTAGCCAGATCTGTCACAGAACGTTGCATTAATCACAGCACGTTTGAAAGAATATCTGTCTGTAGCCAGATCTGTCACAGAACGTTGCATTAATCACAGCACGTTTGAAAGAATATCTGTCTGTAGCCAGATCTGTCACAGAACGTTGCATTTATCACAGCACGTTTGAAAGAATATCTGTCTGTAGCCAGATCTGTCACAGAACGTTGCATTTATCACAGCACGTTTGAAAGAATATCTGTCTGTAGCCAGATCTGTCACAGAACGTTGCATTAATCACATCACGTTTGAAAGAATATCTGTCTGTAGCCAGATCTGTCACAGAACGTTGCATTAATCACATCACGTTTGAAAGAATATCTGTCTGTAGCCAGATCTGTCACAGAACGTTGCATTTATCACATCACGTTTGAAAGAATATCTGTCTGTAGCCAGATCTGTCACAGAACGTTGCATTTATCACAGCACGTTTGAAAGAATATCTGTCTGTAGCCAGATCTGTCACAGAACGTTGCATTTATCACATCACGTTTGAAAGAATATCTGTCTGTAGCCAGATCTGTCACAGAACGTTGCATTTATCACATCACGTTTGAAAGAATATCTGTCTGTAGCCAGATCTGTCACAGAACGTTGCATTTATCACATCACGTTTGAAAGAATATCTGTCTGTAGCCAGATCTGTCACAGAACGTTGCATTTATCACATCACGTTTGAAAGAATATCTGTCTGTAGCCAGATCTGTCACAGAACGTTGCATTTATCACATCACGTTTGAAAGAATATCTGTCTGTAGCCAGATCTGTCACAGAACGTTGCATTTATCACATCACGTTTGAAAGAATATCTGTCTGTAGCCAGATCTGTCACAGAACGTTGCATTTATCACAGCACGTTTGAAAGAATATCTGTCTGTAGCCAGATCTGTCACAGAACGTTGCATTTATCACATCACGTTTGAAAGAATATCTGTCTGTAGCCAGATCTGTCACAGAACGTTGCATTTATCACATCACGTTTGAAAGAATATCTGTCTGTAGCCAGATCTGTCACAGAACGTTGCATTTATCACATCACGTTTGAAAGAATATCTGTCTGTAGCCAGATCTGTCACAGAACGTTGCATTAATCACAGCACGTTTGAAAGAATATCTGTCTGTAGCCAGATCTGTCACAGAACGTTGCATTTATCACAGCACGTTTGAAAGAATATCTGTCTGTAGCCAGATCTGTCACAGAACGTTGCATTTATCACACATCACGTTTGAAAGAATATCTGTCTGTAGCCAGATCTGTCACAGAGCGTTGCATTAATCACATCACGTTTGAAAGAATATCTGTCTGTAGCCAGATCTGTCACAGAGCGTTGCATTTATCACAGCACGTTTGAAAGAATATCTGTCTGTAGCCAGATCTGTCACAGAACGTTGCATTTATCACATCACGTTTGAAAGAATATCTGTCTGTAGCCAGATCTGTCACAGAGCGTTGCATTAATCACATAACGTTTGAAAGAATATCTGTCTGTAGCCAGATCTGTCACAGAGCGTTGCATTTATCACATCACGTTTGAAAGAATATCTGTCTGTAGCCAGATCTGTCACAGAGCGTTGCATTTATCACATCACGTTTGAAAGAATATCTGTCTGTAGCCAGATCTGTCACAGAGCGTTGCATTTATCACAGCACGTTTGAAAGAATATCTGTCTGTAGCCAGATCTGTCACAGAACGTTACATTTATCACATCACGTTTGAAAGAATATCTGTCTGTAGCCAGATCTGTCACAGAACGTTGCATTTATCACATCACGTTTGAAAGAATATCTGTCTGTAGCCAGATCTGTCACAGAACGTTGCATTAATCACATCACGTTTGAAAGAATATCTGTCTGTAGCCAGATCTGTCACAGAACGTTGCATTTATCACATCACGTTTGAAAGAATATCTGTCTGTAGCCAGATCTGTCACAGAACGTTGCATTAATCACATCACGTTTGAAAGAATATCTGTCTGTAGCCAGATCTGTCACAGAACGTTGCATTTATCACAGCACGTTTGAAAGAATATCTGTCTGTAGCCAGATCTGTCACAGAACGTTACATTTATCACATCACGTTTGAAAGAATATCTGTCTGTAGCCAGATCTGTCACAGAACGTTGCATTTATCACATCACGTTTGAAAGAATATCTGTCTGTAGCCAGATCTGTCACAGAACGTTGCATTAATCACATCACGTTTGAAAGAATATCTGTCTGTAGCCAGATCTGTCACAGAACGTTGCATTTATCACATCACGTTTGAAAGAATATCTGTCTGTAGCCAGATCTGTCACAGAACGTTGCATTTATCACATCACGTTTGAAAGAATATCTGTCTGTAGCCAGATCTGTCACAGAACGTTGCATTAATCACATCACGTTTGAAAGAATATCTGTCTGTAGCCAGATCTGTCACAGAACGTTGCATTTATCACATCACGTTTGAAAGAATATCTGTCTGTAGCCAGATCTGTCACAGAACGTTGCATTTATCACATCACGTTTGAAAGAATATCTGTCTGTAGCCAGATCTGTCACAGAACGTTGCATTTATCACATCACGTTTGAAAGAATATCTGTCTGTAGCCAGATCTGTCACAGAACGTTGCATTAATCACAGCACGTTTGAAAGAATATCTGTCTGTAGCCAGATCTGCCACAGAACGTTGCATTAATCACAGCACGTTTGAAAGAATATCTGTCTGTAGCCAGATCTGTCACAGAACGTTGCATTTATCACAGCACGTTTGAAAGAATATCTGTCTGTAGCCAGATCTGCCACAGAACGTTGCATTAATCACAGCACGTTTGAAAGAATATCTGTCTGTAGCCAGATCTGTCACAGAACGTTGCATTAATCACAGCACGTTTGAAAGAATATCTGTCTGTAGCCAGATCTGTCACAGAACGTTGCATTTATCACAGCACGTTTGAAAGAATATCTGTCTGTAGCCAGATCTGTCACAGAACGTTGCATTAATCACATCACGTTTGAAAGAATATCTGTCTGTAGCCAGATCTGTCACAGAACGTTGCATTAATCACATCACGTTTGAAAGAATATCTGTCTGTAGCCAGATCTGTCACAGAACGTTGCATTTATCACATCACGTTTGAAAGAATATCTGTCTGTAGCCAGATCTGTCACAGAACGTTGCATTTATCACAGCACGTTTGAAAGAATATCTGTCTGTAGCCAGATCTGTCACAGAACGTTGCATTTATCACAGCACGTTTGAAAGAATATCTGTCTGTAGCCAGATCTGTCACAGAACGTTGCATTTATCACAGCACGTTTGAAAGAATATCTGTCTGTAGCCAGATCTGTCACAGAACGTTGCATTTATCACATCACGTTTGAAAGAATATCTGTCTGTAGCCAGATCTGTCACAGAACGTTGCATTTATCACATCACGTTTGAAAGAATATCTGTCTGTAGCCAGATCTGTCACAGAACGTTGCATTTATCACATCACGTTTGAAAGAATATCTGTCTGTAGCCAGATCTGTCACAGAACGTTGCATTTATCACATCACGTTTGAAAGAATATCTGTCTGTAGCCAGATCTGTCACAGAACGTTGCATTTATCACAGCACGTTTGAAAGAATATCTGTCTGTAGCCAGATCTGTCACAGAACGTTGCATTTATCACATCACGTTTGAAAGAATATCTGTCTGTAGCCAGATCTGTCACAGAACGTTGCATTTATCACATCACGTTTGAAAGAATATCTGTCTGTAGCCAGATCTGTCACAGAACGTTGCATTTATCACATCACGTTTGAAAGAATATCTGTCTGTAGCCAGATCTGTCACAGAACGTTGCATTTATCACATCACGTTTGAAAGAATATCTGTCTGTAGCCAGATCTGTCACAGAGCGTTGCATTTATCACATCACGTTTGAAAGAATATCTGTCTGTAGCCAGATCTGTCACAGAACGTTGCATTCACCACGGCCCGTCTGAAAGAATCTTTCCTTCTAGCCAGATCTCTCACAGAACGTTACATTCACCACGACCCGCCTGGAAGTATCTCTGTGTTTAGTCAGGTCTCCCACTTCTTCTGTTGTCATATTCAAGGTGTCCTTGATGTCTTGAAACCACCTTCTTCTTGGTCTGCCCCTGATGCATCGCCTAGAAACTATACCTTCCATTATTTTTCTTCGAGTCCGCTGTGTCTCTTGACGAGGTCTTAGTATATTAATTTCCTCTATAGGATGGTGTTTATCAGCCAGCTATATTTTATGTTTAAATCTTTTAATATGTCTTCATTGCTCTTTTTCATTATCCAGGGTATCCTAAGAATTTTTCTGTAGTATTTTGTTTCAAATGAATCGATTTTCTTCCTTACTGTTTGCGGGATTGTCCATGATTAACAACCATATGTTGCTATCGGGACGACGATACACGTCCTTAGTAATTTTAATTTTTATCACCTTGCTGGTTTTGCGCCACATGTTCGTAATGGCATTTAATTTTTGTGCTGCTCTTGCTAATTTTCATTTGATCTATCGCTAGAAGTCTCCATTGTAATTATTACACATCCCATCTATTCATAGTTAATTACAGTTTCAAGATTTTCACAGTTGTTGATGATTTTTGTTTGGTATTTTGGTCTGTCAATGAACATTATCTTAGTTTTCTGTATGTTTACATGAAGATTTTGCTCTTCACCGTGTTTTTAACATACGCAATTATTTCTTTTAACCTTTCTACACTGTTTGAGATGCGGACTGTGTCATCAGCCTATCTGTGCTCTAGAATTATGTTGCCTTTTATTGTGAAAGGGTCGAACACAAGGGACACAAATCAGTCATCGTTTCTGATATTTCTCATGATGTTCACAGTAAATATTTTGAACATGTATGGAAATAGGATGCATTCCAGCCTCACTGCTTTTTTTTTTTTAACTTTAAACCATTTTGCTATTTCGCCCGCTATGCTGATAACTGTTTGCGCTTTGTGATTTAGCGATTCGATAAGTCGTATTAGGTGTGTTGGAAAGCTCGTATCTTATATGATGTTTTACAGTATCTGATGTTGTACGCAGTGAAAGGCCTTGCTGTAATCTATGAACTGTATATCAGTTCTATGTTGTATTCCCTACAGTCAAAAAGGATGTTCCTCATGTAAAAGACGTCACGTGGTCCAGATAACCCTACTAATTCTGAGGCCTATTGCATAAATTATATGAATTTCTTTTATGACAACCACTGACAACCACCAACCCAAAATCTGAAAGAAAGATTTTTTTTTGTCTAAAAAGAAAATAAAAGAAAAAAGAAAAGAGAAAATCTGTAGTTGTTGTAGGCAGTAAATCCTCCTGTTTCATATTTTGTTTTACTAAAACTTCTCAAGTTGTATGTCAATTCAAATAAGTATTTTTTAAATGGGAGCCGCGATAGCTCAGCGGTTAGTGAACTGGATTACAAAGGAAAAGAGGTAGAGTTCGATCCCAACCGACGTGTTCCGGTTCACCCAGCCTTTAGTGGGTACCTGATTTTTTTCTGGGAAAGTAAAGCGGCATGCGCGTAATTCCGACCACATTACCTTAAAAATCATGTGCCGAAGGTCTGTGAAAATTATGGTCACTAACACCATATTCCCTATACGCCACTTGGCGTGACGGGGGTACTTTACTTTTTTACTCTTTTTACTATTGTTTAAAATGTCACTATTTAAAAATCGAATTATAGGAGAAAGACATGTTTCCTTGCACACATAAGTAGGAGTGACGTGCTAGGAGAAATAGCGACATTTGGCAAATAATCAACAATAGGAGTAGCAATGGAAGGCAAATAATATACCGATAGAGTAGGTGGAAGTGATGAAGATGAGTGTCTCAGTACTTGAAAAGTTCACTCATGAAATGCGTAAAAAGTCATCTGTCTGCAAGGAATTGATCGTGAGTGATAGGAAAGCTGTCTGCAAGGAATTGATAGTAAGTGATAGAAACGCTGTCTGCAAGGAATTGATCGTAAGTGATAGAAACGCTGTCTACAAGATATTGATTGTAAGTCATAGAAACGCTATCTACAAGATATTGATCGTAAGTGATAGAAACGCTATCTACAAGATATTGATCGTAAGTGATAGAAACGCTGTCTACAAGATATTGATCGTAAGTGATAGAAACGCTGTCTACAAGATATTGATCGTAAGTGATAGAAACGCTGTCTACAAGATATTGATCGTAAGTGATAGAAACGCTGTCTACACGATATTGATCGTAAGTGATAGAAACGCTGTCTACAAGATATTGATCGTAAGTGATAGAAACGCTGTCTACAAGATATTGATTGTAAGTGATAGAAACGCTGTCTACAAGATATTGATCGTAAGTGATAGAAACGCTGTCTACACGATATTGATCGTAAGTGATAGAAACGCTGTCTACAAGATATTTATCGTAAGTGATAGAAACGCTGTCTACAAAATATTGATCGTAAGTGATAGAAACGCTAGTGTATAAAGTTTGGCGACTACTACCTTGTCTGTGCCTGATTGTTAAAGACTGGACAATGAGACAGCAGATGATGCTCTTAAAGGAATTCTTCTGGACACTGTTCTCCACACAGGATAAAAATCAGAATACACAGATTAATTACAATCACTACTACTAGCACATTCAAGTAAAAAAAAAAGAAAGACAAAATAGTACAAAAATAATCCAAACATTTGATGCAAGATAAATTTAGCAAGAGCAGAAGTTAAACAATAAATTTACACAGTTGTACACGGATAAAAAATAAGAAACCTGGAGTTGACAACGACAAATCAATTCACCTGAATGGAAAGAATAATGGCTCTAATGAGAACTGGCGAGGATGGGAAAAAAAGATGAACAAAGCCAGAATAATCATTTTAGAGAACATAGTAAACAAACAAAAGACACTTAAATGCTGCCTGCATTCAGTGCTTGTGCGTGGATCTAAATTATAGAGAACCAAAAAATAGATCATCACGAATGTCATAATTTCATATAATTCAAAGGATAAAAATCATCAAAATATTTTCTAAATAAATGAAGCTATCAAGAGCTGCTAATGGAGTACAACTGAGAACAATTGCACACGATATTAGGAAGTTGTTGAGGCCAGGCTCTCAGACAAGATAAACAATCAAAAAGCTGCAATCTGAAATGAATTTATATTTAAAAAAACAGAAGGAAACACAAGGCAAACTAGCAGATGCAATCAAGACGAAGTGCTCTGTATGTGCCAGATTTGGAACACTTACGAAGATTGACCACAAACCATGCACTGGGAGAAGTTGAACTCTTGCCCTTTAAGAAGTATCTGGGCGTGCCAACCAATTGTTAATGATCAATGGTAAGACAAATATAGAAAACACAAACCGATTCACACATTTTATTGTAATTGTTAAAATGTTCGCTTTATTTTTGGTTAAAGAAAGAAACAGAATTTTATAAAACTCTACTGGAAGGTTCTATACTTATTCCAAATTAAAGTGATGCTACGTTTCTCGAAGATACAGTTATATCTAATGTTTATATATAAATTTGCTATATAAATGAAATATCAGAGCTTAACTGGCATAGTGTTAACTCAGCTTGGCTCTGTACCTGGCTCACAGAGTTAGGGGAAAGTAATAACACGGAGGAAGGACAATGACCCCCTTCACCTCTAAATACAAAGAAATATTATTTCAAAGACAAAATATATCTCGGGGGTTTATTATAGGAAATACATACAAGCATATGGGAAATGAATGCACAACAGATTTAGATTAAATATGTTTTAAATTACGAATGCACGAACGGTACACTACTCCGAACCACTTGCTCGATTGTGTATCCTGATAATCAGCCTGCCTCTGTGCCCAGAGGTACGGTTTCGATCCTGCTTCGGACCATCCATTTTTCTTTGTTTTTTTGTCTGTTGTTGATTATTTGTGATTTTATCCGAGTGATGTAAACATACCTCTTGCCCTGAAATGATTCGCTGATCACCACGGAAGTTTCTCTCCATAATAATATTCATTTATGATTATTTGTCTCTGGCAGTGAAACTATGTATAAAGAGTGTCCTGTTACCTATAAACTTAGAAAGGGAACAATGGACCTATTATAAATATGGCGTGCTTGTTCTAGATGAAGTCTACATATACAGTCTAAAACGTGAATTCATAGGAACAATTATTTGTTTGCGTTTCTGTCTAACAGAAAACAATCATGACGTAAAGATAATCGTTGCTTGAATGTAATGCATATTTGATGATTGTTTCTAATTTACAGGACGATTACGATCAAAAATGGCGATGTATTAACATGAACACTTTATCGATGATAATCGTGACGGTTTTCATCCGGTTCTTTTTTTTACCAACGAAGGTGGGCGGATTAGGTTTCCATGTAACCACATAAAAAGTATATTCGTCAAAAATGTATAGTCATCGCGTGGGCTATAGTTCAGAGATTTTGTTACAACACCGATAGAAACAGCTTGTTGTTTACCAGGAACCAGACCGCGCCCCCCCCCACCTTTTTTTTGCAAATGGCAGAAATTAAAGCACTGGGGTGCCACTATCTCGCTTAAAAAATGTAAAGTTATTATTCATAATCATAAAACAAATATAAACTCGTCATGGTTTAAGCGGCATGGGCTCCAGTATTGTGCAAAATAAGCCATATGTCAGTTGACAACAAATGTAATGTTCTGTGGCACAACTGACATTTACTAATTTCGATAGAGACAAGAAGGTGCAATTCTAGAATTGACGAGTACCTTGAGAACTTGATCATTGACAATGTGACCTTAAGGAAGTCCTTCTCTACATTCAATCAACGTTTACTGCACGTTGTCGCTCTTCAATGAGATGAGGATAAGTTGTTTTAATTGAAGTCTTTATTTAGACAGTTGTGTCGTCTACACCGGTGGTCGCATCCGACATCATCACTTTTAGGTACGGGTTGTCGTTGTTCTTAGATTTATTTGGGAGCGGACAATCATCGTGTTATTGAATTATTGAGTTATTTGCGGGTCATCATTAGTGCACTGCGAACATGTCCATAGGTGCTTAGATCCCCTCATCAGCAAGTCCAGCAGTGTCCAGCGACTGACGACGTTTTAGCAGAGCTATAGAAAGTACAGTATGGACAGTAGACAAACCCGAAAATGAAATGACGATTAGAGGCCACAGAGATGGGATTTCTCAGAAGAATGTTGAAAGTTCCTTGGACGGCTAAAAAGACCAATGAGGAAGTTATCAAAGAGGCCAACACAAAAAGGGAGCTCTTAAAAAACATCAGAAAGAAGCAATCAACATTTTTCGGGCACATCATGAGAAGAGGAAAGTTGGAATACTTGGTTACAACTGGCAAAATAAAAGGAAAGAGAGATCGCGGACGACAAAGAGAGAAAATACTGCAAAGCTTGGTGTCATGGCATGGAAAACAGTCAACAACAGAACTGATACGATGCACTGTAGATAGAACATTGTGGAGGGGCATGATCACCTACGCCAACCAAAATGGCACATGATGATGATGATGATAGAAAGTACAAGAAAACAAACGATGAAGTCTTAAAACAATTAACAATGAAAAGAGAACTACTAAGCACAATTCAAACAAGACAAATGAGATTTTTGGGCCATGTTAAAATACACAATAGCCTACTAAAAGTAATCCTGGAGGGGAAAATACAAGGTAAAAGAGGCAGACCAAGACTAACATGGACGAGTAACATCAAAAGATGGACAAATCAGCCTATGACAACCTGCACCATCAAAGCAAGAGACAGAGCAGAATGACGCTCCATGATAGCCAATCATCGTTGCGGAGACGACACTCGATGATGATGATGATGATGACAGATAGTGCTGTAGTTAGATCTTTAGAAGTTCTGCTTCACCTCTTCTGACATATAAACCGAGCTATGAGTCATTATCTGCATTCAGCCCGTGCGTTGTTTCGCAACTTTGCTCTAAGTATGGTGGTTGCAACGAATTCCTGGATGTTCCACTATATCCCCGATATGCAACGGGAGCCTGTCGGTGAGTGACGGTGGTCTGAAAATGAATTAGTTTATTTCTAAAGGAATCGAAACGTTTTTAAGTGGGTCAGACTGTCCTTGAGTAGGCCGGGCTGTCTTTAAGTGGGTCAGTTTGATAGTGATCCCTGTTGTTTAAAATTAGGTCAGATTGTCTGAAAGCGGTAAGATAGTCATAAGGTGGATAATATGTCTAAAAGTGTTAACATTGTTAATGGCCACTATTGTTTGCAAGTGACCAAGTTCATTGAAACTGAGTTAAGTTGTCTCAAAGTAGGCTAGGCTGAATAAAAATGGGTGACATTTCTGAAAAGTGACGATATTGACTTAAATTGGTCAGGTTCATTGAAAGTGGGCCAGAGTTTTATGTAAATGTGAGGCCTCTACTTGGTGGCTTTAGTAGTCTGTAATGATGATCAATCTTCATCCCAACGTTGTGCTACCAATGCCAAACCTGGACCCTAGATGCAAGAACAATACGAAATATAACCTCTACAGAGATGAAATGTGTTAGACGAATGACAGGAAACAGTCTGAGAGATAAGACCAGAAATGAGGAACTGAGAAAAAAGTTAGGAATAGCCCCCGCCATAGAATATATAAGGAAACAACAGATAAAATAGTTTGGCCACGTGACAAGGCAGAAAGAACAAAACACAACACAACGAGCTTTCAACAAACGTTGTGAGAACATCAGACCCAAGGGTCGACCACGAAAAAGATGGGTCGATGGAATATTAGAAGCACTAGGAAACATAACAGCAGCAGAGGCGAACAGAAGAGCAAAAGACCGCAAATTATATCTTCCCTTGACGCTGAAAGGCAGATGAGGAAGGAAATAATAAGAAGAAGAAATAATGATGATCATATGGTGGACTCAGATGCTCTCTAAGTGTTGATATCAAAGTAAGCTAAAGTAGCTTGTATGTGTTGATAGTAAAGAGAGCCAAAGTAGTCTGTATGTGTTTGATATAAAAGGGAGTTAAAGTAATTTGTAATTGTTAATATCAAAGGGAGGTAAAGTAGCCCTTATGTGTTGATATAACTGAGATCTAAAGAAGTCTGTATTTGTTGATATAAAAGGGAAGTAAAGTAGTCGGTATGTGTTGATATAAATGAAAGCTAAACTAGTCTGTATGTGTTGATATAAATGAGAGCTAAAATGGTATGTATGTGTTGATATAAATGAGAGCTAAAGTAGTATGTATGTGTTGACATAAAACGAGTTAAAGTAGTCTGTATGTGTTGATATAAATGTGAGCTAATGTAGCCTGTGTGTGTTGATATAAAGGAGAGCTAAGCTAGTCTGTATCTGTTGATATAAAGGAGAGATTAGCAGTCGGTATGCGGTGACATAACGAAGAGCTAAGCAATCTGTATGTGCTGATATAAAGGAGAGCTAAGTCGCCTGTGTGTGTTGATATAAAAGAGAGCTAAGTTGTCGGTATGTAATGATATAAAGGAGAACTAAGTAGTCTGTATGTGTTGATATGAAGGAGAGCTAAGAAGTCGGTATGTGTTGATATAAAGGAGAGCTAAGTAGCCTGTATGTGTTGATATAAAGGAAAGCTAATTTGTCTGGTCTGTATGTGTTGATATAAAGGAGAGCTAGGTAGTCGGTATGTGTTGATATAAAGAAGAGCTAGGTAGTCGGTATGTGTTGAGATAAAGAAGAGCTAAGTAGTCGGTATCTGTTGATATAAAGAAGAGCTAAGTAGTCAGTATGTGTTCATATAAAGTAGAGCTAGGTAGTCGGTATGTGTTGATATAAAGAAGAGCTAAGTAGTCAGTATGTGTTTATATAAAGCAGAACTAAGTAATCAGTATGTGTTGATATACAAGAGAGCTAAGTAGTCAGTATGTGTTGATATACAGGAGAGCTAAGTAATCAGTATGTGTTGATATAAAGGAGAGCTAAGTAGTCGGTATGTGTCGATATAAATGAGATCTAAGCAGCCTGTATGTGTTGATATAAAGGAGTGTAAGTAGTCCGTTTGTGTTGATATAAAGGAGAACTAAGTAGTTGGTATGTGTTGATATAAAGAAGAGCTAAGTTGTCTGTATGTGTTGATATAAAGGAGAGCTAAGTAGTCGGTATGTGTAGATGCAAAGGAGAACTAAGTAGCCTGTATGTGTTGATATAAAGGAGAGCTAAGTTGTCTGGTCTGTATGTGTTGATATAAAGGAGAGCTAAGTAGTCGGTATGTGTTGATATAAAGTAGAGCTAGGTAGTCGGTATGTGTTGATATAAAGGAGAGCTAGGTAGTCGGTATGTGTTTATATAAAGGAAAGCTAAGTAGTCGGTATGTGTTTATATAAAGGAGAGCTAAGTAGTCGGTATGTGTTGATATAAAGGAGAGCTAAGTAGTCGGTATGTGTTGATATAAAGGAGAGCTAAGTAGTCGGTATGTGTAGATATAAAGGAGAGCTAAGTAGTCGGTATGTGTTGATATAAAGGAGAGCTAAGTAGTCGGTATGTGTAGATATAAAGGAGAGCTAAGTAGTCAGTATGTGTAGATATAAGGGAGAGCTAATTAGTCGGTATGTGTTTATATAAAGGAGAGCTAAGTAGTCGGCATGTGTTGATATAAATGAGAGCTAAGTAGTCGGTATGTGTTGATATAAAGGAGAGCTAAGTAGTCGGTATGTGTTGATATAAAGGAGAGCTAAGTAGTCGGTATGTGTAGATATAAAGGAGGGCTAAGTAGTCGGTATGTGTTGATATAAAGGAGAGCTAAGTAGTCGGTATATGTTGATATAAAGGAGAGCTAAGTAGTCGGTATGTGTTGATATAAAGGAGAGCTAAGTAGTCGGTATGTGTTGACATAAAAGTGAGCTAAGTAGTCGGTATGTGTAGATATAAAGGAGAGCTAGGTAGTCTGTATGTGTTGATATAAAGAAGAGCTAGGTAGTCGGTATGTGTTGATATAAAATAGAGCTAAGTAGTCGGTATGAGTTGATATAAAGGAGAGCTAGGTAGTCGGTATGTGTTGATATAAAGGAGAACTAAGTAAGGAGAGCTAGGTAGTCGGTATGTGTTGATATAAAGGAGAGCTAGGTAGTCGGTATGTGTTGATGTAAAGGAGAGCTAGGTAGTCGGTATGTGTTGATATAAACGAGAACTAAGTAGTCGGTATGTGTAGATATAAAGGAGAGCTAAGTAGTCGGTATGTGTAGATATAAAGGAGAGCTAAGTAGTCGGTATGTGTTGATATAAAGGAGAGCTAAGTAGTCAGTATGTGTTGATATAAAGGAGAGCTAAGTAGTCGGTATGTGGAGATATAAAGGAGAACTAAGTAGTCGGTATGTGTTGATATAAAGGAGAGTAAGTAGTCCGTATGTGTTGATATAAAGGAGAGCTAAGTAGTTGGTATGTGTTGATATAAAGAAGAGCTAAGTTGTCTGTATGTGTTGATACAAAGGATAGCTAAGTAGTCGGTATGTGTAGATATAAAGGAGAACTAAGTAGCCTGTATGTGTTGATATAAAGGAGAGCTAAGTTGTCTGGTCTGTATGTGTTGATATAAAGGAGTGCTAAGTTGTCTGGTCTGTATGTGTTGATATAAAGGAGAGCTAAGTAGTCGGTATGTGTTGATATAAAGTAGAGATAGGTAGTCGGTATGTGTTGATATAAAGCAGAGCTAGGTAGTCGGTATGTATTTATATAAAGGCGAGCTAAGTAGTCGGTATGTGTTGATATAAATGAGGGCTAAGTAGTCGGTATGTGTTGATATAAAGGAGAGCTAAGTAGTCGGTATGTGTAGATATAAAGGAGAGCTAAGTAGTCGGTATGTGTTGATATAAAGGAGAGCTAAGTAGTCGGTATGTGTAGATATAAAGGAGAGCTAGGTAGTCTGTATGTGTTGATATAAAGAAGAGCTAGGTAGTCGGTATGTGTTGATATAAAGGAGAGCTAAGTAGTCGGTATGCGTTGATATAAAGTAGAGTTAGGTAGTCGGTATGTGTTGATATAAAGGAGAACTAAGTAAGGAGAGCTAGGTATTCGGTATGTGTTGATATAAAGGAGAACTAAGTAGTCGGTATGTGTAGATATAAAGGAGAGCTAAGTAGTCGGTATGTGTTGATATAAAGGAGAGCTAAGTAGTCGGTATGTGTTGATATAAAGGAAAACTAAGTAGTCGGTATGTGTTGATATAAAGGAGAACTAAGTAGTCGGTATGTATTGATATAAAGGAGAACTAAGTAAGGAGAGCTAGGTAGTCGGTATGTGTTGATATAAAGGAGAACTAAGTAGTCGGTATGTGTAGATATAAAGGAGAGCTAAGTAGTCGGTATGTGTTGATATAAAGGAGAACTAAGTAGTCGGTATGTGTTGATATAAAGGAGAGCTAAGTAGTCGGTATGTGTTGATATAAAGGAGAACTAAGTAGTCGGTATGTGTTGATATAAAGGAGAACTAAGTAGTCGGTATGTGTTGATATAAAGGAGAGCTGAGTAGTCGGTATGTGTTGATATAAATGAGAGCTAAGTAGTCGGTATGTGTTGATATAAAGGAGAGCTAATTATTCGGTATGTGTTGACATAAAGGAGAACTAAGTAGTCGGTATGTGTTGATATAAAGGAGAGCTAAGTAGTCGGTATGTGTTGATATAAAGGAGAGCTAGGTAGTCGGAATGTGTTGATATAAAGGAAAGCTAAAGTAGTCAGCATGTATGGACGTTGAGGTGGTCAATTAATGATCTATAAATGTGGACATTAAGGGCGATGACAATAAACTCTTTATATAGAGCAACAGGAAGCAATCTGTGTAGGAGAAGTGGGCTGTCCACCGATCAATTGTCTTATCCCTTAAGATTCTTGACACTCAAGGGGACCGGTTCGCCTGGGTGATAACTTTCGGGTATTGGCTTCCAGTTACGATTGAGCCTGGAAGCTCACACATTATTAAACATAAAATGGATGAATCTCGTCAGTCGTCACTCCTATGTTGTACTACCAATGCCAGGTTTAGACCCTAGATACTATAACAATAACCACCACCGAGACGAAATGTGTGAGACGAATGACAGAATTCAGTCTGAGAGATAAGATCAGAAATAAAAATCAGAGAAAAACAAGCTAGAAATATTTCCCTCCATAGAAAACATAAAGACATAACAGCTAAAATGGTTTAGCAACACTAAGACACAGAAATACCATAACACAACACAGCGAGCTTTTAACAAACGTTGCGAGAACACGAGACTCATGTGATGTTTGCTTAAAAGATGGATTGTTGGAATATTAGAAACACTAGGAACAGAACAACAGCAGAAGCCAACATCGCAAAAGGCCGCAAACTCTATCTCCCATCGAAGCTGAAGGCAAAGAAAAAAAAAAAAGAAAATGGATGAGTCTTTGGTCTGAACAAAATTTCTGATCGAATCTACTATCCAGACCCAGTCACAAATTTATGTCACAGTGTCCTCGTGAGACAAGTCTGAACATTACTTGTTATTTCTGAATGTCGTTGTATGAATAGAGGCATGTAAGAGTGGACCACAAGAAGGACTAGATAAGTCTGTAAGTGATGATGTTAATGTGAACTTCATCTTAAATGCAGCTTGTTTATCCAGCGGTAGAATGTCTATCCAATAATGGCAGATTCAGCTACGAGACGAGAGAAGCTGTTCAGTAAAGCATCATCCTTGGGGTCCTCGGCAGCCTATTTGGGAAAACCCCCCGATTGGGCTAGCGACGTTCGGACAACCAGTGTTCGATTCTCGCTGGAAGCAGTGTGAGTTGTACTCCTGGTTGCAAAAGAAATAACCCCGCGATCGATCCAGCCGATATTAGAAATAAGTACCAGGGTATTACTCTGGGAAGGTGAGGAATGCCGCCTCGCATCGTGAGTTTCGATGCTCGAAGCGACACTATCCAGAAGTCTCCGAACACTTCTGGATAGACAGCCGAGCACATATGAGTGGAAACTCGCGTGCTAAGACGCCGATTCAAGTCTCGTACTTTACCTTTACCTATCATCCAGCATTAAACACTAATGGTTTACCAAACTACTGATTTACCATGGTTGCTTGCTACCAAACATCTATCTGTCAATACGCTAAAGGCCATATATATATATGTATGTATGTGTGTGTGTGTGTGTTATCTACTGGGTGTAGACGTCAACAGGAGCTATAATTGTCTGTAAGTAAGTGCCCCGTCACACCAAGTGGGGTGTAGGGAATATGGTGTTAGTGACCATAATTTTAAAAACCTTCGGCATATGATTTTTGGGGTAATGTGGTCGGTATTACGCCCGTGCCTCTTTATTTTCCCAGAAAAAAAATCAGGTACCCATTTAAGGCTGGATGAACCCGGAAGCCGTTGATCAGGATCGAACCCGACCTCTTGCCCTTTGTAGTCCAGTTCACTAACCACTGAGCTTTAGCGGCTCCCGTAATTGTCTGTACCTTTGCCAAAATACTCTACAAGGGAATATAATTGTCAGCAGCTGAAGAACTGAGTTATTTATGATTGAATCACGATAGGATGAAAGTGTATCAGGCGGCCTACGCGTGAACCGAGTCATCTATAAGAAGGTGATGTGTTCTGTATGTGGTTACAGATGGTTACAAGTGGTATAGATGCGTACCTGGAGGTCTGAAGGTTGACCTTTATGAGTTGAAAATGTGTCTGTATGTGAAACATGTATCTGTACATAGACCAGATCGTATAAAATGAAACCTGTATCACTATGTTAGTGGTCTATAATTAAAAGGACTACACATGATTGGACCATAATGGTTTGCAAATTCACCAGCTAAGGTGTAAGAAAGTCAAATTGTTTTCACGTTACCAACCATATTCGAACTGTGGTAACCACGCCCGAATTGTTGCATCTTCCTGTGTCTGAACGCATTCATCAAATCTGCTTCTCCATCTATGCCACGCTTCCAGCATGAAGATCATTGACAGAGATGGGATGGCAGAAATACCACGAACTAGCCAGAAAATTGGCAGTTAGGTATTGTCCGGAAAGATACCGCCAAAATGATTGTTGTTAAGTATGGCTGGGACGATGATTAATAACAGACTATGCAAACTGTGCTTCTCAAGTGGTGTGTTCATCATATGGGGAATTCGGATAAGCTATGCCTCACTCTTTCCATAAACTTTTTTATTTTGTCAGTTTGTGAACGCCATAGGGTAATCCCCCCAGAATCGATATTTCCATTCAATTTTCCTTATCCACTCTAGATCGCTCTTCAAATTCGTTCAATCACTGAAATGGGTGAGAGGGTAGAAAGAAATTCCCGACAGGCCTCATCTAACAGGACTGTGCTTTTCAAGCCTGATTTGTTCCCAATTTTGCAAAGTCCCAGGCAATGGCCAATACGGTCCAGGAAAGCTCTGTCAATAGCACGGGCAGTTTCATGCTTGAAAGTCTTAAGTAGAGGGAATTGCTTTAATTTGGGATTTCAGAAGGGGATGAAGGGAAAGGGGTAGGTATAGGGAAAATAAATTAGCACTTGTCGCCAATTGTATGGATTTTATAATGTATATAATATACGAGTTTTTATTGTTTAATTTAATAGTTTTAATATAGAGGTGGTAGAAGAGTTAATTGTAGAGTTGTGATATAGAGATGGTAGGCGAGTTAATTGTGTAGTTTTGATATAGAGATGGTAGAAGACTTAATTGTATAATTTTATTATACAATTAACTGTGGGTGAGTTAATTTTATAGTTGTATTATTGATATGGTATAAGAGTTAATTGTATAGTTTTAATATTCATATAGTGGAAGAGTTAATTGTATAGTTCTAATATTGAAATAGTAGAAGAGTTAATTGTACAGTTTTATTATAGAGATAGTAGAAGAGTTAATTGTATAGTTTTATTATAGAGATGGTAGAAGAGTAAATTGTATATTTTTTTAATAGAGATGGTAGAAGAGTTAAACAAGCCAGTTGGTGCGATGGTGCGTGTGAACGAGACAGATTAAGTGGGGGGGGGGGTGGGCACAAGAGAACAAAAAGGGGCATGAAAGGAACTAGTTGGGAATGGAAACAAGGACGAATTTAAGGGTGGGGGGGGAATTGGAAAACTTAAGGAGAGAGGAAAAAAATATATACATGGCGAGTGAAGCTATTAGTAGAGACCAAAGAAAGAAATGAATACCATAAATAATGATAGAGGGGAGAGAGGTGGTTATATAAAGTTAAGAGAATCAGAAAGATAGAGTGCGTGAGAAGGAGGACGAGCAGAAATCTAAAAAAAAATACTAGAGGTCTAGGAAAGATAGTAGACTTCGAATTTTTATAAATCATACAAAGAATATATCGATATTAAAGTAAAAAAAAAATAGAGACCAGAAAGAAGAGCAAAAGGACAAGGGAAAAAGATTGAACTAGTCAAAGAAAGAGATCAAGGGACAAGCGAGAGGTAGAGACCTTAAGGGAGGATAGAAAATGAAAGATAGATAAGGTGAATTAGTTAGGAGAGATTAAGATGACGGAACCAAGTCAACGAGGTGTAAGGAAACAGTGAGGATAATATGTGGAATTGCTCGCTTTACATATGCGATATGTCGTAAAGAAAGAGAAACACACAGACATGCAGCATTCTATAGGTATTTCTATTACTTTTTGGTTAAACCTTTTCAATTACCTTGTATTGTCATTATCCATCCTCTCACTCGGTCACTCTCTCTGTCTCTGTCTCTCTTTCTCTCTCTAACTATCGACTGGTGACAGTTCGATTTCACTAGTTCACGCAAGCTATTAATAGCGTTAGTCTTCCAAGTCAGCTATGCACATTACACTTATTGTGAATACAGAGAGCCTTGGCTTTATACGCTTAGTAAAACGTGACGTTTTTGAGCTATAACGTAGGAGGATAAATACTGACAATTCTTTCTAATAATCTGAACCCATTTGGCAGAAGCATAATTCTAGTCATCAAGAAATCCAATACATTGCATGACAAACCAACTTTGAGGACAAATAATGGAATTTTAGAGTTTGACGATAATGATATACGGAGGTTTTTCTATGATTTGTTATACAAGTCATACACAAGTCAGTCCTATTATAATGCTGTGCAACATGGAGATAAACAAAAATGACAATCATGAAGATACAAACCTTCATTAATTGATGCTTGAGAAGAATAAAAGTATGGGAATGGCAGGACAAAATCACTAACATAGAATTATGGAAATGTAACAGTCAAATACCAGTGGATATTGAGATACAGCGAAGAAGATGACACTGGATATGACACACACTGTGGAAGCCAACTAAGAGTATTACACAACATACCCTTTTCTGGAATCCCCACGGAAAAAGACAAAAAGAAAGACCAAAATATTCCTGGAGAAGACAGATGGAAGCCGAGATGAAGGTGATGGGGAAGACATGGAATGATCTTAAAAGATTGGCAAGAAACAGAACGGGTTGGAAAGCGTTTGTTGAAGACCTATGCTAAACATGGAATTGAAAGCATTTGTTGAAGACCTATACTCCACAGGGAGCTGAAAGTGTTTGTTGAAGACCTATACTCCATAGGGATCTGAAAGTATTTGTTGAGGACCTATACTCCACAGGGAGCTGAAAGTGTTTGTTGAAGACCGATACTCCATAGGGATCTGAAAGTATTTGTTGAAGACTTATGCTCCACAGGGAGCTGAAAAATAAGTCGCAGAAACTGTCGACATTTGTATTTTGCATTATCTCTTGGGAATCTCCTGTGTTGTTTTAACATTATAAGATGATCAACAAGCCTCACGAACTAGAGGAAAATAATAGTGAGGAGATAGGCAACAACAGCAGGTATCTGTTCCCTTGCCTACGTTGACAGGTTCACCCATAATAGGGACGTGTTGTGAGGTACAATACGGGTCCTGTGAAAGGTCTGACACTTGATAGAAAAGGGCGGCTGGTATAGAAAGTCTAGAACTTCTGCCTTTTGTGTCGTCTTCGGCTCGAAAGGATTATTGGTAGATAGATAGACAAACAGACAGACAGGCAGGCAGACGAACGGATGGATGGATGGATGGGTGTTTAGATAAATAAATTACATAGATAAATAGATATATTTTAAGATAGATAGACAGACAGACAGACAGACAGATAGACAGATAGATAGATAGATAGATAGATAGATAGATAGATAGATAGATAGATAGATAGATAGATAGATAGATAGATAGATAGATAGATAGATAGATAGATAGATAGATAGATAGATAGATAGATAGATAGACAGATAGATAGATAGATAGATAGATAGATAGATAGATAGATAGATAGATAGATAGATAGATAGATAGATAGATAGATAGATAGATAGATAGATAGATAGATAGATAGATAGATAGATAGACAGATAGATAGATAGATAGATAGATAGATAGATAGATAGATAGATAGATAGATAGATAGATAGATAGATAGATAGATAGATAGATAGATAGATAGATAGATAGATAGATAGATAGATAGATAGATAGATAGATAGATAGATAGATAGATAGATAGATAGATAGATAGATAGATAGATAGATAGATAGATAGATAGATAGATAGATAGATAGATGGATAGATAGATGATAGATGGATGGATGGATGGATGGATGGATGGATGGATGGATGGATGGATGGATGGATGGATGGATGGATGGATGGATGGATGGATGGATGGATGGATGGATGGATGGATGGATGGATGGATGGATGGATGGATGGATGGATGGATGGATGGATGGATGGATGGATAGATAGATAGATAGATAGATAGATAGATAGATAGATAGATAGATAGATAGATAGATAGATAGATAGATAGATAGATAGATAGATAGATAGATAGATAGATAGATAGATAGATAGATAGATAGATAGATAGATAGATAGATAGATAGATAGATAGATAGATAGATAGATAGATAGATAGATAGATAGATAGATAGATAGATAGATAGATAGATAGATAGATAGATAGATAGATAGATAGATAGATAGATAGATAGATAGATAGATAGATAGATAGATAGATAGATAGATAGATAGATAGATAGATAGATAGATAGATAGATAGATAGATAGATAGATAGATAGATAGATAGATAGATAGATAGATAGATAGATAGATAAATGAATTGGCCAATTTGACATTATGTCCATAAAAATTATATGAACGCACACATACATACAAAAATAAAACGCCTTATTTAAGAAAGAAGTTCTCCTTTGCTCTAAATATATTGTATGTCCGAAGGTTATATAGAACTATCTAACAACTGTAATAGGAAACTCTTTCTACAGAGCTTCGCTATAGCATTTCCCTATGTCTGAAAACAGTTCATTTACCCACTCTATGGAAAGCTATTGGGACGCGCTGGAGATCAAAGCTTGACTTTTTATTTTTTTATTTTTTAAATATAACGCAGCCTTTGTCGGATTTTTGTGTGCTCTATCCAATCTCAATTCTTTTGTTAACATTTGTTGCCATGGTTACTAATTGATGCTTTCAATCTCTTTTTATCTGTAATTTCTTACTTGGCATGAATAGACCACAGCTGAAATGAGATGTCAAAGATGCCGGTTGTAAGAGCCTATGTTGTAACCTTGTGCTCATTGTGTTATCACTCAATCAATAACGCATTACAAGGCTTGTTGTGAACCACGTAGTAAGTCTCCCAGTGTAATGTAAGAGAATGTCATGAACTTTCTAGTACGTCTGTGATGTAGAACATTTCCTGGACTAAACGACATTTCCTGATAATAACGTGTGTTGGTGTATGCACTCACGCACACATTCTTTCTCTCTCTCTCTCTCTCTCTCTCTCTCTCTCTCTCTCTCTCTCTCTCTCTCTCATTCACAGAAGTTTACATAACGTAATTGCAATACAATTTCCGCCTCATTTGTCAGTAATAGTCTTCACGTGAACAGCCAGATATTCACTTTTATTATCTTCTTTGAGTAAGGTCAACAGAATTTGTCATTTAAATGTTTTTTCCCTGTCATTAATTTCCTTTTTGGAAGTATATTTATTATCACATATTGATATAAACATTCATTGAAGTTCTCAAAATATGGATTTATAGAAGAATGCAATGAATTAGATGGACGGAGAAGAAAACAAATTATGACATTTCAAAACAGATAAAAAGGAATAAAATTTGTAATATTTAGTACAAAGAGAACCAGGCAAATGAATATTGTGATAGATAAAATGGGCATAAAAACCTACTGAAAGTCGTTTGGATGAAAACAATACAAGATGAACGAGTTAGTGTTAAACAAAGACTAAACTGGACTGATAACTGCTAGAGATGTGCAGGCGAACCTATGACAGCGTGTTCTATCAAGAAAAGAGATGTACAGGCGAACCTATGACAGCGTGTTCTATCAAGAAAAGAGATGTACAGGCGAACCTATGACAGTGCGTTCTATCAAGATAGGAGATGTACTGGTGAACCTATGACATCGTGTTCTATCAAGTCAAGAGATGTACAGGCGAACCTATGACAGCGAGTTCCATCAAGATAAGAGATGTACTGGTGAACAAATGACAGCGTGTTCTATCAAGACAAGATATGTACAGGCGAACCTATGACAGCGTGTTCTATCAATACAAAATGTGTACAGGCGAACCTATGACAGCGTGTTCTGTCAAGAAAAGAAATATACAGGAGAACCTATGACATCGTGTTCTATCAAGTCAAGGGATGCACAGGAGAACCTATGACAGCGTGTTCTATCAAGATAAGAGATGTACAGGCGAACCTATGACAGCGTGTTCATCAAGATAAGAAATATACAGGATAACCTATGACATCGTGTTCTATCAAGTCAAGAGATGTACAGGCGAACCAATGACAGCGTGTTGCATCAAGATAAGAGATGTACTGGCGAACCTATGACAGCGTGTTCTATCAAGAAAAGAGATGTACAGGAGAACCTATGACAGCGTGTTCTATCAAGAAAAGAGATGTACAGGAGAACCTATGACAGCGTGTTCTATCAAGATAAGAGATGTACAGGAGAACCTATGACAGCGTGTTCTATCAAGATAAGAGATGTACAGGAGAACCTATGACATCGTGTTCCATCAAGTCAAGAGATGTACAGGAGAACCTATGACATCGTGTTCCATCAAGTCAAGAGATGTACAGGAGAACCTATGACATCATGTTGCGGTTTGTAAATTTAATAATAGTGAACTGAACAGGTCTATAAAAGCAATATTAAAGATAACTACTGACAAATAATAACATGGCAAAGGATGGTAAACCCAAGGCAATTATTCAAAAATGTGATGGAAACATAAATGAAATAAAAATGATAAAGATGATCATATTAACAATTGTGTTAACAATAATATATTGTAACAGTAATTAATAGTAACACAAAAGCGAATTAACTAAATGACCAAAATTCATGATATCATCTGTGAGAACACGTACAAGAAAAATAAAGTCAGCACAGCACACTTAATCGTCACTTTTAGTACACACACATAGAGAAAGAGGGAGAGACAGAGGGAGAGACAGATAGAGAGAGGGAGAGAAAGAGGGGGAGACGGACATAAAGATAAAAAGACAGAGAATGAGGGAAATTAGACATACAGAGAGAGAGAGAGAGAGAGAGAAGGAGAAAGAGGGAGAAAAAGAGGGAGAGATCGACAGACAAAGAGAGATAGAGTAAGAGGGAGAGAATGAGGGAGAGACTGACAGACAGAGAGAGAGAAATAGGGAAAAACAGACATACAGAGAGAGAAGAAGAGGGAAAGAAATAGGGAGACTTAGACAGAGAGAGAGAAGAAGAAGAGGGAAAGAAATAGGGAGACTTAGACAGAGAGAGAGAAGAAGAAGAGGGAAATAAATAGGGAGACTTAGACAGAGAGAGAGAAGAAGAAGAGGGAAAGAAATAGGGAGACTTAGACACAGAGAGAGAGAGAGAAGAAGAAGAGGGAAAGACATAGGGAGACTTAGACACAGAGAGAGAGAGAGAGAAGAAGAAGAGGGAAAGACATAGGGAGACTTAGACACAGAGAGAGAGAGAAGAAGAGGGAGAGACAGACACAAAGAGAGAGAGAGGGAAAGAGGGCGAGAAAAGAGGGAGAAACTGACAGACTGAGAGATAAAGAGGGAGAGACTGACAGACTGAGAGAGAACGAGGGAGAGACTGACAGACTGAGAGAGAAAAAGGGAGAGACTGACAGACTGAGAGAGAAAGAGGGAGAGACTGACAGACTGAGAAAGAAAGAGGGAGAAACTGACAGACTGAGAGAGAAAAAGGGAGAGACTGACAGACTGGGAGAGAAAGAGGGAGAGACTGACAGACTGAGAGAGAAAGAGGGAGATACTGACAGACTGAGAGATAAAGAGGGAGAGACTGACAGACTGAGAGAGAAAAAGGGAGAGACTGACAGACTGAGAGAGAAAAAGGGAGATACTGACAGACTGAGAGAGAAAGAGGGAGATACTGACAGACTGAGAGAGAAAGAGGGAGAGACTGACAGACTGAGAGAGAAAGAGGGAGATACTGACAGACTGAGAGAGAAAGAGGGAGAGACTGACAGACTGAGAGAGAAAAAGGGAGAGACTGACAGACTGAGAGAGAAAAAGGGAGAGACTGACAGACTGAGAGAGAAAGAGGGAGAGACTGACAGACTGAGAGAGAAAAAGGGAGAGACTGACAGACTGAGAGAGAAAGAGGGAGAGACTGACAGACTGAGAGAGAAAGTGGGAGAGACTGACAGACTGAGAGAGAAAAAGGGAGAGACTGACAAACTGAGAGAGAAAAAGGGAGAGCCTGACAAACTGTGAGAGAAAGAGGAAGAGACTGACAGACAGAGAGAGATAGGGAGAGACTTACAGACTGAGAGAAAGAGGAAGAGACTGACAGACAGAGAGAGATAGGAAGAGACTGACAGACAGAGAGAGATAGGGAGAGACTTACAGACTGAGAGAGAGAGAAAAAGGGAGAACCTGACAGACTGAGAGAGAAAGAGGGAGAGACTGACAGGCTGAGAGAGAAAGAGGAAGAGACTGACAGGCTGAGAGAGAAAGAGGAAGAGACTGACAGGCTGAGAGAGAAAGAGGAAGAGACTGACAGGCTGAGAGAGAAAGAGGAAGAGACTGACAGGCTGAGAGAGAAAGAGGAAGAGACTGACAGGCTGAGAGAGAAAGAGGGAGAGACTGACAGGCTGAGAGAGAAAGCGGAAGAGACTGACAGGCTGAGAGAGAAAGAGGAAGAGACTGACAGGCTGAGAGAGAAAGAGGAAGAGACTGACAGACAGAGAGAGATAGGGAGAGACTTACAGACTGAGAGAGAGAGAAAAAGGGAGAACCTGACAGACTGAGAGAGAAAGAGGGAAAGACTGGCAGAAGGAGAGAGACAGAGGGAGAGACTGACAGACTGAGAGTGAAAAAGGGAGAACCTGACAGACTGAGAGAGAAAGAGGGAGAGACTGGCAGAAGGAGAGAGACAGAGGGAGAGACTGACAGACTGAGAGAGAAAAAGGGAGAACCTGACAGACTGAGAGAGACAGAGGGAGAGACTGACAGACTGAGAGAGAAAGAGGGAGAGCCTGACAGACAGAGAGAAGAGAGAGAAAAACAGACGGAGAGATTGACAGACTGTGAGTGACAGAGGGAGAGACTGACAGACTGAGAGGGACAGAGGGAGAGACTGACAGACAGAGAGAGAAAGAGAAAGAGGGAGAGATATAGGGAGAGACAGACAGAGAGAAGAAGAGGGCGAGAAAGAGGGAGAGACAGACACAGAGAGAGATGTAGAGGAAGAGACCGACACAGAAAAAGGGGAAGAGGGATAGACATACAGAGAAAGAGAAAAAAGGGGAGAGACAGACAGACAGAAAGAGAAAGAGGAAAGGAAGATAGACAGAGAAAGTGAGTTACACAGAGAGAGAGAGAGAGATAGATAGATAGACAGAGAGAAATATTTAATTAATTATGTAATATCATACCTTCATGTCCGACGAACTGTGCTTTTTTCACTGAAAGACAAAAACAGAAACGACATGTTGAGTGAGCTCATAACTAATTAGTTAACAATTTTTCAAATAAATAAGCAAAAGTAAAAAAAAAAAATATCGAAAAGGAAATACAGTGTTCAATAAAGTAATAAATCAAATAATCGCTAAATAAACTTCCAGAGCTGTTCTTAGACTACCTGCGTAGGGTTCGTGTCTAGCAATTATTTCTGAGGTGAGTGTTAGTTTAGTGAACGGCGTTTTTCTTTTCTGACGTGTGTTGCCTGATCGTTAAATGTCACAATAGATGGTGATAGAATAATGCAAACACTCTTATCTAATACAAACACTCTGATCTAATGCAAACACTCTGATCTAACTGGCATATTATTGGATGTTAAAAAAAAAATGCTTAGTTACGTGGTTGATTCGCCTACGATGCCGATCACAAAATAATAGCTTAAATCATGAACATAAGAAAGCTTCAATACAATCTTCATTCTAATGTTGGCTTCCAATGCCAGTCCTGGACCTTAGATGCAAGAACAATAAGAAAAATAACCTCTACTGAGATGAAATGTGTTAGACGAATGATAGGAAACATCCTAAGAGACAAGACCAGAAATAAAGAACTGAGAAAAAGTTTAGAAATAATTCCCGCTATAGAATATATAAAGAAACAAGAGATAAAATAGTTTGGCCACGTGTCAAGGCAGGAAGATCAAAACACAACACAACGAGCCTTCAATAAACATTGCCAGAACACCAGGCCCAAAGGCCGACCACAAAAAAGATGGGTTAATGGAATATTACAAATACTGGAAATCAAAACAGCAGCAGAGGCGAACAGAAGAGCAAAAGACCGCAAATTATATCTCCCTTTTACGTTGAAAGAGAGAACAGAAGAAGAAAAAGGCTATTTAACAAGTTATAGACATGCATAAAGAAAACAACAGAAATCGATATAACTGAAAAAAAATTGGCAAAACTAAAAGTGGTTTGAAGACTGATGGGAATTTAAACGCATATGATAAAGATTATTCTGATGATGATAATGATGATTCTGACGATGATAATGATGATTCAGATGATGATTATAATAATAATAATTCATATTTCATTTGTAAATATCTAATTTCTGCTTGGCTTTGATATTATTTTCCGAACACGAAGGAATTATTTGTTAAAATGGACACAACATTTCATTCACATTTCTTACTCTCTCTATCTTCCACGTCTATTATGTTTCTCATTCTTCATAACTTTCTCATTCTTTCTCTCTCTCATTCATCCACATTATCTATCTCTCTCACACTCCCCAAACCTTCCCCATTTTCCTTTTCTCTTTTCATCTTTCGTATTCTCTAACTCTATGATCCTCTCTAACCTTTCTATTCTCTAACTATATCATCCTCTCTAACCTTTCTATTCTCTAACTATATCATCCTCTCTAACCTTTCTATTCTCTAACTCTATCATCCTCTCTAACCTTTCTATTCTCTAACTCTATCATCCCCTCTAACCTTTCTATTCTCTAACTATATCATCCTCTCTAACCTTTCTATTCTCTAACTATATCATCCTCTCTAACCTTTCTATTCTCTAACTCTATGATCCTCTCTAACCTTTCTATTCTCTAACTATATCATCCTCTCTAACCTTTCTATTCTCTAACTATATCATCCTCTCTAACCTTTCTATTCTCTAAATGTATCATCCTCTCTAACCTTTCTATTATCTAACTATATCATCCTCTCTAACCTTTCTATTCTCTAACTATATCATCCTCTCTAACCTTTCTATTCTCTAACTATATCATTCTCTCTAACCTTTCTATTCTCTAACTATATCATCCTCTCTAACCTTTCTATTCTCTAACTATATCATCCTCTCTAACCTTTCTATTCTCTAACTATATCATCCTCTCTAACCTTTCTATTCTCTAACTATATCATCCTCTCTAACCTTTCTATTCTCTAACTATATCATCCTCTCTAACCTTTCTATTCTCTAACTATATCATCCTCTCTAACCTTTCTTTTCTCTAACTATATCATCCTCTCTAACCTTTCTATTCTCTAACTATATCATCCTCTCTAACCTTTCTATTCTCTAACTATATCATCCTCTCTAACCTTTCTATTCTCTAACTCTATGATCCTCTCTAACCTTTCTATTCTCTAACTATATCATCCTCTCTAACCTTTCTATTCTCTAACTATATCATCCTCTCTAACCTTTCTATTCTCTAAATATATCATCCTCTCTAACCTTTCTATTCTCTAACTATATCCTCCTCTCTAACCTTTCTATTCTCTAAATGTATCATCCTCTCTAACCTTTCTATTTTCTAACTATATCATCCTCTCTAACCTTTCTATTTTCTAACTATATCATCCTCTCTAACCTTTCTATTCTCTAACTATATCATCCTCTCTAACCTTTCTATTCTCTAACTATATCATCCTCTCTAAGGGGGTTAAGGCAAAGAAATCCAAATGAGTGCATTAAATGTGGGAAAATTTGAAAAAAGAAAAAAGAAAAATTGGCTGGTAAAAGCTTTACGTTATTAGTAGACGATACAGATATGAACGACGTTTCGGCTCAATAGACCTTCAGCAGGAAACAATAAACAACACGCACACACAGATATGCAATTAAATAAAACTAATCCTACATAGCTAACTAGTAACGAAACATCCAAAAAAATAATCGAAATTGGTTACAGACAAGAAATATGACTTCCCTGTGTCGTGGACCCTGGTCAGAATGGGGTAGGGCGAGTCACACGGGTGCAGCTGTAATTATACCCTCTGGTTAGGTTAAGGGTTCTAAAAATACACGAGCGGGGAGAACGCTGTCTAGGTAACCTCGACTGTATTTGGTTATTGCCAACTGTGTGATAGGAGAGCTATGTCATCAGCAAGGTCTAAATCATCAAGTTGTTTGTTCAATGACCACTGGATCCCATTTCTGTTGTTTTGAGTTATTTTCATAATCTAATCTATGGTCAGTAGATAGAGAAATGGAGACAGAAGGCATCCTGCCTTACTCCTGTTCTTATTTCAAATACTCTGTAAGCTGTCCTTCATGCATCACACTACATTTCGTTCCTTCATACATTGTTTTTATCAGGTTAATAAACTTTATGGGGATTCCGTAATGACTCAGCATCTTCGAAAGCATTCTTCTGTCTAAACTATCAAATACCTTTTCGTAATCTATGAATCGATTACAAAGTGGGGATTTTAGTTCTAAACTTTGTTCAAGATACGTAGAGTAGTTATTTGATCAGCACATGATCTGTTCTTCCTAAAACCTGCTTGTTCATCTCTCAAATATTTCTCTATGGCCTCTTTTAGTCTCTCCAGAATGATTCTGCTTAATATTTTTTCCTGGCACTGATAGTAGCATAATTCCCATATAATTTGTGCACTCCTGTAAACTTCCTTTCTTTGATAGTTTGATCATATAACCTTCTTTCCAGTCTTTAGGTATTTCTTCCCTCTCCCAAATTTTATCTAATAGATTATGTAACATCTTGGTAGAGGTGTTAATATCTGCTTTGATGGCTTCCGAAGGAATTTCATCTGGTCCTGTGGCTTTACCATTTTTTAATACTTTGATGGCTTTCATTATTTCTTCTTTACTTGGTTTTTCACAGTTAACGTGTAACTCTTCTTCTACTGGTAGTATATCTGGAGGATTATTTGAGCCGGGTCTGTTCAAAAGTTCTTCAAAGTGCTCTTTCCATCTCTCCATTTGTTCCCTTATATTACTAAGCAGATTTCCTTTCTTATCTTTAATAAAGGCATTGATCTGTTTGTATTTTCCACTTAATTTCTTTGTGCTGTTGTACAGTTCTTTCATATTCGCTTTATTTGCTGTTTCTTCTGCCTCTTTAGCTAGTTCATCTATATATTTCCTCTTATCCCTTTTAATGCATCTTCTCACTTCTTTGTTCACCTATGTGCAAGCTTCCTGTGTCTTGGCTTTATTACTTCTCGTTTTGCTTTTATTTATGTCTGCTTTCTTGTTCTTTCTTTCTTTCTTTAAATTTATCCAGGGTCTCTGCTGTCATCCATGCCTTATTCTGGCGTTCTCTTTTCCCCAGTGTTTCTTCGCATGTCTCTTTCCATATATCTTTTACCTGTTTCCAATGATCTTCTATATTTATTGTATTGTCTAGTTGTTGGAGGACTTGGTATTTGTTTGATATAGTGACTGCGAATCTATCTTTAATTCCTTGTTCTTTAAGAAACCCTACGTTGCAATACTTTTTACCCTTATTCGTTGTAGTATACCTTTTTAGTTTAGTTTGGCTATCAGAAGATGATGATCAGAAGCAACATCCTGTAAGGATGACTTAAACTTATTATTAATACATATGTGATCAATTTGATTTTCTGTTCTATGACCAGGTGACACCCATGCAGCTTTGTGTATTCTTTTATGTTGGAATATTGTTCCTCCTAGGCTCACTTGATTAAGGGCGCAGAAATGCACAAATATCTCTCCATTCTCGTTTATATCTCCAAGTCCATGTTTTCCCATAATCTCTTCGAAGCCTCTGTTGTCGGATCCTACTTTAGCATTTAAGTCTCCCATCAAGATTATAATATCCTTGTCTTGTATCCATCTGGCGTTGTAGCTGATTATAGAAATCATCTTTAACTAAATCATCCTTATCGTTGGTTGGTGCATAGCATTGGATAATGTGTAATTTTTTTTTTTTTTTTTTTTTTTTTTTTTTTTTTTTTTTAAATGTTGCTCTCATTAATCTTGGTCCTACTGCTTCCCATTCTATTAGTGTCTTCTGTGCATTCCTTGATAACATTATAGCTACCCTTCACTATGTTGTGCTCCAGGTTCCTAGTGTCCTGATGATAAAATCATCTCTCCTGTATTTAGTTTTATTCTTTCCATTACTAGCCATCTTGTTTCATACATTCCCAGAATATCTATTTTGTAATTTCTCATTTCTGCTGCTACATGTGCATGTCTGATTTATTATTGACTTTTGTACCACCAAGGGAGGAGACACCGTAGATCAATGATTAGTGAACAGGGCTTCCAAAAACAAGTGGTCAAGATTCTATCTCCATCGATGGCTCTAAGTTTCACCCAGCGGCCTGGCGTAATACCGACCACATAAATAAGCCTTTGATCATTGAAGATAATATGGACACTAACTCAATATTTCCAAAATTAGTGGATGCCTAAAGCTTAAAGAAAGGCCTCTTTTCCATACAACCAAGATGTAAGCTGACCTATATAGGGGACGCGTGTATACAAATGTGTACAACTGTATACAATATATATATATATATATATATATATATATATATATATATATATGCATGTATAAGTTTAGCACAGAAGCTGAATGAATGCATGTTGCTTATTCTTAATGCAATGAAGTTTATTAGTTTCAGACAATCAATAGTGCAGATCGAAACAATGAACCTAACATAGAATTAGTCAGCAAGCAAGCAACATAGATGAACCTCTTTAATACTCATTTCCACAGTCAGGAAATCTGAGGTTCGCTAAAAGTAAGCACAATTAATTGTTTTCATATATAAGTGGCGTATTAGATCTACTCTTGGAGATTTTGCTTCGTTTATGGATGAAGACGTTCTGAGACTAATGTTTTCCACTCAATCTTATAACCGATTTTGTATGGAAGTGGTTTCAATCTGTGACACAAAACGCACAAAACACACGAAACGCGAACTATTTTAGCTAAAGTAAATATATGCCAAATTATAGAAATTTAGTTTTACAGAAAAATATTGAAGCCACCATGGAGATCTCAATAATGTAATGATGACATTAAAGAAGAGGCCAAAGCGAAAAGAAATCCTATTTCAAGCATCAGGAGGGAACAAGTATCGTTTTTGGCTGCCATGTAATCAGACGCGAACAGCTGGAATATTTTGTGAGGGCACCCACAGATTGAGACAAGAAAAGAAAACGGTAAACAGAGAGAAAAGATTCACGGCTGTTTAAGAAAGTGGTTCTGTAGAAAGTCAACAACTTTAGAGAGTGGCAGTTTTTCAGAGACATGAACATCTACGCCAGCAAGAACAGTAAAGCACCCCGTCACGCCAGGTGGCGCATAGGGAATATGGTGTTAGTGACCATCATTTTTAGAGACCTTTGGCACATGATTTTTTTGGGTAATGTGGTCGGTATTACGCCCGTGCCGTTTTACTTTCTCAGACAAAAAAAATCCAGTACCCATTTACGGTTGAGTGAACCCGGAAGCCGTCGATCAGGATCGAACGTCCTTTGTAGTCCAGTTCACTAACCATGGCTCCCAACAGCAAGACGGTACTTGATGATATTTTGGGGTACTCAAATATAATCATTAAAAAACAACTAAAGACTCATTTATTTATATTTTAAATCAAACAATATTTTGAAAGTAAGTGACAGTTTAATAAATATTTATAATCGATATTTTCAAAATGTGTCTTCATCAAATCTTTTCCATTTTTCATCATCATTAACGAGTGCCTTCTTCGCAACGAAGGTTGGCTACCATGGATCGCCTTTCTACTCTGTTTCTTGCTTTGATGGTGCAGGCTGTCATAGATTGGCTTGTCCATCTTTTGATGTTACTCGTCCATGTTAGTCTTGATCTGCCTCTGCCTCTTTTACCTTGTATTTTTCCTTCCAATATTACTTTTAGTAGGCTGTTGTGTCTTTTAACATAACCCAAAAATGTCATTTGTCTTGTTCTAATTGTATTTAGTAGTTCTCTTTTTATTTTCAGTTGTTTTAAAACTTCATCGTTTGTTTTCCTTTCTTTCCATACAATTCTACCTATTCTTCTATAAATCTACATTTCAAAGGCTTCAATTTTCTGTTCTGTTTTCTTGTCTAATGCCCATGTTTCTGCACTATACAGGAATATTGAGAAGATGTAACATTTTGCCATTCTTAGTTTCAGTCCTGCTGATATTTGTTTTGTTGTTAGTATATTTTTCATGGCATTAAAATTACTTTTTGTCATACCTATTCTTTTGTATATTTCAATTTTACATTTTCCATCATTGGTTATAGTATGTCCCAGGTAGTTTTAACTCTGGACTGTCTCCAGATGTATTCCATCAACTGTGATATTTAATTGTAGGTCTTGAGAATTGTCTTTGTTTATGATCATAGTTATAGTCTTTTTGATATTCATTTCTAGTCCATATTTTTTGCTTGTTATGTTTATCACATTAAGCAATTGTTGCAGGTCTTTAGGATTTTCTGCTAGTAGAACTGTGTCATCAGCATATCTTAGGTTATTGATTATCTTTCCATTAATGTTTAGGCCTGACACCTCTGTGATGTTTTTAAAGATTTGCTCAGTGTATAGATTGAACAAGCTTGGTGATAGAATGCATCCTTGTCTTACTCCTCTTTTTATGTCCATGGGTGTAGAGTTCTCCTTGTTATATTTTATTATTGCTGTTTGCTCCCAGTACAAATTAAATATTAGTCGAATGTCTGTGTCGTCTAGATTTATATCCTTTAGGCAGTCTATAAGTTGGTTATGGTGTATTCTATTTAAAACATTGGCGTAGTCTATGAAGCAGGCACATATTGGTTTGTTTACTTCTATGTACTTTTCAATCAATGTTCTCATGCTAAATATGGCTTCTTTTGTGCCACTGTTTTTCCTGAATCTAAATTGTTGCTCATCTAATTCAGTATTGATTTTATTCTGAATCCTTCCCTGTATAACTTTTAGTAAAATTGTTGTTACCTGGCTCATTAGGCTTATTGTTCTGAAATCACTGCATTCAACTGCACCATTCTTTTCAGGCAATGCAATGAAAGTTGATGTTTTTAGTTCGTTTGGTATGTATCCTGTATGGTATATGTCATTGCATATGTCTGTGATCATTTCGATGCCAAAATCTTCTAGAGCCTGTATCATCTCTATCTCTATATTGTCAGGTCCTGCTGCCTTTCCCTTTTTCATTGTTTTTATAGCTTTTTCTACTTCAGATTTCAGGATTTTATAGTTGTATGTACATTTTATGTTTGGCTTTTTGTCCCTTTCGTCATGAAATAATTCTGTTATATATTCTTGCCTTCTATCTATTATACCTTTGTTGTCTGTTAGCATTCTTCCCTTTTTGTTTGCAATACATCCGTTTCCTGCAGCTTTTTTGTGTTTATTAGTCATTTTCCTTATTTCTGTGTGCATCTCTCTTACGTTTTGTTTACTTTCCATAGTTTCGACTTTTAGACATCTTTGGTTGAGCCAGTTTTCTTTAGCCTTTTTGCACATTCTCCGTATTTCATTGTCAATATCCTTGTATCTGGCAGTGTTTTTCGCTTGTCTTCTTTCTTCCATTTTTCCTAAGATTTAGTCAGTTATCGATTTTTGTTTTTGGTTACTTTCCTTTTTGGGCAAGATGTTGCATGATTCTTGCATGCTGTTTTTTTATGCATTGCCATTTTGTTGTGACTTTTTCCTCAGGATTTTCTCTTCTGTACTGCTCAATCCCCTCTTCTAGCAGTTTCTGATATGTGTTCTTTACTTGTACAGTATACGTTTATTTTACATCTTTCTGGTTTAACGCTGTTATATCTATTGGTGTTACTGAATTAGTTTTTTGTTTGTTTCTTTTTAATTTGATTTTCATTTTTATCATTACAGGATTGTGATCTGAATTAATATCTGCTCCTGTGTAGGTTTTGGCTTTCTGTACGCTGTTACGGAACCTTTCTTTTATCCTTATGTAATCTATTTGATTCCTCTTCTTATCTCCAGGGCTTTTCCACGTGCATAGTTTCCTTTTCTCTTGCTCAAAGAAGGTGTTGCATATTATCAGTCTGTTTTCTTCACAAAATTGTATTAATCTTTCTCCTCTGTTATTCCTTTTTCCTAAACCATGATTTCCTATAATGATCTTATATTTACCTTTTCCTACTTTAGCGTTCATGTCACCCATTATAATCAAGGCGTCTGATGATTTCACTTGTTTCATAACTGTGTTTAGATCTTCATAGTATGCCTCTGGTGGCGATTCATGATTTTACAAAGAAGTTACGACGGTGGTTTTCTGTTGCCTTCCGTCGGTTTGTTTACGGTTGGCTCTTCTAGCCTGTGACTAAAAAGTCTCACCCACAAGGAAGTGGGGTTGTTTTACTTCGGGGTACCCTCCCTTAGCCTTTTACTCTCCCGAGCTTACCTGCAAGGCAGCAGACAATAGAAACAAGAAATAGAGTTCTTAAATTTTACTTAGAGCCAGTCTTAACATATGGATGCAAATCATGGACAATAGGACAACAGACAAGAAAATCACTGGAGTCTGTAGAAATGTGGTTTTACAGAAGAATGTTGAGAGTGCCATGGACAGCTAAAAAGAGCAATGAAGATGTTCTGAGAGAGGTCAAAGCAAAAAGAGAGCTAATTTCCAATATTAGAAAGAAACAATCATCATTTTATGGCCATGTAATGAGAAGAGAACAACTGGAATATATTGTAACAACTGAAAAAATTGAGGGACGAAGAGATAGAGGGAAGCAAAGAGAAAAAAATAACAGACAGCTTAAGAGAATGGCTTGGCAGCAGGTCAACAACAGAAATGATAAATGTAATGAGAAGAGAACAACTGGAATATATTGTAAGAACTGGAAAAATTGAGGGACGAAGAGATAGCGGGAAGCAAAGAGACAAAAATAACAGACAGCTTAAGAGAATGGCTTGGTAGAAGGTCAACAAATGATAAATAGCTGCCGAGATCGAAAGTTGTGGAGAGGCATGATCACCTGCGCCAGCAGGCCCAGTACTTGATGATGATGAGTATGCCTCTATTTGTGTTTTCATCAAATCTTTTCCATTTTTATAAAGAGGCAAAGGCATACAAGATGCGAAGCTGCTGTAAAAATAATAATAAAGAAAATATAAAAAAGGGAACAAGTGGTATGGTAGCAGATGTAGGTGAGGGACAGCACAAAAGTGAAACGACGTTGCGGATTTGTGGTAGGAAAAATAGATAACACACAAAGAGGTGTAAGTAAATAAATTAAAACTACATGTCGATTTTGATAATGAAATATTTAAACAACACAAGAAGAGATAGAATACCAAATGAAACCATTGAAAAAAATAGTAGGAACAAAACCCTGCCAAGAATATATAGAACAACAACAACTAAAATGGTTTGGCCACCTGGTCAGAATGAATCCTTATCAATCACCATCAAGGGCGTTCTTCTCGAGTATGCATGGAAAAAGACCAAGAGGAAGACCCAGAAGAAGATGGATAGATGCAGTTACAGAGACATGTAACAACAAAGGAAAGTCACTAAATTCAGACAGTTCGAGCAGCTCAAGAACAACAAATGATATAAACCACGACACCTTTTTAGGTATCAGTGAAAAGAGAAAAGAGGAAGAATGAAATATTTGAAAAAGAGGATATTATTTAAAATAGATGAACAGAAACTTCTATGCAGGGGCCCAGTGAGAAGGGAAATGGACCTCAAGGTTGATTGCATTGGGCAAAGGGGCCGACGGGACAATAGGCAATATTTCTGAAAGGATTCTAACAATATATGACATGGGTAACCACCAGAGTATAGAAAGTATTTGTTCCCTCACTTATATCTTTATTAGTAATGCCTATACTATAATTATAATAGGTAGCTATCTCAAGATTGTCCCAAGTCACGACGACCCTGATCTAATATTTCGATACTGAATCGATAACAAATTTTAGGCAGGTGTAGAGGTGTATTGTATTTAACCATGAAATAATATTTAACAATTCGACTTAATGATTATACAAATTACTAGCATCCACGGTATTTATATAAGATTATACGTTATGGTTTATAATTGCCAATGTTAAATACATTTTATAATTTTCTTTTTATTTAAAAAAAAGGATGTAAAAGATTGACACTCGTAATTAAACGGAACAAAACTTTTTGTTTAAACAAGGGGACGGTCGGGAGACGTAAGAAAATAAACGGTACTGTTCCCTTGAAAATAATAATTATGGTCCTCTGACTCTTACGTATTTGAAAACCTTTACTATACGATAATTTCTAGTTCCTGAAAGACCGCACGCAACCCACTCGATAAGCCAGCAACAAAATCTCGTTAAGATGGCGTGACCAATGTGATGAGACCAACATGGAACCCCCTCACTAAATATATTAATTTGATTAAAATGTTCTCCTTTGTGTGTAAAATATTTAATCTCATAATTACTGTGTGTTTTTAATTTTCGTTTGATAAAAATATATAAATATATATATAATATCATTTGAGAAATGTAATATCCATTCGAAAAATACAAGTGCACTAGAGTCTGGTACCTCACAATTAAAGAAAAACTATCTTTCTCGTTTTACGGATGGTGTGATAGAGTTTTAGTAAACTAATATGTTATAACTGATGTGCATGAGGGGAGTTTGTGTGCTTTTTTTTTAACACGCACGATTCTGATTACTAGTATCATTTGTTTCAAGTCGTGATAAATTTTAATTTCCATGAAATTGCCTTTTCTTGAATTTTTACGAGAATCGGTGAGGAAAAAGGGCGTAGATAGAAGTGACAGAACAAAAGAAAAGCTAATTCTTTTTGAGAGGGGGTAAATCAGTTCGCGACCAACAGCTGATAACATGAAACATTTTATATAAAGAAGTTACACAAATAAATGAAAGAGTGTACGTAGGTCACATTGTCAAGCATGTTTTGTCCGTCTTCAACCAGAGCACTGAAAGTTAATGGCTAATTCTTTGGTTAATGGATACTGACATTGGTAAACCACTGATAGGATCAAATGTTACATGTAAACATAGGAGAGACATACCCCCTTAACGGCAGTTGGTACTTGTGGTAAAAGTAAATGCAGACCAAGGAGAAAGTAGTTTAAAAACATTAAAGAAACATCGAACTAACCAACATAATGATTTTCGATCTGGCTAAGATTCTTTCAGACGGGCCGTGTGAACGCAATGTTTTACAAAGTACACACGACAGGATGACGATGATGTTGGTGATGATAATGATAGTGATGATGATAGTGATTATGATGATGGTGATGATAGTGATGATGATAGTGATGATGATAGTGATGATGATGGTGATGATGATAGTGATGATATTGATGATGATGGTGATGATAGTGATGATGATAGTGATGATGATAGTGATGATAGGGATGATGATGATGGTGATGATAGTGATGATGATAGCGATGATGATAGTGATGATGATGATGATGATGATGATAGTGATGATGATAGTGATGATGATAGTGATGATGATGATAGTGATGATGATAATGATGATGATAGTGATGATGATGATAGTGATGATGATAGTGATGATGATAGTGATGATACTAGTGATGATGATAGTGATGATAGTGATGATGATAGTGATGATGATAGTGATGATGATAATGATGATAATAGTGATGATGATGATGGTGATGATAGTGATGATGATAGTGATGATGATAGTGGTGATGATGGTGATGATAGTGATGATTATAGTGATGATGATGATGGTGATGAAGATAATGATGATAATAGTGATGGCGATAGTAGTGATGATAATGATGATGATGATGGTGATGATAGTGATGGTGATAGTGATGATTATGATGGTTATGATAGTGATGATGATGATGATGATGATGATGGTGATGATGATAGTGATGATGATGATGATGATGATGATGGTGGTGATGATGATAGTGATGATGATGATGGTGATGATGATAGTGATGATGATAGTGATGATGATGATGATGGTGATGATGATAGTGATGATGATGCTAATGGTAAAATAAAATATTGGCACGATCTGTTACATTGAGTAGTTAATGAGTTCATTTAGTAGATGCATTATATTTTATATGAATTAGGGCGCAGAGATGCTATAGATAAATCTGACACAAGTCCACTGCGACTTACAGTACGGAGAGTAATCCCTTCCAGCTGGAGAAGATTACTTTCTGAAGGAGATAAATGGATGCTGATACTTATAGCAAGAGATGTAGAGGAAGAGGGTGGGGGAGGAGTGGGGAGGTGAAGGTTATCTGGTTATGGAAGGCTCCGGTATCACTGCAAACGAATTAAAATCCATAATTGCTCAACCGCCCGTGCCAGCGTAATCATCCGAATTAATATCTCATCTCCCAAACAAAGAAAGGTAACTGTAGTCCCCATTGTAGCAGTCTCAGCACACGCCAAAAGACATAAGGCGAAACCGCGCAGAAAGTGAACACAGCCAACTGTTCCCTGTCATACGATACCATCATTCATTGTAAACAATTGGAATATCAAAACATGACCAAAACGGATGAGACACACAGCTCACGGTGTGCACAGAGCACTTAACTCAGTAGCTCCTGCAACAAGCCGGAAGGTGAAGGTGCATTTCAGAACAAAGGTTTAAATCAGTAATTGGCCTACAGATGACTGCATATGACAGGATCGATGAACTAGATTCTACCCCACCTCTTCGTGGTACTCACAGAAACAAACTGACTATTGTAGTCATGATAGTTGGGAGAGAGAAGGATACTGAAAACAAATATTGTAGTCATGATAGCAGGGAGAGAGAAGGATACTGAAAACAAATATTGTAGTCATGATAGCAGGGAGAGAGAAGGATACTGAAAACAAATATTGTAGTCATGATAGCAGGGAGAGAAAAGGATACTGAAAACAAATATTGTAGTTATGATAGCAGGGAGAGAGAAGGATACTGAAAACAAATATTGTAGTCATGATAGTTGGGAGAGAGAAGGATACTGAAAACAAATATTGTAGTCATGATAGTTGGGAGAGAGAAGGATACTGAAAACAAATATTGTAGTCATGATAGCAGGGAGAGAAAAGGATACTGAAAACAAATATTGTAGTTATGATAGCAGGGAGAGAGAAGGATACTGAAAACAAATATTGTAGTCATGATAGTTGGGAGAGAGAAGGATACTGAAAACAAATATTGTAGTCATGATAGTTGGGAGAGAGAAGGATACTGAAAACAAATATTGTAGTCATGATAGCAGGGAGAGAAAAGGATACTGAAAACAAATATTGTAGTTATGATAGCAGGGAGAGAGAAGGATACTGAAAACAAATATTGTAGTCATGATAGTTGGGAGAGAGAAGGATACTGAAAACAAATATTGTAGTCATGATAGTTGGGAGAGAGAAGGATACTGAAAACAAATATTGTAGTTATGATAGCAGGGAGAGAGAAGGATACTGAAAACAAATATTGTAGTCATGATAGTTGGGAGAGAGAAGGATACTGAAAACAAATATTTTAGTCATGATAGCAGGGAGAGAAAAGGATACTGAAAACAAATATTGTAGTCATGATAGTTGGGAGAGAGAAGGATACTGAAAACAAATATTGTAGTCATGATAGCAGGGAGAGAGAAGGATACTGAAAACAAATATTGTAGTCATGATAGTTGGGAGAGAGAAGGATACTGAAAACAAATATTGTAGTCATGATAGCAGGGAGAGAGAAGGATACTGAAAACAAATATTGTAGTCATGATAGCAGGGAGAGAGAAGGATACTGAAAACAAATATTGTAGTCATGATAGCAGGGAGAGAGAAGTATACAGAAAACAAACATTGTAGTCATGACAGTAGGGAGAGAGAAGTATACTGAAAAAAACTGAATGTACTGGGCAGAAAGGTATATATAAGCACAACATATTACACATCACAACAACACAATATCTACACCCACGTAAATTAACGTCCTTTTAAGGCCAGACAATGAATAATAATTGAACGCTATCGAGGCAAGGGAGCCGCGATAGCTCAGCGGTTAGTGAACTGGACCACAAAGGACAAGAGATAGGTTTCGATCACAACCGACGGCTCCGGTTGACCCAGCCTTTAATGGGTACCGCATTTTTTCCGGGAAAGTAAAGCGGCACGGGCGTAATACCGACCACATTACCCCAAAAATCATATGCCTAAGTTCTGTAAAATGTATGGTCACTAACACCATATTCCCTATACACCACTTGGTGTGACAGGGGTACTTTACTTTTACTTTACTGCCAACAAGGGAAGAAACGGGTTAAAACTGAGCCCTATGGCAGACAAGCCTCGATGCGTAGGCGACACCAGACGATGATAATTCTCAGCACTCCAAGTCTAAGTCTGATTTCTAACATGATTAAAGGTGATTAAGCTTGTGAATAGATTTGGACACCTCGCCCACGAATGTCAAGACCTTGTGACGTCAAATTATCATGTTTCACAATACAAGAGAATTAAGTGCTGTGTATTGCGTATACATTAAACAAGAGATAGAATTCTAGAATTTTCACAACGCACCTGTGGCGAATTTATTACGTCATACAAAGCAAACCTAACCTTAACATCATCATCAGGTGCCATACCGGTTGGCATAGGCGATCATTTCTCTCAACATCTCTCGGTCCTTCGTGAACGTCATAATTTCAGTCGGCGATCTCCTTTTCCGTCTCCGGTAGGGAGCGTCATGTTCTACAGGTGACACGCGATCATCATCAAGCTACTGTTTGTAAGATCAAAAATAAAGCGACACTCGAAATAGGAACTTGGAACATTAGAATAGCATTCCAAGTTGGCAAATTAGAAAACATCAGCCAATAAATGAAGAGAATAAAATTGAACATCTTGGGACTATGTGAAATGAGATGGAAAGAAGCAGGATTATTACAATGCGACAGTGGAAATGTAATTTACTCTGGGGGAACCACACACGAAAGAGGAATAGGCATCATGTTAGATAGAGAAAAATGCAAAATAGTGAAAGGATTTTAGCCAGTATCAGATAGAATTCTGCTAGTAAAATTGAGAGATAGACTAATGGATATCAACATAATTCAAGCTTATCCACCAACAAGTAATAGCGAAGAAGAAGACATTGGCACTTTTTTCAACGAGCTAGAGATGGCCATGGAACAGTGTGAATCACAAGAATTAACTATTATATTAGGGGATTTCAATGCAAAGGTAGGAGGGGATAGATTGGGCAAAATATGACTGGGGGACATGGCCTTGGGGAATTGAATGACAGAGGGGATAGATTGGGCAAATACACATGAAATGATTATAGGTAACACCTGGTTCAAACAACACCCTAGGCGACTATGGACATTGCAAAGCCCAGACAAAAAAGTACACAATCAAATTGATTGTATACTGGTACAGAGACGATTCAGGATTGAGCTAATACCTGTTAAAACAAGGACAGGAGCAGATTGCAATAGTGACCATGTACCAGTAGTCGGAAAGATAAGAAAAAAATTGCGCAAGACACAGCAATCCCCAAAGAAATATAAAATTAGAACTAGATATGCTTAGAGTAAATAGACAGATGAGTGATAAGTACAGCACGATAGTACACAATAGATATAATGCAATTGAGAAAATACAGGACATCGAGGAACAGTGGGAAATGCTCAAACAATCGATTCAACAAACATCAAAAGAAGTAACACCAGTGACTAAAATAATCAACAAAAAGAAATGGATGACAGAAGAAATACTAGAACTAATGGACGAAAGACGAAAACATAAGAAAGAAGAACGGACGTACAAATTATGGATATGTGGAAATAATCAATATGCTTGAGAAATTAAACATTGATGGCAAGGATCTGCAAATCATAAAAAAACATGTACTGGCAACAAACAACAGCTATACGAATTAGCAACCAAACAGGACAATTTCAACTTATAAGACAAGGAGTCAGACAAGATTGTGTTCTGTCGCCGAATTTGTTTTCACTTTACAGTGAACATATTATAAAATCAATGGTAGACAAAAAAGGAATTGAAGCCAGCGGTCACAACACAAACAATTTGCTATATGCGGATGACACAGTCTGAATATCAGAGACAGAGAATGAACTACAAGAAATGATAGACATGATAGTAAAAGAAAGCAACAAAAAAGGTCTCAGTCTGAATAGTAAGAAAACAGAAGTAATGGTCATATCAAAGAAACAATCATTACCATCATGCAGCATACAAATAAATAGGATAAATCTGAAACAAGTGCAACGCGTCAAATACTTGGGCACAATGATAACATCAGATGCACCATAGAAATAAAAAGCAGAATAGCTCAGATCAAAATAGCATTTCAGAAAATGAAAAATATCTTATGCAACAAATCTATGTCAATAGAAGTGAGAAAGAGAGTTCATCGGTGCTATATAGAATCAATTCTGACATATGGAAGCGAATCGTGGGCAAATCGAATCGTTTAAGTGTCTGGACCTACTTTTCTCTTGTCGCCGCAAATAGACACAGGCTCTAGTTGAAACTGTCCCAAACATCAACTGGTACGACTATCGATTTTCAAAGATCAAACTTGTAAACTGTAAGTTCACATTTTAAAATGTGAATTAACTTTCATATGTTATGTTATATATGACAATATGCACCATGAATTAATGTCCCCTATGACAAAGTTTAATTTAGTCACTAATTATACAGTTGGCTGTATGTGCCACGAGTAGTTTTTTTTTTTTTTTAACATATGGACAGAAATTGCATCATGAACGAACTGGGGGGCAGACAGCAATATTTTGAAAAGACTATACGTAGAAAGAGTCAGACCTGTTCTAGAGTATGGAGTCACAGCCTGGGCTATGGCTTCCAAATCACACCTTAAAAAATTAACAGAACACAGAACCAATCTGCCCGTATCATCACTGGTGCTATGAAATCTACACCCATCAAGACTCTAGAAACAGTAACAGGTTTACAACCCTTAGATGACAGACGGGTCACTAAAGTATTGCAACAAGCAGAGAAATATAGAAGGCTCCTTAGCCACCCCATGCACTAAAGAATAACTGGTTCCGGAATTGTACGACTAAAGAGGAGCAACTTCGCTGCAATTGCCAATGAACTAACTACTGGAGACCCAGTACTTTCCCAAACAATACCGAAACCCTTGGGCCCATCTGATATGTCTCCTCATGGAAAACATAAAATACCAGAACTTAAGCAAAATATAACAGGAATCATGAAAAAAGGCACCCAATCAGACACAGAAAGAAAACACGTAGCAGAAAAACACACGATATATCCCACAGGACTCTTGATCCCACATATACACAGATGGCTCTGCTATAAATGCCACCAGAAATGGAGGGGTTGTGTGTTCTTGACGCTGAATAACCAGGACGAGATCACCAAGTCAATAGCTACTGGGAAATTCTCAAACAACTTTAAAGCAGAAACTGAGGCCATCAGAGATGCTGCAACACTGGCTACTCAGCACAAAAATAACATGCACAATAAATTGGTGATTCTGACTGATGCACTGTCATTACTATCAACTCTAAAAGACCCAAGAACAATGAACTAGATGACTTGAGAACAACCCTGGACCAACTATGCAATAACTTCCAGAAAGTAGTCATTCAGTGGATACCATCACACTGTAATATACACGGGAACGAACCCACAGGCAAATTAGCTAAAGAGGGAGGGAGATTACCACAAGAGAACAATCCGATCAGTTATGATGAAGCCAAATCCATCCTCAAAGGTCAGTTCCATGAAAAATGGAAACGTGAACACCCAAAGCATAACGAGAGTGACGGATACCACCAACTATCAAGGAGGGATCAAGTCATTATACTTCGCCTACGCACTGGCCACAATAGAATGAGAAATCACATGTTCACCAAATTCAAAATAGGTACAAATAAACCTATGCCACTGTACACTGGACAATATAACTACAAAACATGTTCTACAGAATTGCCCCCAGTACACAGACCTGAGAAGAGCAATGTGGTCCACGCCCACCTCCCTGGAAGAAAAACTATATGGGGCAATCGATTCGCTTAAACAGACAGCTGACTTTATGAGAGAGTCTGTAATCCTATTCTGAGTCTTGGTCGCAGACAGACAGAGAGAGAAAGAGAGAGAGAGAGAGAGAGAGAGCGAGAGAGAGAAATTGCATCATAATGATAGCTTACTTGTAATTTACATGTGATAAGAATTTAAAACGGCGACCAGAAGATCAACGGCAATAGAATATAAAAGTAAAGACGTCGACAAAATGGAAAATGGCGTCAAGAAGTCGGTAAAATAACATAATTTTAATTATAGTTGTCAGAAACAAAACAAAAACAACAAAATGTTTTTAAAAAAAAGCCGACAGAAAGTTGGATTGTCAACAATAAAGACTATTGAGAGTCATGTATGAATTTAAAATTGAACAGTTATAGTAACAATATATATAATCATATGATAGCTCAGTGGTTAGTGAACTGGACTACAAAGGACAAGGGGTAGGGTCGATCCCAACCGACGGCTTCCGGGTTCACCCAGCCTTAAATGGGTACCGGATTTTTTTCTGGGAAAGTAAAGCAGCATGGGCGTAATACCGACCACATTACCCCAAAAAGTCATGTGCTGAAGGTCTGTAAAATATAGGGTCACTAACACCATATTTCCCTATACGCCACTTGGCGTGACGGGGGTACTTTACTTTACTTACTTACTATATATAATCATAAGAATATGATTTATTCTTCCTTTGTGTCGTGTGTTTGCGGTTCGATAGGCAAGCACATGGTTCGACAACAATGTCGGCGGTAGTCGGGTGTGTTCAACCCACATGTGAAAAGTCTGCGACGGTGGATGGGGCGGAAGAATTTAAATTAACCAACGGCCCAGAAAGCGAAAACAGCAAAGTGTGTGGTACACATGAGGCATATTCAGAACACGAAATGCGAATATGGCAGACCACCGTGAAAGAGATTGGAGCCTCAACACGTACTAGTCCAGAGGAAGCCATGGAGAGGAATTCTAATTACTGTTCTAGGAACGAAAAAACTGAAATAAACAAAAGAATAGGTATGGCAAAAAGTGATTTTAATGCCATGAAAAATATACTAACAACAAAACAAATATCAACAGGGCTGAAACTAAGAATGGCAAAATGTTACATCTTCTCAATATTCCAGTATGGTGCAGAAACAAGGACATTAGACAAGAAAACAGAACAGAAAATTGAAGCCTTTGAAATGTGGATTTATAGAAGAATAGGTAGAATTGGATGGAAACAAAAGATAACAAACGATACAGTTTTAAAACAACTGAAAATAAAAAGAGAACTACTAAATACAATTAAGACAAGACAAATGAAATTTTTGGGACATGTTAAAAGACACAACAGCCTACTAAAAGTAATATTGGAAGGAAAAATACAAGGTAAAAGAGGCAAAGGCAGACCAAGACTAACATGGACGAGTAACATCAAAAGATGGTCAAGTCAATCTATGACAACCTGCACCATCAAAGCAAGAAACAGAGTAGAATGGCGATCCATGGTAGCCAACCTTCGTTGCGGAGAAGGCACACGATGATGAGAGTAACAATAGTTACTTAAAACACAGATTGTTAACTTTCAAAATTCACGAAGTCAACAGTTACACTTTCTTAGCAGTCACATGTAGGCAGTTAAAACGTCATCATTCATAATGCATTAAATCAGACGGTTTAGCCATAGAAGTCATGTGCATAGTATGCAAAAAATGTTGAAAAACACACACTTTCAAAAAGACAGAGAGAGAGAGAGAGAGAGAGAGAGAGGGAGCGATATAGAGAAGAGAGAGAGAGAGACAGAGAGAGAGGAGAGAGAGAGAGAGAGGGAGCGATATAGAGAAGAGAGACAGAGAGATAGAGAGAGACAGAGAGAGAGGGGGGGGGAGAGGAGAGGGATGGTATCAAACATCGAAATTTAAAAAATCACAAGTTAGAATATGTGAATTCTGAAAGTCACATACAAGACAACCGGAATGATCGAGGACAGAAAATGTAAATTCAATACCATACAACTCAGAATACATAGCTGATGTCATATTGTGCAAAATCAGTAGTTCAGAGATAAGAGATTTGACTAGGCAAAGAGTGCTGAAAAATGTATGTCTACATTCAGGACATCAAGAACTGGCAGAAATGCAACACGAGAAATCCTGAAATAATAACATTACCATATGTGTCAATGCATGGTCACATGTGAATAAATATATGACTGTTTTTATATGGACTCCTTGCCTTCTTCTTGGCAAAACACTAACCGTTCAACTTGAGACCATGTCTTCCAGATCATATTAACTGCAACTCCATAAAAACATGTAGCGTAAACTACCATATGTATGTAACAGTCTAACATAAGTACTTTTGTAATCAGGTTTAAGAAACATTTGATATAAAATGCCATTGTAATACATGGGTAATGTACAAAAAATTGGCACATTTTATAAAGTATTTGCGTATCAAATATTTTAAGATACAAGTAATCTCTACAGACCGTGTACTGCTCGCTAACATATATCCACATTTTAGAAGTAATGAATTATGTTTTACTTGAGAAAAACTTTAAGGAGTTTAGTTAGTCTCTTTCACAGTGGCACAGTGACTCTATAGCTGGCAGATTTAAAACAATTGTCATATGTCTACTCACCTGGATATTTATAGCTTGAAATACTAGAATCAATAACTTGCTGTAATCAGATTGAAACTTCCTTCAATTATTTTTTTTCATCAACATACATTTAGTGACATCAGTGTGATTCCAGAGTTCAACAGTCTGCTCACTACATGTTTATTAATAAGTGCTCTTTGTTCTGTACTCTTGTAGATGGGTTGTTTAACGCAACTCTGTAAAGGTTTCAAGTTTCCTGACAACACACTTTAGCTCTATCCGTGTATAGAGTTTTGTGTGTCGTTAAGTGATCTTCAAACTAGTTATTAATAACACATTTAGTAGTTTCTAAGTTAATGACCGCAGATTACAGTTGGTAATAACAAAGCGTCAACAAAAATAACATTAGCAGCAGTAAATGCAGTACTTGAAATTGTACGTGTTAGTGATTTTCTGCTTTGATATTCCTTATACATGTTTGATTAGTCTTGAAATGAGTGTGCAGAAATACAAATGATGTGGATGGAAGAATAAGACTTTACGTGATGAAATAACAAAAAAATCAAAAAGACAAGAGTGAATTTTGTGTAAACAAAACGCTCATATGATTAGAAAATGCGAACATTTGGTGAATTACAAATTAGTTATACAATTGTTGCTGCTTGTAGGCAAAGGTTTGACCTGCAACATAACATATCACGATCGCTACCAGGAGGTACTAGTTCAGTGGTTATAAAAAGTAAAAAAGGTAAAGAGCCCCATCATGCCAAGTGGCGTATAGGGAATATGGTGTTAGTGACCACACATTTTACAGACCATCAGCACATGATTTTTTGGGGTAATGTGGTTGGTATTACGCCTGTGTCGCTTTACTTTCCCAGAAAAAAATCTGGTATCCATTTAAGGCTGGGTGAACCGGGAAGCCGTCAATCAGGATCGAAACCGACCTCTTGTCCTTTGTAGTCCAGTTCACTAACCACTGAGCTACCAACACAACCTTTGTCCTAGCCCAGTTCACTAACCACTGAGCTATCGCGGTTCCCTGGCTTTACTATACTTGACCACAACATTTTGAGTTGTTGATGGAGGGACCAGTGACCTTGCTCAATGTTATTACCTTTCTCGCTGAATAACTTATGTAGCCTTTGTTCAATAAAGTTGGTGAACTATAGATTGTGAGGTTGAGATTGAGTCATTGAGTCATTGAGTTGAGTTATTTGCGGGTCGTCGTCATTGCACTCCGAACTTGTCCATAGGTGCTCAAATCCCCTCCTCAGCAAGTCCCGCAGTGTCCAGCGACTGACGATCCCAGTTCTGTGTTGGATGATAAGTCTTCTTACACTGAGATTGAGTCATTATCCTTAATACGAAACCAGCATATTAACCACGGTGCTACTATAGGACTTCTAATGTAAAATATATTCGATCAGATGTCAATACACATAATTTCCACCATATTTAAAAGTCGTAGTTCGTCTCGTCTTTCTAAGAGTATAGTTGCCTATTTCCAGTTTATGTTTATTTTACATATCATTTTTTAAAAGGCAAACTTGAACACCAGACTACAAAAATGAACTAAAAAGCCCTACAAATTTGAAAAGAAAACACTTGATATCTTTTCTTCCAGGGTTTTCTGCCATCTTGACGAGACACGAACTGTTCAACCTAAAACTATGGCTTCCAGGTTATACTAGACTGCAGTTGTCATTTTAAAATGTTATTGCTAAAACTACATTTTTCTTATAATTAGACACAACAATAAACATTAAAGAACCAAAAATGTTCAAAGTAAACTGGTGCATTAAGATATTAAGAACAATGATAAACTATTTGTCTTTCATTGAAACAATTATAACAGAACTTTATTTTCTGAAGTCAGTGTTGACTTTATACAATTTCACAATTGAAACAATTTGTACAATTTCTTTTATGAATTTCTAAATTGTGTTAGCCAAGCATGGTTTCTTTTTATGCTCTTCTCTGTGGATGTTATTTTTAAAAAATATACATATATACTGAGATATACTATACATTTGAGTGTCTGCTGAAGACCATACTCAATAAACAATATGCAGGACCTTACACTAAAAAACAGTACAGATAAAAAAGTATTGCCAAATAAAACAAAGTTCTACATATTGATAGGTGTGATATGTAGTGTATGAAATGTATAATTTATGTAATGTTTTGCACATTTTCTGATAATACGCCAAACAGGTTTAAAGACATGACGTCAAGAAGGGTCTTGCTGCCGGAGATTATTATCAGGGAAATTAAAGCGGTCTAGCGGCGGGATAGGAATCACACAGACATTACATGTCCTATTTGCCATTGACAAATCACACAGACATTATATGCCCCATTTGCCATTGACGAACCACACAGCCATTATATGTCCCGTTGGTCATTGACGAACCAAACAAACATTATATGTACCTTTTCTCATTGACAAATCACACAGCCATTACATGTCCCGTTGGTCATTGACGAACCAAACAAACATTGTATGTACATTTTCTCATTGACAAATCACACAGCCATTATATGTACCATTTGTCATTGTCAAATCACACAGCCATTACATGTCTCGTTGGTCATTGACAAAAGACTGCACCATCTCCCTCCTACCCTCGAAGGGTACGGTTTAGGGAGACTGGTAACAAAGAGACTGGTGAATTCTGCCATCTTTATCTATCATGCATATGAAGACTTCAATACCGGCATTGCAACCTTTGCTTTTGCAATTAACCTAGATTATATATACACCATATTATCTCGGGATTTCCTAATGTCTCAGCTTCTTGAACTCATTTCAGCCCTTTCCTCGTTCATCGAATTTCTTCTGCCCTGTTCCAACGAAAGTTGGTATTTAAATGTAGTACGTGGATCTCCGAAACAACGTCAATTCACCCCAGCCTTCCACAGTGTTCACCATTATCTCCAGTGTTATTGAACGCCTACACAGTAAGGATCACAAGTGAGCAAATCTTAGGACGTGGCAGAATATTATCTTACGCTGATGATGTTTTAGGACATCGTTAGGGCAGAGACAGGGAGTGTGCGGATGGAGAACTTCAGACTGAGCTTGATTGTCTAAGCGTTTGGTGTGGAGATGCAAGAGCTCTTGTCAATCTGACGAAAGTGACATGGTTTTCTTTGCATTATGACATCGTTAACAATTTGCGATATGCGGATGACACAGTCTTAATAGCAGAGGCAGAGAATGAACTGCAAGAGATAATAGACATAATAGTAAAAGAAAGCAACAGAAAGGGTCTCAGTCTGAATAGTAAAAAACAGAAGTAATAGTCATATCGAAGAAACAATCATCAGGAGAATTCCTTTAAAAATCTGAAAGAAACAATCAACATTTTTGTGCACATCATGAGAAGAGGAAAGTTAGAATACTTAGTTACAACTGGCAAAATACATGGGAAGAGAGATCGCGGACGACAAAGAGAGAAACTACTGGATAGCTTGGTGTCATGGGATGGAAAACAGTTAACAACAGAACTGATACGATGCACGGTAGATAGAAGATTGTGGAAGGACATGATCGCTAACCGGTATGGCACATGATGATGATAATAGTTAACAAACTAACGCCAAATGTGAATCTGTGTTCAGAGGGTGTGATCGGTGCCTTGCCTTTAACAAACATGTAGACCAGATAGTATTTAAAACCAAAAGTGGCCTATCTGCAATGAGGGTCATAACATGAGCACAAATTGAGCAATGCTATCTTTTTCTGTTACCAGTGACTGGTACTGTCTGTGATTGAGTATGCACTGCCGAACCTGATTTTTAACAGTCCACAAATAGAACTTTTGAAGAGGATACACAATTAGGTAATGTGTATCATCCTTGGGTGCACAAGAGATACTGAGTACAGGGCGATGCATTACGTTTTATGATTTTCCTACCATGGCAGACAGAAAGACTTTGCCAAGCACTTGCCACTCTTCGAATCAGTGCAGACCCACATCATCCTCTATGCTGTGAATTTATGGGTACAAAGAGCAGCATGGCTAAACAGAGGAAAATCATAGATAGGGCAAGCTATAACAATTGTTCATTAGGTGGGTTCCATCACACGAAATACGGGGAAGAATGTGTACGAGTGACGTCGGAGTCCAGCACGTCCTTTCTCGTCGTCGTCACACCAGATAGAGAATATAGATAACCAGAGTCCAGCACGTCCTTTCTCGTCGTCGTCACACCAGATAGAGAATATAGATAACCAGAGTCCAGCACGTCCTTTCTCGTCGTCGTCACACCAGATAGAGAATATAGATAACCAGAGTCCAGCACGTCCTTTCTCGTCGTCGTCACACCAGATAGAGAATATAGATAACCAGAGTCCAGCACGTCCTTTCTCGTCGTCGTCACACCAGATAGAGAATATAGATAACCAGAGTCCAGCACGTCCTTTCTCGTCGTCGTCACACCAGATAGAGAATATAGATAACCAGAGTCCAGCACGTCCTTTCTCGTCGTCGTCACACCAGATAGAGAATATAGATAACCAGAGTCCAGCACGTCCTTTCTCGTCGTCGTCACACCAGATAGAGAATATGGATAACAACCCCCATTGGTCATTGAGGCAGAAATGCATGGCTTTACTTCCGAGAACTCTTCTGATAGTGACGCAGTTATTTACACAGATAAGTCTATATTTGGCAGTTACGGAGCTTTCACGACTCACGTTGGAAGCAGAACGGTGAAGGAAGCCAGTGGAGCTTTCACGACTCATGTTGGAAGCAGAACTGTGAAGGAAGACAGTGGAGCTTTCACGACTCACGTTGGAAACAGAACGGTGAAGGAAGACAGTGGAGCTTTCACGACTCACGTTGGAAGCAGAACGGTGAAGGAAGACAATGGAGCTTCCACGACTCATGTTGGAAGCAGAACTGTGAAGGAAGACAGTGGAGCTTTCACTACATGTAGTTTGACCATGGAATTCGACGGCAGACTCTGGGACGGTCTATTTTTAAAAAAAAAGGATCTGCTTCATTTTCGTGCCAGGGCACGCGAGTGTAAGAGGTAATGAGAATGCTGATAGACTTGCCAGTTTGGCTGATGTTGAGTGTGGAAGGGTAATGGACTGCTTTGACAGTCTGAATGCCCTCAGGGATGCCGGACGAAAAAAAAAACAACTAAAAAGAAAATGACTCTAAATCCGCAGAGATGAACATAAATATCATGTCAAGGTGAGAGGTGCAGACGAGAGCGCCACGAAGGAATCCAGAAATGACTTATCAAACAACACAACACCTGTGTCGTTTGTCGATACACGTTAATGGATATTTTTCGGAAGAAATCTCAGCACTAATGGACTAGTTCGATGTGCAATTATGAGGACCTGCCAACTAAACTAAACTAACTAAACCATTGACTAATCACACAAACATTAAATGTGCCATTGGCCATTGATACCATGGTCACTAACACCAATATCCTATACGTCTAAAGACATGTAGTGACCCTTGCTTAATTACGTATTCCTAAACATATTCACATATTTAGGAAATGTGATTTTTTTTTTTAATCGAAGATGAACTAAACGCTCTGCTTTGTGCACAACCTGTCCACAATGTTGTACTTGCAATAGACATGGAATCTTTATTACCAGTCACTCGGAAAATCTGTTTACCAGATGACAGATTTAGAATAATACATTACCACATAGTTGTTTTTTATGTTTTAAATTAATGTAACAAAATAAATGAGCAGTTTTCTAACTTTATTGCGCCATTGCATAATAGTTATTTGTAGACATAATGTGACAATATAAATCATTAGTTTTTCTAACTTTATTGCGACATTGCATAATAGTTATTTGTAGACATAATATGATAATGTACAAAATAAGAATTCCCTTTTTTGCATGATGTTATATTAATGAAAAAAGAAAAGATCAAGTATTTATGGAAGTGTGGCAAAATATCATGTTTTATTTGCCACAAATAGCGCCACAAATGGCATTATGATCTTTTTAATATAAGATTTGTGACAAGATGCTCACATACATGTGTAGACAAACGGCATTGACCGAATTAAAGATATGCCGACCTACTTACTTTGTCTTTTTCCTTCTACAATGATAACATACAATAAAGTGTCAAAAATAGAGAATGTTCTTAGTTTTAATATATTTTGTAACAATCAATACACAATTTTTTTAGATAATCGTTATATGCCATATACAATCGAGTATGCCCTGGCCATTCTTACTGTCAGTACGACTCAAATTGATAGGCTGGAGAAAATACAAAATGAAGCCATGCGCATTATCCTGGGATGTACGAGGGACACTCCCTGTGTAGCAATGAGGTATCTTCTTGACTTTCCAACCATGGATGACAGAATCAAGATCTGGAGAGCACGAGCATACCTGAAGATTAGTACAGATACAGAGCATCCATTGCACCACGTGCTCAACACAGAGAAAGGTACCAGGCTAAAAAGAGGCAAATCATGGGTGGGCCGAGCAGAAGATGTCATCAAACAGGTCGGTGGGCTTACCAATATCAGCGTTGGTGAGGAGTGGATACCGGTGCCTTCGTCATTCAAGGGGACTTTCTCATGTATTGTCACACTCGACAGGAAAAGTAGGGAACAGAACCCGGTCGTGGTTAATGCTGAGGTCAACGGTCTCATCTGCGATAACACCGATGAGAAAGATGCAGTCATCTATACAGACGGATCTGTAAGACGACACGAAAGAAGTGCATGGGCATTTACAGCATGCTCGGCAGGCAGAATAGCCAAGGAAGACAGTGGTGCATACGCCATGACCACGAGTAGCATGACAATGGAGGTGATGGCAGTGACCAGGGCATTCAAATGGTTAGAGCCACAAGACTACATCCACGCATGTATACTGAGTGATTCGATGAGCATGATAAAAAAAGTGGAGGCGGGCTTTGTACGCATGCAATGGTTAGTCATTGCAGAAATCCAAAATACGTAAGGTCACCTTTGTCTATGTCCCTGGACATGCGGGAGTACGGGGAAATGAGAGAGCGGACAGGTTGGCTAGCTGCGCTGTCGTTGAGGACGGGCAACCGATGGATCGGGCGGACATCATCAATGCACTCCGAGATGTGGGAAGAGCACAGGACTTCGACAAACACAGATCCACGTCACTTCTTCGGATGATGGAAATGGGAGTTAAGATGGGCACATCCAGAAATGAGAAACTTGGTGGCCGTGTAAGAAGACTTATCAACCAACATAGAACTGGAGTCGTCAGTCGCTGGACACTGAGGGAATTGCTGAGGAGGGGATCTGAGCACCTATGGACATGTTCGGAGTGCAATGATGATGACCCGCAAAAAACTCAATAACTCAATGCCATATAGGCAACATAGGCGATCATGCCCTTCCACAATCTTCTATCAACCGTGAACGTATCATTTCTGTTGTTGACTGTTTTCCATGGCATGACACCAAGCTATCCAGTATTTTCTCTCTTTGTCGTCCGCGATATCTCTTTCCCTGTATTTTGCCGGTTGTAACCAAGTATTCCAACTTTCCTCTTCTCATGTTTTGTAGATACCGTGTTAAAATACATTCAAAGAAATTATTTTGTAGACATTATATACCCATTATATGAATTATTTTGTAGTCATTGTGTGCACATTATATGAATTATTTTGCAGATATTTTTTTTACAGTTTACATAAAGTATTGTGTGCATAAAGTTTAAAAGATTAATGTGATCGTTGTGTTTATATATTGTAAAAATGTAGAGTGTAAAATACAAAATAAGTCAAATATGTAGAGTGAAAATAAATACAAATTTCATGACATGATAGATTTCAGGTAAAATTTAATGCAAAAAAAGTGGACTATTTGATTATGTACACACAAACAGACAGATATATAAAAACCTATATATACATATACATAAACATGCACGTTTTTTTTTTCTGGAGAAACGATCCGAAACGCGTTCCTGTCCACTTTTATGACGGTAGCGGTCCCGAGATAAATGTTTGATAAGAAACTGAAAACTAATTTTGTCGATTCTTATCTGATGACTCAACAATAATAGTATTACAATACTATAATTACTTCCGGTTGATGGCGGCCATGCTCGCATGCCCTTTCAGAGAGTGCTATCACTAAAACTGTTTTTATTTGTGTTTTGATAGTTTTTTTATGTGTTCATTTTCGACTTAAAGTCAATTTAATTTGGAAGTGACTGTGAATCAGAATTTTGGTGGAAGTCGGGGAAATCGTCATGTATGGTAGTCAACATTGTCAACAGATCTCCTACGCGCTTTAGAGAGAGCTGAAAGGGAGGATATGAGGTCTTCACGACAGAATTGAAACTGATTCCATGAAGAGAACCGAACTATAATTACTTTGTGTTATTGGCCCACACAATATCCATTAAGAATACATTGCTTGCGCCCAGTGATCAACACTCCCTGGATGTCGGCCGCGCCTTTTCAAAAATACCTGCCACTCACCTCCGCTATTATACCAATATTAAAGACAAAACAATATCCTTCTCTTGCGTCGCCGAACCTACAATAGAATTGGGAAACCTCTTTTCTCATTATCATAGTCTCGGATCATTACATGTTGGGCTATTTGAAGTCCGACAAAAACAAAAACAAACAAAATAACAAACAAAATACAAAATAAAAATGTGCACCATTTTATCGTAAAGGTTTCTGCAGTAGCTGTATTTTAGCTTTAAAGAGTGACTTTGGAGAAAAGTGTAGAGAATCGATCAACATCATCCTCATCGAGTGGCGTCTCCGCAAAGAAGGTTGGCTACCATGGATCGCCATTCCACTATGTTTCTTGCTTTGATGGTGCAGGTTTTCATCGATTGACTTGTTCATCTTTTGATGTTTCTCGTCCATGTTAGTCTTGGTCTTTCTCTGTCTCTTTTACCTTGTATTTTCCCTTCCAATATTACTTTTAGTAGGCTGTAGTGTCTTTTAACATGTCCCAAAAAATTCATTTGTCTTTCTTAATTGTATTTAGTAGTTCTCTTTATTTTAGTTGTTTTAAAATTTCATCGTTTGTTTTCTTTTCTTTCCATCCAGTTCTACCTATTCTTCTGCAAATCCACATTTCAAAGGCTTCAATTTTCAAATCAATCAACACATTTAAATAATTATCTTGATTCTTTCCTTGAAAAATATAAGTTCTCCAGAGCTTCAAATGTCTTTTTAGCACGATGTACACGTTTTGCAGGATTGACCATTAAAGTTCAGGTAAACTTCATTTACAAAGAAAATGGCAATGATTCACCGACCACATTTTCTTTCTTTCTCTTTCTTTCTCTTTCTTTCTTTCTTGCTTTCTTTATTATTTTCTTTCTTTCTTTCCATCTTTCTTTCTGTCTTTTTTCGTTTTCTATCTTTCTTTTGTTTTCTTTCTTTCTCGCGTTTACCTTAAGACTACTACTAAAGGAATAGAAAGCTCTCTTGGTTATCTGCCCTTAGAAGGATGTTAATTTGGCGTAGATACGTTGTGTTGTGGTTTGCAGCCAGGCTGCGATGTTAAAGCTTCTCAACTCCACCGCTTCAACTCAACGTTTTTGAGTACCGGCTCCCCTTCCCTCTTTAACCCCATCTACTCTAAGTCATATTGTTTATTATTTCCGGGAGCACCACTGAGAAATGGAGCTGGGTCTCGATCAGCTCTGTTGTTTGCCGATCCTGTCCCAACCAACCAGTCAATCAAATATCAGCTGCACCGTTAATCGCTCGTTGGAAACTGAAATAAAACTTAAAATGTGGACAGGAACAGACCTACATATGATAAAAAGGAGGTGAATGCATTGACTGCGAAAATAGCACTAATAAAACCTCAAAACTGCAACAACAACAAAAAACAGCAAGATTCATATCTCTAGCTCGAATAACAGAGCAAATCGACAGCGTTACGCACTGGACGCTATACAAATCACGGCAAATTCTTATTTGTTATCTACAAAATAACACATCCGTACACGTGACTGCCTTTATTCAAAGAATCTATCACAACAAAAAATATGATTTTGTCCTGGTTAGAATAGCGACAGCATCTGATTCCCACCTCTCCCCAAACAGTATGGCTTTAAAAAGATGTATATTTCTGTTCTGTTGTACATCTACTATGAATCCACACATTTTATCAACAGATCTGAAAAGTCCAAACACATTATTATGCCATGGTTCATGGTGAACTGTGAAAACATTACATTTTAAAATATAACATGGTTATACCCCAAATTAGCGATCCATGCAGTCAAATGCAGTGATATAGTGATGATGTAATACTCGTGAAATCAGGACTACACTACTATGGTCTAATCATTTCTACTTAACAGTGGGGCATCTAGGAAGAGGTCACACTTACCGCACACACACAGCAGCGACATATTTCAGCATTCGAATGAAATCCCAGTGACAAAGGCCTTCATCTGGTGTGTAGAAGACTTTCATTATATCCACACAGAAAATACGTATTTCTAGCCATTTGCCACAAGGGAGTGTCCTAACCATCGGAGTCCATCTTGTGCTATTCAAGTAATCATAACTGCTCATCAATATATTTATGATTCTGCGGCTCGATTTAAATATCGCCTCCACGTCCAGCAACAGGGCTGTCTATTACTAGAAAGATCGATACTGCCTGTGGTGATGTAATGGTTGATTTTGTGATTACGTACACAAAATTTGAGTGAAGATTGCACAAATGAGGCCGGTTCTACAAACAGATGCAGGCCTATAGCTTTCTCCACAAAGTGTACGGTAGTTCATGCCTAGAGTGAGAGAGGGTGAAAGTGAAGAACAAGAAGAGAAGGGGAGTACATTCATTGATCCGTCTCTGTGCAAACAGAGATCCCTCGCGTACAGTGTATATCGATCTACGAGCCATTCTTTCCATCGAACGCAGCTTCACTAACTGTTTGGCTTTGGCGCAGGGAATATGAAAGTGTGTTCGCAGACAAGGAAATAAGTCAAGGAGACGAGAGACAGAGACTGTCTGCGAGATGGTACAACAAGACAACAACATATATGTACAAACCGATGGATATACAAAATAAGCGACCAAGATCTCGTCAAAATTTGCATTAAATAAGAAGTGCAGACGGTGATAATAATAGAAGAGGAAGCTGAATGTACATGTAATAAACAAAGATTCCAAAATAATCACAATACCACCCATATAGTAGTCCACAAATTTTAGATTGAGACAGAAAGCAGACCAAAAGTATCCTGGTAGAGAACAGAAGATGTGGAGACGATCAATGTCGGTCAGACATGTACTACCCTAAAAAGGATGACAATAAGGGGTGGGGGGGGGGGGGGGAGAGGTGTACAGTTTGTTGCTCTCAAACACATGCAATGATGTATCATTGAGCGCTTTGTCGTTCAGTGGATATGGGAATAATGTACAATGTTGCATGTGCCTTCATTGTGTGCAACATAATTTAATTCAAACATAAGATGTGAATAATAAAAACAAAATTGATGTATACGAATGATCAGCGTAGCTCGCGGGCTAGGTTAATCAAATTGTGTCCCTTGCATGTGACATTCAGCGACTAAAGAGGATCAACCTAAGGGTGGCTTCATAATCTTGTTTAAAAAAAAAAAGCACTGTCTGTCGAAATAATATATAATTTTCATCTTTTTCTTCCACTTTCTCTTCTTTTTTTCTTATTTTCTTCTTATTTTGCATATATCCATTGTTTTCTTCCCTTCTTCGTCCGCTTTAAAAAAGACCCTTTACAAAGCTTACAGAAAGCTACTATTTCTGTGTCTTTGGACCCGACACATCCGACTTCATGACTGTATTTCTGGGTATCCAACTTACCTTTCATTTTTAGTCCATACACTCTTGGCCATAATAGTTCATTTATCTCCAGACTTGTACAGTGGAGGCAGAATAGGATCTTTGATTGGGTGAAGATAGTGCACTAATCCTGACGTCAGCGGTCAGTTTTGAGTCATTAATTTTGACGCTAGCAGTCAGAGATTTTATTTATTAAACTGACGCTAGCAGTCAGTTTTGAGTCATTAATCCTGACGCTTGCAGTCAGATTGTATTTATTAAACTTGACGCTAGCAGTCAGTTTTGAGTCATTAATCCTGACGCCTGCAGTCAGCTTTGAATCATTAACTCTAAGGCTAGTAGTCAGTTTTGAGTCATTAATTCTGACATTAGCGGACATGCTTTGAGTCATTAATCATGACGATAGGAGTCAGCTTTGACTCACTAATCCTGACACCAGCAGTCAGCTTTGAGTCACTTATCCTGACACTACCAGTCAGCTTTGAGTCACTAATCCTAACAGTAGCAGTCAGCATTGAGACACTAATCCTGACATCAGCAGTCAGCTTTGAGTCACTAATCCTTTTCTGTTTAATCAGGACTTGATGCTGCAGTAAAAGACGAAATTAAAGCCATTCTGTTTGACAAAGCACAAAGTATTTTTATTGAAACTGTCATTTACTTAAGATCTAATTATTAAAATGTCAGAAATAATAGCGGATTTGCTCACTCAGGTGTACAGAAGAGAAAAAAAAAAGACTGGAATAATAAAATGTCAAATTTATACAAAATGTATGCGTGTGTTACTTGACAGTACATTTGTTCAATATGATTTGTAGTTGAGTGTTCCGATTTCGGCCTTCTCGTATGTTGCTTTCCGTAACTTATTCAAGTCATGTACACATGTCTGAAGTCTAAATTGTCATTTGGATCAACTAGATGTTACCTATTCCCCGCAGTAAACGTTTGACAACATAAACCAGGCAGACAACTGATTAACCACAGACTAGTATCACGTGATGTACACAAGTAATGAAATAATGAGAAAAAAAAAGAACTTTGCTATGATGTAGTTTCAGCAGTCACGCACAAGAGCACACAAACTGAATAGAAAATGTTTTAAATATAAATAAATACAAATAAAAAGACAATCGACTGAACTAAACGACGCATATAATGAGCATTATAAACCAAGTTTATATAAACTGTAAGCTCCAGTGCTTTCCAGCCTTTCAACACAAGCTTACATTTACTCCCCAAGGCAAACTCCCTCTTCCCTTATTACTTTCTATTCCCATAACAAATAATAAAATACGTTAATCGTGCACGTGAAAATCGAAAAGCAATTTAAACCAAAAAAAAAAATATTAAAACCGTATTTAATAATGCAGTAGCTGGCTAAACATTTGTGATCTAGTACAGTGATTCCCAAACAACATGGCTGTAAAATGTAACAATGATTCTCAAATGGCGTGTATGAGATCTGTAGCAACGGTTCTCAAACGGCTACAAGAGATTTATGGAAGTTATTTTCGAACGTCGTGTCTGTGACTAATAGCAGTGATTCTCAAACAATATGCACGCGATTTATAAGGGAGATTCTCAAAAGGTTTTTGTGAGAATTATATCAGGGATTTAAAAAAGATTTTGCATAATAAACATACTAAAATTTTCAAATTAATTATAATTTATTGATTAACTATGGTGAAGTCTCGACATCGCTGCACTCTAGGTAGACCATTGTTATTTAGTTAATTTTTAGCAGGGAACGACGTTGTTTATGTGTACTGATTGACGACTGTCTTGTCGCACTGGTTGTGAATGTGCCTCTATAACTTCCTCATTTGCTTGTTTTTGGGTGTCTTTTTGGTTCAAATTTTAATTTCTGCAGTATAGGGAACACTTTCATCTGACGAATAATGTGCAATGTTTCTGCACTTCCTAGAACCGTCTTAGCAATCACAACTACTGTTGTTTGATCCTGTTGTAGTTTCCTACTCACCGTCCTAGCAATCACAACTGCTGTTTTTTGGTCCTGTTGTAGTTTCCTACTCACTATCCTAGCAATCTCAACTACTGTTGTTTGATCCTGTTGTAGTTTCCTACTCACAGTCCTACCAATCTCAACTACTGTTGTTTGATCCTGTTGTAGTTTCATACTCACCGTCCTAGCAATCACAACCCCTGCTGTTTGGTCCTGTTGTAGTTTCCTACTCACCATCCTAGCAATCTCAACTACTGTTGTTTGATCCTGTTGTAGTTTCCTACTCACCATCCTAGCAATCTCAACTACTGTTGTGTGGTCCTGTTGTAGTTTCCTACTCACCATCCTAGCAATCTGAACTACTGTTGTTTGATCCTGTTGTAGTTTCCTACTCACCGTCCTAGCAATCTCAACTACTGTTGTTTGATCCTGTTGTAGTTTCCTACTCACCGTCCTACCAATCTCAACTGATGTTGTTTGATCCTGTTGTAGTTTCCTACTCACCGTCCTAGCAATCTCAACTGATGTTGTTTGATTCTGTTGTAGTTTCCTACTCACCGTCCTAGCAATCTCAACTGATGTTGTTTGATCCTGTTGTAGTTTCCTACTCACCGTCCTACCAATCTCAACTACTGTTGTTTGATCCTGTTGTAGTTTCCTACTCACCGTCCTAGCAATCTCAACTGATGTTGTTTGATCCTGTTGTAGTTTCCTACACACCGTCCTAGCAATCTCAACTGATGTTGTTTGATCCTGTTGTAGTTTCCTACACACCGTCCTAGCAATCTCAACTGATGTTGTTTGATCCTGTTGTAGTTTCCTACACACCGTCCTAGCAATCTCAACTGATGTTGTTTGATCCTGTTGTAGTTTCCTACTCACCGTCCTAGCAATCTCAACTGATGTTGTTTGATTCTGTTGTAGTTTCCTACTCACCGTCCTAGCAATCTCAACTACTGTTGTTTGATCCTGTTGTAGTTTCCTACTCACCGTCCTAGCAATCTCAACTACTGTTGTTTGATCCTGTTGTAGTTTCCTACTCACCGTCCTAGCAATCTCAACTACTGTTGTTTGATCCTGTTGTAGTTTCCTACTCACCGTCCTAGCAATCTCAACTGATGTTGTTTGATCCTGTTGTAGTTTCCTACTTACTGTCCTAGCAATCTCAGCCCCTGTTGTTTGATCCTGTTGTAGTTTCCTACACACCGTCCTAGCAATCTCAACTGCTGTTGTTTGATCCTGTTGTAGTTTCCTACTCACCGTCCTAGCAATCTCAACTACTGTTGTTTGATCCTGTTGTAGTTTCCTACTCACCGTCCTAGCAATCTCAACTGATGTTGTTTGATCCTGTTGTAGTTTCCTACTCACCGTCCTAGCAATCTCAACTGATGTTGTTTGATCCTGTTGTAGTTTCCTACTCACCGTCCTAGCAATCACAACCCCTGCTGTTTGGTCCTGTTGTAGTTTCCTACTCACCGTCCTAGCAATCACAACCCCTGCTGTTTGGTCCTGTTGTAGTTTCCTACTCACCGTCCTAGCAATCACAACCCCTGCTGTTTGATCCTGTTGTAGTTTCCTACTCACCGTCCTAGCAATCACAACCCCTGCTGTTTGGCCCTGTTGTAGTTTCCTACTCACCGTCCTAGCAATCTCAGCCCCTGTTGTTTGATCCTGTTGTAGTTTCCTACTCACCGTCCTAGCAATCTCAACTGATGTTGTTTGATCCTGTTGTAGTTTCCTACTCACCGTCCTAGCAATCTCAACTGATGTTGTTTGATCCTGTTGTAGTTTCCTACTCACCGTCCTAGCAATCTCAACTGATGTTGTTTGATCCTGTTGTAGTTTCCTACTCACCGTCCTAGCAATCTCAACTACTGTTGTTTGATCCTGTTGTAGTTTCCTACTCACCGTCCTAGCAATCTCAACTGATGTTGTTTGATCCTGTTGTAGTTTCCTACTTACTGTCCTAGCAATCTCAGCCCCTGTTGTTTGATCCTGTTGAAGTTTCCTGAAGTTGCCACTAATTCCTAAATTAGGTCTATATTGGGATTTGTGCAAATCCATTTTTGATATGCCTTTCGTGGCATGGTATTACAAGACTTTACATTTGGGGAAGCTAAACATGTTAATTGTTCTGGCTGCATATAGTTTAGACTAATTCTCTTATGGTCCATTTGCGATTAAATTATGTACATTCTTCTACTTCTCTTGCATTCCCCATTTACCTTCCAATGTCGCTTTAACAAAAATGAATCGATGTTATGTTAAAATATGATAATGGCTAGCGAAATAGCCGGGTGTCGCTTTCAGTGCAAAAGAACCCGGTTCACAACTAGAACTCTTGCTGACCAACAGTATATTAATATATGGGTTTCTAGTCTCGGTTCGGGAAAAGAAAAGCAAAGGCACCCAGAGTGAGAGACACACACACACAGAGAGAGAGAGAGAGAGAGAGAGAGAGAGAAACATCAAACACTGAAAGAGAGATAGAGTACTGGACCGCGCCACTCTCAATAACAATGTTTCTAAGAAAATCTCCAGCGCTTTGCGACTGAAAAATAGTCGATTTATTATTACTACTGTTACTATCATTAAAATTGTTACTTTTCTTATTATTATAATTGTTACTGTTACTATATTTGTTATAGTTGTTACTTTTTGTTGTTATTATTATTGTTACTGTTGCTGTTATTGTTATTATTATTATTATTGTTACTGCTGCTATTATTATTATTATTGTTACTGCTGCTATTATTATTATTATTGTTACTGCTGCTAATATTATTATTATTGTTACTGCTGCTATTATTATTATTATTGTTACTGCTGCTATTATTATTATTATTGTTACTGCCGCTATTATTATTAATATTGTTACTGCCGCTATTATTATTATTATTGTTACTGATACTATTATTATTTGTTAGTGCGCTGCCGGGGCCCGAAAAGGGAGTAAAGAATTGTAGTGCTATTCCCTACCAGGCATGTTCGTAAGAGGCGACTAAGGAGGGACGGGGATGGGACTGGCTATTCTGTGCTGTAAAAATATAAGCCGCAAAAACTTCACAAACATGGACAAACCAAAGAAAATGAAAGTAAATTCGCCTACCAAAAAAAGATAAGGGCTCTCTGTCTAAGAGATGTATGACGCAATCCGGAGAAAGCCGCAAGGAGTCCGGGTCGCGGACTCACCTTTTGTCTAATAGGAAATTCCCCAGAATTGGCACCTGGAATGTATGTACTCTAAATGAACAAGGAAAAGCTGCACAAGTAGCAGCAGAAATGGCAAACTTTAAAATAGATATTCTGGGAATGTGGGAAACAAGATGATTAGGAACAAAATGGATCAAACTAAAGGCATGAGAGATAATTTTATAATCAGGACACCAGGAACCTGGAGCACAACATAATGCAAATAATGTTATCAAGGGAAGCATGGAAAACACTGATAGGATAGGAAGCAGTAGGGACTAATAACAGCAACATTTAAAACAACAAAAAAACAAAATAAAAATATATATAATCCAATACAACACACCAACCATTGATAAGACGATTTAGATAGATGAATTCTATAAACAGCTAGAATGTCAGATGGGCGAAAGACGAGCCAAGGATATTACAACCTTGATGGGAGATCTAAACGCAAAATAGGATCAGACTACCGAGGCTTCGAAGAGTTATAGGAAAAGATGTACTTGGAGAAATGAATGAGAGAATGGAGAGATATTTGTGAACTTCTGTGCACTTAATCAAATGAGCTTAGGGAGAACAATATTCCAGCATAAAAGAAAACAAAGCTACATGGGTGTCACAAGTTCATAGAACAGAGAATCAAATTTATCACATACAAGTTTAATTATCCTTACATAATGTAAACGTATAATGAGGGTGTTTGCCATCGATCATGGCAACACTTAGAATTTCAAAAGATATATTGTATGGCGAACTTAAGGACGGAAAAAAACCAAAGGGCAGACCAGTGCTGAGCTATAAGGATGTTTGCAGGGCTTCCTTGAGGGAATTTTCTATAAGTGAAAGGAACTGGGAAAATGTGGCTGCGGATTGTAGCACATGAAGAGCAAACATAAAAAATGGCACAGTAACTTTCGAGACAGTGCTGATGTCAAATTCAGAAGACAAAAGGCGCAAGAGAAAAGAGACAAGGCCAGGTACTACAAACTCACACTGCTCGTCCTGTGGATGGATTTGCCTGTCCGGGATTGGCAAATTCAGCCACGAGAAAAGATGTTCAGTAAAGCAGCACCCAGTATGAGACACTAATGCTTCACCAAACTACTGACTTATCATGACTGCTTGCTACCAACCTTCTCTCAAGACACCAAAGGCCATATATATATATATATATATATATATATATATATATATATATATATATATATGTTGAAGAGCAGAGGTGGTTTCTGATCATGAACTTCAACTAGCAGACATAAATTTAAACTGAAAACATAGACAGCACATAAGGGTAGAAAGTATTTCAATATATGGTTTCTTAAAGAGCAAGGAATAAAGTTAAATTTTCAGTCACAGTATCAAACAAACACAAAGTACTTCAACAACTAGAAAATACAATAAATATAGAAGATCACTGGAAATAAGTAAAGGATATATGGAAGGAGGCATGTGAAGAAACCCTGGGGAATAGAGAACGCAAAATAATGCATGGATGACAGCAGAAACCCTGGAGAAAGCTAAAGAAAGAAAGAACACGAAAGCAGACATAAATGAAGCAAAACGAGAAGTACTAAAATCAAGACACTGGAAACTTACACAGAGGTGAACCAAGAGGTGAGAACATGCATTAAAAGGGATAAGAGGAAATATATAGATGAACTAGCTAAAGAGGCAGAGGAGGCGGAAAATAAAGGAAATATGAAAGAAATGTACAACAGCACTAAGAAATTAAGCCGGACATACAAACAGACCAATGCCTTTATTAACAAATAGAAAGGAAATCTGCTTAGTAATATATGGGAACAAATGATGAGATGGAAGGAGCACTTTGAAGAACTCTTGAACTGACTCGGCTCAAATAACCCTCCAGATATACTACCAGTAAAATAAGAGTTAACCGTTAACTGTGGAAAACCAAGCAAGGAAGAAATAATGTAAGCCCTCGAGCTATTAAAACATGGTAAAGCCATAGGATCAGATGAAATTCTTTCAGAAGCCATCAAATCAGATATTGACAACTCTACCAAGATGTTTCATAATCTACAAAATATAGATAGCATATAGGAAAAGGAAGACATACCTAAAGACTGAAACGAAGGTTGTATGATAAAGCTGCAAAGAAATGAAGTTTTACAGGCCAGCACAAATTATAGGGGAATTATGCTACTACCAGTGCCAGCAAAAATACTAAGCATAACCGTTTTGGAGAGACTAGAGGAGGCCATAGACAAACATTTGAGAGATGAACAAGCAGGTTTTTAGGAAAAACAGATCATCCGCTGATCAAATAACTGCCTAACATATAATAGTTGAACAAAGCTTAGAACTACAGTCCCCACTTTATATCGGATTCATAGACTACAAAAAACATTTGATAGTTTAGACAGAGGAATGCTTCTGAAGCTACTGAATCATTACGGAATCCCCATACAATTTATTAACCAGATAAAAACCAATGTATGAGGAATGAAATGTAATGTAGTGCATGAAGGGCAGCTAACAAAATCATTTGAAATAAGAACTAGAGTAAGGCAGGGATGCCTTCTGTCTCCATTTCTCTTTCGGCTGGCCATAGATTGGATTATGGAAATAACTCAGAACGACAGAAATGGAATCCAGTGGTCACTGAAAAAGCAACTTAATGACTTAGACCTTGCTGATGTCTCATAGACATAGCTCTCCTTTGACATAATTATCAACAGATGGAAGATTAAATGAGCATACTTGATGAGAGATCGCAACTGCATGAACTAAAAATAAATATAGATAAATGAAACTAAAAAGGTATACTACAACGAATAAGAGTAGAAAGTATTTCACTGTAGTGTTTCTTAAAGAACAAGGAATTAAAGATAAATTCGCAGTCACAATATCAAACAAATACCAAGTCCTCCAACAACTAGAAAATACAATAAATATAGAAGATCATTGGAAACAGGTAAAATATATATGGAAAGAGACATGAGAAGAAACACTAGGGAGAAGAGAACGCCATAATAAGGCATGGATGACAGCAGAGACCCTGAGCAAAATTAAAGAAAGAAAGAACAAGAAAGCAGACATAAATAAAAGCAAAACGAGAAGTAATAAAGCCAAGACACAGGAAGCTTACACAGAGGTGAACAAAGAAGTGAGAAGATGCATTAAAAGGGATAAGAGGAAATATATAGATGAACTAGCTAAAGAGGCAGAAGAAGCAGCAAATAAAGGGAATATGAAAGAACTGTACAACAGCACACACAAATTAATTGGAAAATACAAACAGATCAATGCATTTATTAAAGATAAGAATGGAAAGCTGCTTAGTAATGTAAGGGAACAAATGGAGAGATGGAAAGAGCACTTTGAAGAACTTTTGAATAGACCCGCCTCAAATAATCCTCCAGATATACTACCAGCAGAAGAAGAGTTACACGTTAACTGTAAAAAACCAAGTAAAGAAGAAATAATGAAAGCCATCAAACTATTAAAAAATGGTAAAGCCACAGGACCAGATGAAATTCCTTCGGAAGCCATCAAAGCAGATATTAGCACCTCTACCAAGATGTTACATAATCTATTAGATAAAATTTATGAGAGAGAAGAAATACCTAAATACTGGAAAGAAGGTTATATGATCAAACTACCAAAGAAAGAAAGTTTACAGGAGTGCACAAATTATAGGGGAATTATGCTACTATCAGTGCCAGGAAAAATATTAAGCAGAATCATTCTGGAGAGACTAAAAGAGGCCATAGAGAAACATTTAAGAGATGAACAAGCAGGTTTTAGGAAGAACAGATCATGTGCTGATCAAATAACTACTCTACGTATAATAGTTGAACAAAGTTTAGAACTAAAATCCCCACTTTATATTTGATTCATAGATTGCGAAAAGGCATTTGATAGTTTAGACAGAAGAATGCTTTGGAAGTTGTTGAGTCATTACGGAATCCCCATAAAGTTTATTAACCTGATAAAAACAATGCATGAAGGAACGAAATGTAGTGTGGTGCATGAAGGACAGCTTACTGAAGCATTTGAAATAAGAACAGGAGTAAGGCAGGGATGCCTTCTGTCTCAATTCCTCTTTCTACTGGCCATAGATTGGATTATGAAAATAACTAAAAACAACAGAAATGGAATCCAGTGGTCACTGACAAACAATTTAATGATTTAGACTTTGCTGATGACATAGCTCTCCTATCACACAGCCATCAACAGATGCAGGATAAAACGAGCATACTTGATGAGAGATCACAACAGCTAGGACTGAACATTAATGGAGATAAGACCAACATTATGAGAATTAATATAGTTGGCAATAACCAAATAAAACTATTAGAAATACCTCTACTAGACGTACAATCTTACATATATCTGGGCAGTAATATAGATAAAGAGGGAGGAACAGAAAATGATGCCAAAATAAGGATATCAAAAGCAAGAGGAGCTTTCATTGCACTGGGAAACATATGGAAATCCAAAGAAATTAGGTTATATACAAAAATAAAAATTTTCAAATGTTAAGTCGGTCCTATTATATGGCTGTGAAACATGGAGAACAACAAAATTGACAATCACGAAGTTACAGACTTTCATTAATGGATGCTTACGCAGAATAAAAGGATGGAAATTGCAGGACAAAATCACTGACATAGAATTATGGAAATGTACCAGTCAAATACCTGTGGATAAAGAGATACATCGAAGACGATGGCGCTGGATAGGACACACACTACGGAAGCCAACTGAGAGTATTACACAACATGCCCTTTTTTGGAATCCACAAGGGAAAAGACACAGAGGAAGACCAAGGAATTCTTGAAGAAGACAGATAGAAGCAGAGATGAAGATGATGGGGAAGACATAGAATGATCTTAAAAGAATGGCAAAAAACACAACGACTTGGAAAGTGTTTGTTGAAGACCTATGCTCCACTGGGAGCTAAAATAAGGTAGAAGAAGAAGAAGACCAAAATTATGTGAATTAATGCAGTTGGCAATAACCAAAAAAACAAATAGAAATACCTCTACTAGACGTACAATCTTGCATATATCTGGGCAGTGAATCTATACCGACAAAGAGGGAGGAACATATAATGATGCCAAAATAATGATATTAAACGTGAGAGGAGCATTAGTTGGACAGGGAAACATATGGAAATCAAAAGAAAATAGGTCAAATGCAAAAAAAAAATGTTCAACTCCAATGTTAAATTTGTCCTATTATATGGCTGTGAAACATGGAGAACAACAAAAAATGACAATCATGAAGATACAGCCCTTCATTAATGGATACTTTAGCAGAATAGAAGGATGGGAATGGAAGAACAAAATCACTAACATAGAATTATGGAAAATTACCAGTCAAATACCAGTGGATAAAGAGATACAGCGAAGACGATGGCGCTGGACAGGACATACACTGCGGAAGCGAATTGAGAGTATTACACAACATGCCATTTTTTGGCTTACCCAAGGAAAAAGACAAAGAGGAAGACCAAAATATTCTTGCAGAAGACAGGTGGAAGAAGAGATGACGATGATGGGGAAGACATTAAATGATCTTAAAATAATGGAGGGAAACAGATCGACTTGGAAAGTGTTTCTTGAAGACCTATGCTCCACAGGGAGTTGAAAAGAAGAAGAAAAAGACTAATATTGTTATAATTGTTACTGTTATGATTGTTATTATTTCTTACTGTTACTATTATTTTTTTAATTATTACTGTTGCTATTATTATCATATTTGTTGCTGCTACTATTATTATTGTTACTTTTGCTATTATTATTGTTACTGTTATTTTTTAAAATTATTTTTGTTCGTCATCACCATCTTTATCATTATCATCATGTGCCATACCGGTTAACGTAGGTCATCATGTCCTACCACAATCTCCTATCCATTGTGCATCGTATCAATTCTGCTGTTGGTTGCCATGCCATGACACCAATCTATCTAGTACCTTCTCACTTTGTCGCCCGGAATCTCTCTTCCCCTCTATTTTTCCAGTTGTAACTAAATATTCTAACTTTCCTCTTATGATGTGGCCGAAAAAATGTTGAATGTTTCTTGCTGCTGTTTTTCAGGAGTTCCCTTTTTGTGTTGGCCTCTTTGAGAATTTCCTCGTTGATCTTTTTAGCTTTCTAAGGAACATTCAACATTCTTCTGAGAAATCCCATCTTTGTGCCCTCTAATCGTCTTTTCATTTGATTGTCTACTGTCCAAGATTCGCTTCCATATGTAAGAATTGGTTCTATATAACACCGTTCTCATTTCTATTGACATAGATTTGTTGCATAAGATATTTTTTCCTTTTCTGAATGCTATTTTGGCCTGAGCTATTCTGCTTTTAATTTCTGTGGTGCATCTGATGTTATTATTGTGCCCAAGTATTTGACGCGTTGCACTTGTTTCAGATGTGTCCTGTTTATTTTTATGCTGCATGATGGTAATGATTGTTTCTTTGATATGACAATTACTTCTGTTTTCTTACTATTTAGACTTATGCCTATTTTTTTTGCTGTCTATCTTTCCATTTTTTGTTCCTGTCCCATTATTATATTTCATTCCTTTGATTACGGACACCCGGAAACCTTGACTTCTTTTCATTCTGTTAATTCATTTAACTGATTGTGCATACATTTTGAGTCTTTCTTTTCTTGTTTTTCCATTTCTTCACATTTCTGCTTTAACCATCATTCCTTTGCTTCTCTGCACTTGTTTTGGATCTCTTTGTGCAATATTTTGTATGTCCGTTCTTCTTTCTTATGTTTTCGTCTTTCGTCCATTAGTTCTAGTATTTCTACTGTCATCCATTTCTTTTTGTTGATTCTTTTCTTTTAGTCACTGGTATTACTTCCTTTGATGTTTGCTGAATCGATTGTTTGAGCATTTCTCACTGTTCCTCGATGTCCTGTATTTTCTCAATAGCATGATATCTATTATGTACTCTCGTTCAGTACTTATCACTCATCTATCTACTCTAAGGATATCTAGTTCTAATTTCATATTTCTTGGAGATTTCTTTGTCTTCCGCCTATTTATTATCATTTTTCCAACTAATGGTACATTGTTTGGAAAATATTGCCACTATTGCAATTTGCTCCTGGCCTTTTTTTTAACATCAGCCCATTCATGAATCATTTCTGTACCAGTATAAAATCGATTTGATTGTGTACTTTGTTGCCTGGGCTTTGCCATGTCCATAGTCGTCAAGGGTGTTACTTGAACCAGGTGTTATCTATAATATTTCATATTCACTATAATATGTGTCTTCGCCCAATCTATCAATCTATCTCCTCTGTCATTCGTCTCTCCTAGGTCGTTGTCCACCAGTCACATTTTGCACTTTAGCTGTTCCTAACTTTGCATTGAAATCCCCTAATATAATAGTTATTTCGTGGGTTTTGTACTGTTCCATGGTCATCTCTGGCTCGTTGTAAAAAGTGTAAATGTCTTTTTCTTCGCTATTACTTGTTTGTGCATAAGTTTGGATTATATTAATATCAATTGGTCTACCTCTCAATTTTACTAGCAGAATTCTATATGATACTGCCAAAATCCTTTAACTGTTTCGCTTCTTTCTCTAACATGATGCTTACTCCTCTTTCGTGTGTGCTCTCCCCCCCCCCCCCCCTTCCTTGCCGAGTAAATTACATTTTCACTGTTGCGTTGTAATAATCCTGCTCCTTTCCATCGCATTTCACATAGTCCCAAGTTGTTCAATTTCATTCTCTTCATTTCTTGACTGATGTTTTCTAGTTTACCAACCTGGAATGCTGATCGAATGTTCCAAGTTCCTATTGCTAGTGTCTCTTTATTTTTGATCTTGCAAACAGTAGCTTGATGACGATCGGGTATCACCTGTAGCATACGATGCTCCCTACCGGACGAGGTGGCTGTGGAGTCCCCATTAACGTCGTTAGCTGTAGATATTAAATTGTATTTTGGCATAATTTTATTTGGCAACATAAAAAGGTAGTTTGCCATTCCTTTCCTTCCTGGCAGTGATTGTACTAGTCGGAGATCGCAGCCATTGTCTCAACAGCTGAGATCCGCTGCCTGCCATCACGGAGTCGGGATCATAACCGGCACTACTTGTCGGCTGCTCCCACAACACCATCCACCACCTGCTCTAATGGCTTCACGTACAAATGATAGGGCGGGTACACGGAAGCTCCACCTTGTCCAACAGTGTCCCGAAGACTAGCGAAGTAGGGGAGACGTTTTACTCCTCCTTTGGTAGAGGATAACTCTAGCCCGCTACCTATTTGTGTTACTGTTACTACTATTATTAATAATGTTACTGTTACTATTATTATTGTTTTTACTGTTACTCTTAATATAATTGTTACTTTTACTATTATTATTGTTGTTACTATTATTATTATTATTTGTACTGTTATTATTATTATTATAATTGTTACTATTGCTATTATTATTATTATTGCATATGATATGCGACATATGCCACTTATTTTTACCCTATTTACTATTCATAGGCTAGTTACTCGCGTGTAGACATAAAGTTTGTTGAAATTGAAGGAATGTTGAGGTATTCCGTTTTATAGGGGCATCATCATACATTGTGCCGTACAGGAAAATGGTGTAATTTTTTACATTAATCATCGATCATTGGCACGTTTATGGTTGACACAGCCAGCACTACTTCAAGCTGCCCTAATTTCTGGAAAAAAAAAATCTCCGGTACCCATTTTCAAAAAAAAACATTGTCGGTTCTGAAGCCGCTTCGGTTCACAAAAATAACTATATTTGAGGATTGAACCCAAACGCAACTGGTCAGTGACTAATACTTTCGCTACATCAATTACTACCTGATCTATGGTGTAAACCATTTCCTGTAATATATAATATTAAAGATCAAGGCAGTATTACTTAAGTTGAACTTTATGCCATCGAAACATGGCCTTTATGCGAGTACAGAACACCTTGCAAGAAAAACAGAATGAACGATTTCACATGCCCTGTCTAAAATGCCTATTTGCAATCTCCTGGAGATAAAGTAATAAGCAATAAAGTGTTGGGCCGTGCTTGAGTGATAAGTAAATTCACTATCTTCCTTCAGGATGGCTAGACAATCCGTGTATGATGCAGGATGGACGGATATCCAAATATTTCGTACATGGAGAACAATCTTGTGTGATATTGAGAAAGAAAGATCTATTATACACAGCAAAATTGTATGTAAACGTAAGGGTTCTTGATATGAATGAACATTCGGAAGAACTTGTTACAAACAGATCTAGCTGAAGACAGAAAAACGCTAGCATGAGACGAACTCAGTATGGGGAAACTTGCTTTTCAATGTGCACAAAGGAAAGAAAAGTAACATCTTATAAAATCCTTACACGGGCATTAAATCTATTGTAAATCGAGACTGATAGAAGACTATAATTTAGTAACATCTTATAAAATCCTTACACGGGCATTAAATCTATTGTAAATCGAGACTGATAGAAGACTATAATTTAGTAACATCTTATAAAATCCTTACACGGGCATTAAATCTATTGTAAATCGAGACTGATAGAAGACTATAATTTAGTAGCATCTTATAAAATCCTTACACGGGCATTAAATCTATTGTCAATCGAGACTAATAGAAGACTATAATTTAGTAACATCTTATAAAATCCTTACACGGGCATTAAATCTATTGTCAATCGAGACTGATAGAAGACTATAATTTAGTAACATCTTATAAAATCCTTACACGGGCATTAAATCTATTGTAAATCGAGACTAATAGAAGACTATAATTTAGTAACATCTTATAAAATCCTTACACGAGAATTAGATCTATTGTCAATCGAGACTGATAGAAGACTATAATTTCAGCAAACTGTGCCTGATCATATGGAGATTGTTTCGACAGTGCTGTTCTTCAGTGTTAACACCTCTGGTTTCATGAGTCAGGTATCCATTATTGTTATCAGCTCGGTCGAGAGGTGAGTGTCAAGCTTGGATCAACGTATCCATCAATAAAGCGAGATAACCACCACGTTACTGGCGCTTTCGTTTGATCCGTGGTAGGGATCTGGCAGATCGGCCACCAGTAACATCCGGTCAGTGTTTTTATTTTTACTCGCCAAAAACAAATATAAGAGGTCGGCAACATTTGAGGGAGGGCCAGCGAGTACACCTCCATAAAATACTGAACTTCGACCTCAAGCCTGGACTAAAGACAAAAAACAATCAAAATTATGTGGACAAAATGGAGACCTGGAGGGGACTGCGAACTTTGTCATGGCGACAGGGGACAAACATAACATGACCATAAACTTCTCGAACGCAGAGAGAGAGAGAGAGAGAGAGAGAGAGAGAGAGAGAGAGAGAGAGAGAGAGAGCCATGTATTTTACATTTAATAAGAAAAAAGAAAGTATTTCATACAGAAATGTTTACATATATACAAGAATGAATGTACTCATGTTTAAACACACACGTACAAATACATATAAACCAAATTGCACATTCCGATATTTGATTCATTCTTAAGTCTACTTATTCTAAATCAGTCGTTTCATTCCTGGTGTTCGAAACCCCAAATGAGTCTCGCAGTGCTTTCTGGGACGAAGGAAATGGACAGCGTAGACAGTTTTATATGTAATTATTTTTATTGGAAACCTCACTACAAAAGTTTTTAAAATGTATTTTTAATTAACGTTATTAAACTACATCGTCCAGTAAAGTCGGAACAACGTTTGAGAAGGTAGATGTTAGGATGCAAAGTTTGTCCTTGTGAATTCCGACTGTGTGAGGCAGATCCACATCATGACTCCTTAAACGGTGCGTTGTAATAATAATGCCACAAGTTTAAATTAATTATCATTGAATAATTGATCACCTTTGTGTTCAAGGACATTACATTTGAAAATGATTTCCTTTGACGTGTCTTTATTTTATTACTATTTTTTAACTAATAGAAATCAGTCATAACTCTAGTGTGTTTAATTAACTCCAAACGGCTGAAGAACGTCATCATTGCGTCATCAGCTTGCTCTGCTGCGTGCATCGTTTTTGAATGGCAACAATACTTTTGGGTAATTATTTAATTGTCGGGAGATTAGTACCAGAAAGTGCATTTGTAAATATTTAAATAATGTATCAAGTGACAGAGGTAGCCATTATTAAATACCAAAAAATGAAAGTTCTGTCTCTATGAATCCATTAAGAAATTGTAAAAAAAAAATATTTACTCTAATTAGTTGTGTTCCCTCGGTGTACATCCTATTCATGTTCGGTTTAGGTTATTGGATTTGCGTCTTTTTTCTCTTTGCGTGGTCTTTTTCTCTCCTTACGTGGTCGTGTCCTCTCTTTGCTTGGTCGTTTTCTATCTTATTCACGATTTTGTATCGCTATAATTTTAGAGTAGTTTTTAAGCTTAGCTTTAAAATTATTTCCCCTGATATATAAGAATGTCCCTAAAACGTTATAGATTTAATAAAAATGTATTCTGCTTTATTTTTCTTGTTTACATCTTTGATGTGAATTAGGCTGGCATACAATTACACCTGATAAAATTAGTAGAAATCAAACATTAATTACATTTACAATACATTATAAAAATATATCGTTGTATAGACATTTATATACTCATATAAGCATGGAGAAAATATGTAAATATGCAAAAACCTATATAAAATGTGTCTTTATTACTTTGCTCAGCAATATTACTTAGAAACCACAATGCGTTTTTAGCATGTTTATTCTCAGCGTTTAATCCATGAAGCCTTCAATGGTGAAATGTCACTAAAAGAGGAAATATTTAGATCTTACTAAAGAGGATGAGATTTGTCGTCACTGACACGAGAGATTTGATTCTGCAGGAAGTCCTAGTAACAGCAGTGCAAGCCTCTTTTGAAGTAACGTTTGAAATTGTAAAGCAAAAATAAAAACATACGATAGGAGAGACGGCCATGTAAAAATGCATTTTGAAGGTGGTAAAGTTAATTTGAGGAATCAAGCGAGATAAGGCACAACAAATCTCCTTAAAAAAAGTTATTCAGGAATATTCATTGAAATGAAATCAAAGAAGAGTTCCTGTTTCGCATAAAGCTGGAAAATGCTGTAAAATGTTAAAACATTATTAACAAGATAAAAGTAAAAGAGAGCAATACTTTTTTTAAATGAAGGAACACAGTAAAGAAACGTCTGCTCAGTTTGTACAGTTGCAGCATTAATTATACTCGGGTCAAAGGTCAGACTTTAGGACGTTACTTTCGCGGAGCAAACGAGTATTTACTACATGAACAACGAACATGCTTCTTCCAGTAAGACACGTTCAGCTTCTCTTCAAGAGGTGCGTCACATTCTCTATTCTATTCTATTCTATTCTATTCATGGAATCAGTTTCATTGCAGTCGTGACATCATCATACCTTCTCCAGCACTCGTCATAACATTTTTGAAGTGTTTACTGTTTTTGTAATGCGTTTATTGAAGTTACATCTGATTTCCCCACTCCGGATCGACCAGACCATTTTCCACCGTTAGACTCGTACGCTTCTCAATATATACACCATTGTACACAATGTATCATTTTCCAATCAAATTGGTAAATTCATATGACATGGAAAAAAATTATGTCTACGTTCTCGCGTCTTCTGTTTCAGTCATCCAAATTTGACTATTCTTGCTTTTGTGACTGACCTGATGACGTGACATTAGAACCAGCACACATTCTCACATTTGTGATTTCCCTGTTGACATGAGAGTAGAACCAGCACACATTCTCACATTTGTGATTTCCCTGTTGACATGATAGTAGAACCAGCACACATTCTCACATTTGTGATTTCCCTGTTGACATGAGAGTAGAACCAGCACAGATTCTCACATTTGTGATTTCCCTGTTGACATGAGAGTAGAACAAGCACAGATTCTCACATTTGTGATTTCCCTGTTGACATGAGAGTAGAACCAGCACACATTCTCACATTTGTGATTTCCCTGTTGACATGAGAGTAGAACAAGCACACATTCTCACATTTGTGATTTCTCTGTTGACATGAGAGTAGAACAAGCACACATTCTCACATTTGTGATTTCCCTGTTGACATGAGAGTAGAACCAGCACACATTCTCACATTTGTGATTTCCCTGTTGACATGAGAGTAGAACAAGCACAGATTCTCACATTTGTGATTTCTCTGTTGACATGAGAGTAGAACAAGCACTCATTCTCACATTTGTGATTTCTCTGTTGACATGAGAGTAGAACAAGCACTCATTCTCACATTTGTGATTTCCCTGTTGACATGAGAGTAGAACCAGCACAGATTCTCACATTTGTGATTTCCCTGTTGACCAGCACTCATTCTCACATTTGTGATTTCCCTGTTGACATGAGAGTAGAACCAGCACAGATTCTCACATTTGTGATTTCCCTATTGACCAACACTCATTCTCACATTTGTGATTTCCCTGTTGACATGAGAGTAGAACCAGCACACATTCTCACATTTGTGATTTCCCTGTTGACATGAGAGTAGAACAAGCACAGATTCTCACATTTGTGATTTCTCTGTTGACATGAGAGTAGAACAAGCACTCATTCTCACATTTGTGATTTCTCTGTTGACATGAGAGTAGAACAAGCACACATTCTCACATTTGTGATTTCCCTGTTGACCAGCACTCATTCTCACATTTGTGATTTCCCTGTTGACATGAGAGTAGAACCAGCACAGATTCTCACATTTGTGATTTCCCTGTTGACCAGCACTCATTCTCACATTTGTGATTTCCCTGTTGACATGAGAGTAGAACCAGCACTCATTCTCACATTTGTGATTTCTCTGTTGACATGAGAGTAGAACAAGCACACATTCTCACATTTGTGATTTCTCTGTTGACATGAGAGTAGAACAAGCACACATTCTCACATTTGTGATTTCCCTGTTGACCAGCACTCATTCTCACATTTGTGATTTCTCTGTTGACATGAGAGTAGAACAAGCACAGATTCTCACATTTGTGATTTCCCTGTTGACCAGCACTCATTCTCACATTTGTGATTTCTCTGTTGACATGAGAGTAGAACAAGCACACATTCTCACAATTGTGATTTCCCTGTTGACCAGCACTCATTCTCACATTTGTGATTTCTCTGTTGACATGAGAGTAGAACCAGCACTCATTCTCACATTTGTGATTTCTCTGTTGACATGAGAGTAGAACAAGCACTCATTCTCACATTTGTGATTTCCCTGTTGACATGAGAGTAGAACCAGCACACATTCTCACATTTTTGATTTCCCTGTTGACATGAGAGTAGAACAAGCATACATTTTCACATTAATGATTGGCTTTATGCAACTTTAAAATAGTTGAGAACCACTGCCCCAAAAATGAATTTATCAATAATTTTTTTTTTCTAGATTAAAATCGGTGAGTTCTGTGTATTCCACCCACATACAGTTACTCACCTATGATGTCAATGAAAAGCGAGGGCGGGGAAGTAAATAAAAAAAATGGTTAAATCGTTCGTTGTGTTACTGACATACAATTAAAATCAATTGTGTCTTCTCCAACTGTTATTTATCTGACGTTCAACACATATTGCTCGTGATTTTCCAGCAAACCCGAAACTGTTTTAGTTTCAACGATTGTGCACAGAAGAGTTTTTGACAAAATAAAATGTCATGATCCCGGGGCACATTCGGTAGCTGACTACAATCCTCGTTTAATAGAGGTTGAAAACCTCTGATAAGTGGAGATTTGCATGGTTTGCTTCTTGTTCTGTATGTATTAAAGTAGATGCCCGGAGAAGGGTGGTCAGCTAAGATAATATTTTCCCAAGATACAAACTGTTGACCACACCTCGGGAACTCATAATGTTGGTTACAGTTATTAATATTGCCCTCATGACCCGGAAGTGTAGAGAATGTCAAAAAATTATGTATGATATCAATATATGAAATAAACAATACCTCTTATAATAATGCAGATAACTTTATGTTCGTTCCTTATTAATGGCTAAGAGAAAATGTGTAATTACTTGTTGAGACGATAAGCATACTCCGTCTTAAGAGAATGCCTAGTGATTGCATAACTTCTGATACATGAACGAGAAAGGAATGTTAAACTCCAGAGGCTTCGGAAAAAGTAGGATCACAGATTAAAGAAATATTTTAAAATCTATCAAAATAGCATCAAATGCTTTGTTGAGACTGTAGGAAAAGAGAGAAATACATGATGATGTTTGAGGCTGTAGGAAAAGAGAGAATTACATGATGATGTTTGAGGCTGTAGGAAAAGAGAGAATTACATGACGATGTTTGAGACTGTAGGAAAAAGAGAGAATTACATGAAGATGTTTGAGGCTGTAGGAAAAGAGAGAATTACATGACGATGTTTGAGGCTGTAGGAAAAGAGAGAATTACATGGCGATGTTTGAGGCTGTAGAAAAAGAGAGAATTACATGACGATGTTTGAGGCTGTAGGAAAAGAGAGAATTACATGATGATGTGCGATGTTTGAGGTTGTAGGAAAAGAGAGAATTGCGTGGCAATGACTGAGACTGTATAAAAAAGAGAGAATTACATGTCTTTATTTGAGGCAGTAGGAAAAGAGAGAATTATATGGCATTAGCTGAGACTGTAAGAAGAGTGAGCAATACATGACATTAGTTGAGACTGTAAGAAGAGTGAGCAATCCATGACATTATTTGAGACTGTAAGAAGAACGAGCAATACATGACATTAGTTGAGACTGAGAAGAGCGAGCAATACATTACATTAGTTGAGACTGTGAGAAGAGCGAGCAATGCATGACATTAGTTGAGACTGTGAAAAGAGCGAGTAATACATGACATTAGTTGAGACTGTGGGAAGAGCGAGCAATACATGACATTAGTTGAGACTGTAAGAAGAGTGAGCAATACATGACATTAGTTGAGACTGTAAGAAGAGTGAGCAATCCATGACATTAGTTGAGACTGTAAGAAGAGTGAGCAATACATGACATTAGTTGAGACTGTGAGAAGAGCGAGCAATACATGACATTAGTTGAGACTGTGAGAAGAGTGAGCAATACATGACATTAGTTGAGACTGTAAGAAGAACGAGCAATACATGACGTCAGTTGAGACTGTAAGAAGAGTGAGCAATACAGGACACTAGTTGAGACTATAAGAAGAACGAGCAATACATGACATTAGTTGAGACTGTAAGAAGAGCAAGCAATACATGACATTAGTTGAGACTGTGAAAAGAGCGAGCGATGCCTGACATTATTTGAGACTGTAAGAAGAGAGAGAGTAATGCCTGACATTAGTTGAGACTGAGAAGAGCGAGCAATACATTACATTAGTTGAGATTGTGAGAAGAGGGAGCAATGCATGACATTAGTTGAGACTGAGAAGAGCGAGCAATACATTACATTAGTTGAGACTGTGAGAAGAGCGAGCAATGCATGACATTAGTTGAGACTGAGAAGAGCGAGCAATACATTACATTAGTTGAGACTGTGAGAAGAGCGAGCAATGCATGACATTAGTTGAGACTGTGAAAAGAGCGAAATACATGATGATGTTTGAGGCTGTAGGAAAAGAGAGAATTACATGATGATGTTTGAGGCTGTAGGAAAAGAGAGAATTACATGACGATGTTTGAGACTGTAGGAAAAAGAGAGAATTACATGAAGATGTTTGAGGCTGTAGGAAAAGAGAGAATTACATGACGATGTTTGAGGCTGTAGGAAAAGAGAGAATTACATGGCGATGTTTGAGGCTGTAGAAAAAGAGAGAATTACATGACGATGTTTGAGGCTGTAGGAAAAGAGAGAATTACATGACGATGTTTGAGGCTGTAGGAAAAAGATAGAATTACATAAAGATGTTTGAGGTTGTAGGAAAAGAGAGAATTACATGATGATGTGCGATGTTTGAGGTTGTAGGAAAAGAGAGAATTGCGTGGCAATGACTGAGACTGTATAAAAAAGAGAGAATTACATGTCTTTATTTGAGGCAGTAGGAAAAGAGAGAATTATATGGCATTAGCTGAGACTGTAAGAAGAGTGAGCAATACATGACATTAGTTGAGACTGTAAGAAGAGTGAGCAATCCATGACATTATTTGAGACTGTAAGAAGAACGAGCAATGCATGACATTAGTTGAGACTGAGAAGAGCGAGCAATACATTACATTAGTTGAGACTGTGAGAAGAGCGAGCAATGCATGACATTAGTTGAGACTGAGAAGAGCGAGCAATACATTACATTAGTTGAGACTGTGAGAAGAGCGAGCAATGCATGACATTAGTTGAGACTGTGAAAAGAGCGAGTAATACATGACATTAGTTGAGACTGTGAGAAGAGCGAGCAATACATGACATTAGTTGAGACTGTAAGAAGAGTGAGCAATACATGACATTAGTTGAGACTGTAAGAAGAGTGAGCAATCCATGACATTAGTTGAGACTGTAAGAAGAGTGAGCAATACATGACATTAGTTGAGACTGTGAGAAGAGCGAGCAATACATGACATTAGTTGAGACTGTAAGAAGAGTGAGTAATACATGACATTAGTTGAGACTGTAAGAAGAGTGAGCAATACATGACATTAGTTGAGACTGTAAGAAGAGTGAGCAATACATGACATTAGTTGAGACCGTGAGAAGAGTGAGCAATACATGACATTAGTTGAGACTGTAAGAAGAACGAGCAATACATGACGTCAGTTGAGACTGTAAGAAGAGTGAGCAATACAGGACATTAGTTGATATTGTGAGAAGAGCGAGCAATGCATGACATTAGTTGAGACTGAGAAGAGCGAGCAATACATTACATTAGTTGAGACTGTGAGAAGAGCGAACAATGCATGACATTAGTTGAGACTGTGAAAAGAGCGAAATACATGATGATGTTTGAGGCTTTAGGAAAAGAGAGAATTACATGATGATGTTTGAGGCTGTAGGAAAAGAGAGAATTACATGACGATGTTTGAGACTGTAGGAAAAAGAGAGAATTACATGAAGATGTTTGAGGCTGTAGGAAAAGAGAGAATTACATGACGATGTTTGAGGCTGTAGGAAAAGAGAGAATTACATGGCGATGTTTGAGGCTGTAGAAAAAGAGAGAATTACATGACGATGTTTGAGGCTGTAGGAAAAGAGAGAATTACATGATGATGTGCGATGTTTGAGGTTGTAGGAAAAGAGAGAATTGCGTGGCAATGACTGAGACTGTATAAAAAAGAGAGAATTACATGTCTTTATTTGAGGCAGTAGGAAAAGAGAGAATTATATGGCATTAGCTGAGACTGTAAGAAGAGTGAGCAATACATGACATTAGTTGAGACTGTAAGAAGAGTGAGCAATCCATGACATTATTTGAGACTGTAAGAAGAACGAGCAATACATGACATTAGTTGAGACTGAGAAGAGCGAGCAATACATTACATTAATTGAGACTGTGAGAAGAGCGAGCAATGCATGACATTAGTTGAGACTGTGAAAAGAGCGAGTAATACATGACATTAGTTGAGACTGTGAGAAGAGCGAGCAATACATGACATTAGTTGAGACTGTAAGAAGAGTGAGCAATACATGACATTAGTTGAGACTGTAAGAAGAGTGAGCAATCCATGACATTAGTTGAGACTGTAAGAAGAGTGAGCAATACATGACATTAGTTGAGACTGTGAGAAGAGCGAGCAATACATGACATTAGTAGAGACTGTAAGAAGAGTGAGTAATACATGACATTAGTTGAGACTGTAAGAAGAGTGAGCAATACATGACATTAGTTGAGACTGTAAGAAGAGTGAGCAATACATGACATTAGTTGAGACTGTGAGAAGAGTGAGCAATACATGACATTAGTTGAGACTGTAAGAAGAACGAGCAATACATGACGTCAGTTGAGACTGTAAGAAGAGTGAGCAATACAGGACATTAGTTGAGACTATAAGAAGAACGAGCAATACATGACATTAGTTGAGACTGTAAGAAGAGCAAGCAATACATGACATTAGTTGAGACTGTGAAAAGAGCGAGCGATGCCTGACATTATTTGAGACTGTAAGAAGAGAGAGAGTAATGCCTGACATTAGTTGAGACTGAGAAGAGCGAGCAATACATTACATTAGTTGATATTGTGAGAAGAGGGAGCAATGCATGACATTAGTTGAGACTGAGAAGAGCGAGCAATACATTACATTAGTTGAGACTGTGAGAAGAGCGAGCAATGCATGACATTAGTTGAGACTGAGAAGAGCGAGCAATACATTACATTAGTTGAGACTGTGAGAAGAGCGAGCAATGCATGACATTAGTTGAGACTGTGAAAAGAGCGAAATACATGATGATGTTTGAGGCTGTAGGAAAAGAGAGAATTACATGATGATGTTTGAGGCTGTAGGAAAAGAGAGAATTACATGACGATGTTTGAGACTGTAGGAAAAAGAGAGAATTACATGAAGATGTTTGAGGCTGTAGGAAAAGAGAGAATTACATGACGATGTTTGAGGCTGTAGGAAAAGAGAGAATTACATGGCGATGTTTGAGGCTGTAGGAAAAGAGAGAATTACATGACGATGTTTGAGGCTGTAGGAAAAGAGAGAATTACATGACGATGTTTGAGGCTGTAGGAAAAAGATAGAATTACATAAAGATGTTTGAGGTTGTAGGAAAAGAAAGAATTACATGATGATGTGCGATGTTTGAGGTTGTAGGAAAAGAGAGAATTGCGTGGCAATGACTGAGACTGTATAAAAAAGAGAGAATTACATGTCTTTATTTGAGGCAGTAGGAAAAGAGAGAATTATATGGCATTAGCTGAGACTGTAAGAAGAGTGAGCAATACATGACATTAGTTGAGACTGTAAGAAGAGTGAGCAATCCATGACATTATTTGAGACTGTAAGAAGAACGAGCAATGCATGACATTAGTTGAGACTGAGAAGAGCGAGCAATACATTACATTAGTTGAGACTGTGATAAGAGCGAGCAATGCATGACATTAGTTGAGACTGAGAAGAGCGAGCAATACATTACATTAGTTGAGACTGTGAGAAGAGCGAGCAATGCATGACATTAGTTGAGACTGTGAAAAGAGCGAGTAATACATGACATTAGTTGAGACTGTGAGAAGAGCGAGCAATACATGACATTAGTTGAGACTGTAAGAAGAGTGAGCAATACATGACATTAGTTGAGACTGTAAGAAGAGTGAGCAATCCATGACATTAGTTGAGACTGTAAGAAGAGTGAGCAATACATGACATTAGTTGAGACTGTGAGAAGAGCGAGCAATACATGACATTAGTTGAGACTGTAAGAAGAGTGAGTAATACATGACATTAGTTGAGATTGTAAGAAGAGTGAGCAATACATGACATTAGTTGAGACTGTAAGAAGAGTGAGCAATACATGACATTAGTTGAGACTGTAAGAAGAGCGAGTAATGCCTGACATTAGTTGAGACTGTAAGAAGAGCGAGTAATGCATGACATTAGTTGAGACTGTAAGAAGAGCGAGTAATGCCTGACATTAGTTGAGACTGTAAGAAGAGCGACTAATGCCTGACATTAGTTGAGACTGTAAGAAGAGCGAGCAATGCATGACATTAGTTGAGACTGTAAGAAGAGCGAGTAATGCATGACATTAGTTGAGACTGTAAGAAGAGCGAGTAATGCATGACATTAGTTGAGACTGTAAGAAGAGCGACTAATGCCTGACATTAGTTGAGACTGTAAGAAGAGCGAGCAATGCATGACATTATTTGAGACTGTAAGAAGAGCGACTAATGCCTGACATTAGTTGAGACTGTAAGAAGAGCGAGTAATGGATGACATTAGTTGAGACTGTACGAAGAGCGACTAATGCCTGACATTAGTTGAGACTGTAAGAAGAGCGAGTAATGCATGACATTAGTTGAGACAGTAAGAAGAGCGACTAATGCCTGACATTAGTTGAGACTGTAAGAAGAGCGAGCAATGCATGACATTAGTTGAGACTGTAAGAAGAGCGAGTAATGCATGACATTAGTTGAGACTGTAAGAAGAGCGACTAATGCCTGACATTAGTTGAGACTGTAAGAAGAGCGAGTAATGGATGACATTAGTTGAGACTGTAAGAAGAGCGACTAATGCCTGACATTAGTTGAGACTGTAAGATGAGCGAGCAATGCATGACATTAGTTGAGACTGTAAGAAGAGCGAGTAATGCTTGACATTAGTTGAGACTGTAAGAAGAGCGACTAATGCCTGACATTAGTTGAGACTGTAAGAAGAGCGAGCAATGCATGACATTAGTTGAGACTGTAAGAAGAGCAAGTAATGCATGACATTAATTGAGACTGTAAGAAGAGCGAGTAATGCATGACATTAGTTGAGACTGTAAGAAGAGCGACTAATGCCTGACATTAGTTGAGACTGTAAGAAGAGCGACTAATGCCTGACATTAGTTGAGACTGTAAGAAGAGCGAGCAATGCATGACATTAGTTGAGACTGTAAGAAGAGCGACTAATGCCTGACATTAGTTGAGACTGTAAGAAGAGCGAGTAATGCCTGACATTAGTTGAGACTGTAAGAAGAGCGACTAATGCCTGACATTAGTTGATACTGTAAGAAGAACGAGCAATGCATGACATTAGTTGAGACTGTAAGAAGAGCGACTAATGCCTGACATTAGTTGAGACTGTAAGAAGAGCGACTAATGCCTGACATTAGTTGAGACTGTAAGAAGAGCGACTAATGTCTGACATTAGTTGAGACTGTAAGAAGAGCGACTAATGTCTGACATTAGTTGAGACTGTAAGAAGAGCGACTAATGCCTGACATTAGAAGAAGAGCGGTAACGCCAGAAGTTTGTTTTTCCCGCGATCCGAGAGTGGTTTAAGGGCAAGTAAATAGAGAGGAACCGTGTTAATGATTCAGCAATTGTGTCTGCGCATTTTCGCCATTATCATCCCAATTAAATGCATTTCACCGCTTCGTATCTACTTTTCTACCCACACATACTTTCTCTATGACAGAAGGTTATTTAAAAAAATTGATATATTTTAAATTTGAGAAACGATGACTCATAACTCGTGATATATAATAGTAAATATATATATATATGTGTGTGTGTGTGTATATATATAACGATGATTGTGGATTCGGCAGGTATCATTTGAAAGCGCGCAGATCGTGTGCAAAAAGAAAGTAAAACATGACTTTAGGGACAGCCAGGTTCACGAATGGAGCAAAGTAACACCGCAATATTCAACTACGATCTGTAGTGAAAAGATATCTGAATAGCTGGACCTAGTATTCTTGGTCTCGAGACTGGATAGTCCAGTGATTTCGTTCCTATTCTGAGACTCTTACATTCATGTTACTTTCTCTTATTTTATCTCTCACTCTCTCTCTCTCTCTCTCTACTCTCTCTCTCTCTCTCTTTCTCTCACTCTCTTTGTTTATTTCATTCCATGCTCATGCCACATTTCTCCTCATGACAAGCTCTCCATTTAACTAAAATATTTTATATAAACCTTGTGCGAGAACAACTGTGCAAAATTATTAGTACGCTCGTTTTGAGATCTAAATGGAAAATATGGTGATGTTATTTTATTTGGACTTTCACCGCTTCAACATCCACCCAGCCTCTGAAAATGGTTACTGTAAATTTATGTTATATCTTCTCAATATTCCTGTATGGTGCAGAAACAAGGACATAAGACAATAAAACAGAACAGAAAACTGAAACCTTTGAAATGTGGATTTATAGAAGAATATGTAGAATTGAATGGAAAGAAAAGAAAACAAACGATGACGTCTTAAAACAACTAAAAATGAAAAGAGAACTACTAAACACAATTAGAACAAGACACATGACATTTTTGGGGCATGTTAAAAGACACAACAGCCTACTAAAAGTAATATTGGAAGGGAAAATACAAGGTAAAAGTGGCAGATGCAGATCATGACTAACATGGACGAGTAATATAAAAAATGGACAAGTCAGCCTATGACAATCTGCACCATTAAAGCAAGAGACAGAGTGGAATGGCGCTCCATGGTAGCCAATCTTCGATGCGGAGACGGCACTCAATAATGGCGATATTTTTATTTTGTAAATTAAGGCGGCATGGTGTGACCACTCCGACCACGTCACCCACTGACCTGCCACTTTTCAATGAAATGGGTAATTACATGGGTAAAAACATGGGTAATTACATGGGTAAAAACATGGGTAATTACATGGGTAAAAACATGGGTAATTACATGGGTAAAAACATGGGTAATTACATGGGTAAAAACATGGGTAATTACATGGGTAAAAACATGGGTAATTACATGGGTAAAAACATGGGTAATTACTGCCATAATTCCTTTAAACATAGCTTCGCGTATCGGGCATTCTAACTTTTATGTATTAACATAACACTGTTATAGTTGCTGAGATGTAATGAAATGATAACTTTATGAAATAAATCATTAAAGTGTTACGTGAGTTACCGAAGGAAATGAGGACAAAGAGGTTGAAATGTAATTGTAAAGATGTGACAGAGTAAAGTGCTAAAGAGTAGAAATATCATTGTAAAGAAGTGACGGAGTAAATTAAACGAAATGAGACCATTCACATTTATGATTAAATCCAGGTAGTGGGCAAAACTATCATCAATAGCCAGCAAAATTGGGTTTGAGATCAATCATGAAAAGACTAAAGTCATGAAAAGCTTAATTCCCACAGACGACAAAATATACATGGAAAATAAACCAGTGGGAGAGATCGATCACTTTAGGTATCTTGGAAGTCATATTGATCGAGAAGGGGATACAAGCAAAGAAATTACAATCAGAATAGCTAAAGCAACAATGTCTTTTAGAAGCCTTGAAAAGTTGTGGAAATCAAAACTCATCAGCACAAACACAAAACTTAGACTGTTCAAATCAAATGTACTATCAACCCTTACGTATGCGTGTGAAAGCTGGAAAACAACAAGAGATATAGAAGCAAAGTTGAACGCATTCGAAAATAATTGTCTAAGGAAAATACTTGGTATAGCGTGGAACGATTCAAAGCAAACGAGGAATTTAGAGAAATTACCAATCAACCACTAATATCTTCAGTAATAAAGAAAAGACGATGGTCATATGTTGGACATGTGATGAGAAGAGATAATAACTGAATAGCAAAGCAAGCTCTCATGATGGAAACAACAGGTAAGAGAAAAAGAGGAAGACCCAGAGAGACACTGAGAAGAACAATGCTGAGAGAGGCAAAAGCAGCAGGAATCGGCTCCCTCAATGAGATAGAGCTGCTTGCACAAAACAGAGACAAATGGCGAGATTTGATAAAATATCTTTAAAAGAATTGAAAACTGCTAGAACAAAAATTCAGATAAGAGAAGGAGTATCTTGGTCTACGCCCTATGGACCGGCTACGGCTCGAAAGGTCAATAGATAGATAGATAGTGAGCAAAAATTGCCAAGAATCTTGCCAACTCAAAACGGTGATGCATTGGCTTACTAATTCAATGTCGATGATTTCTTCACCTGTACACTGGATGTTATAATTTCAATGGGAAACAACCACAGCGCTCGAGCACAAGTTTATCAGATGAGCTGAAATACATGAACGTGTTGAAATGTTTTAATTGCCCACATTTAGCAGACCAATTGCCAAATGGAAATAACATAATTTGGTCACAAACTGGATTCAAGTATAGCTGGAAATCGAAATCTACATTGCTTGTTTCCTTTTGATATTTAAATTCTCAAGTAGTTTATTTTCTTTCCTGTTTCTTGTTTGCCATTCATTTGTTATAGTGCGTACGTTCTTGGTAGGAACCTAACCCAGTACATTTGTCCTTGAAATCTATAAGCTACTCAACTTGAATGTCATTGTGATCTATAAGTTACTCAAATTGAGTATCATTGTGATCGATAAATTACTCAAATTGAGTATCATTGTGATCTATAAGTTACTCAACTTGACTGTCATTGTGATCTATAAGTTACTGAACTTGAGTGTCATTGTGATCTATAAGTTACTCAACTTGAGTGTCATTGTGATCTATAAGTTACTCAACTTGAGTGTCATTGTGATCTATAAGTTACTGAACTTGAGTGTCATTGTGATCTATAAGTTACTGAACTTGAGTGTCATTGTGATCTATAAGTTACTGAACTTGAGTGTCATTGTGATCTATAAGTTACTCAACTTGAGTGTCATTGTGATCTATAAGTTACTCAACTTGAGTGTCATTGTGATCTATAAGTTACTCAAATTGAGTATCATTGTGATCTATAAGTTACTCAACTTGAGTGTCATTGTGATCTATAAGTTACTCAACTTTAGTGTCATTGTGATCTATAACTTACTCAACTTGAGTGTCATTGTGATCTATAAGTTATTCAACTTGAGTGTCATTGTGATCTATAAGTTACTCAACTTGAGTGTCATTGTGATCTATAAGTTACTCAACTTGAGTGTCATTGTGATCTATAAGTTACTGAACTTGAGTGTCATTGTGATCTATAAGTTACTGAACTTGAGTGTCATTGTGATCTATAAGTTACTGAACTTGAGTGTCATTGTGATCGATAAGTTACTGAACTTGAGTGTCATTGTGATCTATAAGTTACTGAACTTGAGTGTCATTGTGATCTATAAGTTACTCAACTTGAGTGTCATTGTGATCTATAAGTTACTCAACTTGAGTGTCATTGTGATTTATAAGTTATTCAACTTGAGTGTTATTGTGATCTATAAGTTACTCAACTTTAGTGTCATTGTGATCTATAACTTACTCAACTTGAGTGTCATTGTGATCTATAAGTCACTGAACTTGAGTGTCATTGTGATCTATAAGTTACTTAACTTGAATGTCATTGTGATCTATAAGTTACTCAACTTGAGTGTAATTGTAATCTATAAGTTACTTAACTTGAATGTCATTGTCATCTATACGTTACTCAACTTGAGTGCCATTGTGATTTATAAGTTATTCAACTTGAGTGTTATTGTGATCTATAAGTTACTCAACTTGAGTGTCATTGTGATCTATAAGTTACTCAACTTGAGTGTCATTGTGATTTATAAGTTATTCAACTTGAGTGTCATTGTGATCTATAAGTTATTCAACTTGAGTGTCATTGTGATTTATAAGTTATTCAACTTGAGTGTCATTGTGATCTATAAGTTATTCAACTTGAGAGTCATTGTGATTTATAAGTTATTCAACTTGAGTGTCATTGTGATCTATAAGTTATTCAACTTGAGTGTCATTGTGATCTATAAGTTATTCAACTTGAGTGTCATTGTGATTTATAAGTTATTCAACTTGAGTGTCATTGTGATCTATAAGTTATTCAACTTGAGAGTCATTGTGATTTATAAGTTATTCAACTTGAGTGTCATTGTGATCTATAAGTTACTCAACTTGAGTTTCATTGTGATCTATAAGTTATTCAACTTGAGCTTCATTGTGATCTATAAGTTACTCAACTTGAGTGTCATTGTCATCTATACGTTACTCAACTTGAGTGTCATTGTGATCTATAAGTTACTCAACTTGAGTGTCATTGTGATCTATAACTTACTCAACTTGAGTTTCATTGTGATCTATAAGTTATTCAACTTGAGTTTCATTGTGATCTATAAGTTACTCAACTTGAGTGTCATTGTGATCTATAAGTTACTTAACTTGAATGTCATTGTGATCAATAAGTTACTCAACTTGAGTGTCATTGTAATCTATAAGTTACTTAACTTGAATGTCATTGTCATCTATACGTTACTCAACTTGAGTGCCATTGTGATTTATAAGTTATTCAACTTGAGTGTTATTGTGATCTATAAGTTACTCAACTTGAGTGTCATTGTGATCTATAAGTTACTGAACTTGAGTGCCATTGTGATTTATAAGTTATTCAACTTGAGTGTCATTGTGATCTATAAGTTATTCAACTTGAGTGTCATTGTGATTTATAAGTTATTCAACTTGAGTGTCATTGTGATCTATAAGTTATTCAACTTGAGTGTCATTGTGATTTATAAGTTATTCAACTTGAGTGTCATTGTGATCTATAAGTTATTCAACTTGAGTTTCATTGTGTTCTATAAGTTACTCAACTTGAGTGTCATTGTGATCTATAAGTTACTCAACTTGAGTGTCATTGTTATCTATAAGTTACTCAACTTGATTTTCATTGTGATCTATAAGTTATTCAACTTGAGTTTCATTGTGATCTATAAGTTATTCAACTTGAGTTTCATTGTGATCTATAAGTTACTCAACTTGAGTGTCATTGCGATCTATAAGTTACTTAACTTCAATGTCATTGTGATCTATAAGTTACTCAACTTGAGTGTCATTGTAATCTATAAGTTACTTAACTTGAATGTCATCTATACGTTACTCAATTTGAGTGCCATTGTGATTTATAAGTTATTCAACTTGAGTGTTAGTGTGATCTATAAGTTACTCAACTTGAGTGTCATTGTGATCTATAAGTTACTGAAATTGAGTGCCATTGTGATTTATAAGTTATTCAACTTGAGTGTCATTGTGATCTATAAGTTATTCAACTTCAGTGTCATTGTGATTTATAAGTTATTCAACTTGAGTGTCATTGTGATATATAAGTTATTCAACTTGAGTTTCATTGTGATCTATAAGTTACTCAACTTGAGTGTCATTGTGATCTATAAGTTACTCAACTTGAGTGTCATTGTGATCTATAAGTTACTCAACTTGAGTTTCATTGTGATCTATAAGTTATTCAACTTGAGTTTCATTGTGATCTATAAGTTACTCAACTTGAGTGTCATTGTCATCTATACGTTACTCAACTTGAGTGTCATTGTGATCTATAAGTTACTCAACTTGAGTGTCATTGTGATCTATAAGTTACTCAACTTGAGTTTCATTGTGATCTATAAGTTATTCAACTTGAGTTTCATTGTGATCTATAAGTTACTCAACTTGAGTGTCATTGTGATCTATAAGTTACTTAACTTGAATGTCATTATGATCTATAAGTTACTCAACTTGAGTGTCATTGTAATCTATAAGTTACTTAACTTTAATGTCATTGTCATCTATACGTTACTCAACATGAGTGCCATTGTGATTTATAAGTTATTCAACTTGAGTGTTATTGTGATCTATAAGTTACTCAACTTGAGTGTCATTGTGATCTATAAGTTACTGAACTTGAGTGCCATTGTGATTTATAAGTTATTCAACTTGAGTGTCATTGTGATCTATAAGTTATTCAACTTGAGTGTCATTGTGATTTATAAGTTATTCAACTTGAGTGTCATTGTGATCTATAAGTTATTCAACTTGAGTTTCATTGTGATCTATAAGTTACTCAACATGAGTGTCATTGTGATCTATAAGTTACTCAACTTGAGTGTCATTGTGATCTATAAGTTACTCAACTTGAGTTTCATTGTGATCTATAAGTTATTCAACTTGAGTTTCATTGTGATCTATAAGTTACTCAACTTGAGTGTCATTGTCATCTATAAGTTACTCAACTTGAGTGTCATTGTCATCTATACGTTACTCAACTTGAGTGTCATTGTGATCTATAACTTACTCAACTTGAGTTTCATTGTGATCTATAAGTTATTCAACTTGAGTTTCATTGTGATCTATAAGTTACTCAACTTGAGTGTCTTTGTGATCTATAAGTTACTGAACTTGAATGTCATTGTGATCTATAAGTTACTCAACTTGAGTGTCATTGTAATCTATAAGTTTCTTAACTTGAATGTCATTGTCATCTATACGTTACTCAACTTGAGTGCCATTGTGATTTATAAGTTATTCAACTTGAGTGTTATTGTGATCTATAAGTTACTCAACTTGAGTGTCATTGTGATCTATAAGTTACTGAACTTGAGTGTCATTGTGATTTATAAGTTATTCAACTTGAGTGTCATTGTGATCTATAAGTTACTCAACTTGAGTGTCATTGTGATCTATAAGTTACTGAACTTGAGTGTCATTGTGATTTATAAGTTATTCAACTTGAGTGTCATTGTGATCTATAAGTTATTCAACTTGAGTTTCATTGTGATCTATAAGTTATTCAACTTGAGTGTTATTGTGATTTATAAGTTTATCAACTTGAGTGTCATTGTGATCTATAAGTTACTCAACTTCAGTGTCATTGTGATCTATAAGTTACCCAACTTCAGTGTCATTGTGATCTATAAGTTACCCAACTTCAGTGTCATTGTGATCTATAAGTTACCCAACTTCAGTGTCATTGTGATCTATAAGTTACCCAACTTCAGTGTCATTGTGATCTATAAGTTAGGCAACTTACATCCTTGTGATCAATAAGTTACTCCACTTGCATCGGTTATTTTTTTTTGTTTCCTGTCATTCTTCTGACACACCACCGAAATGAAATGTGTCAGAAGAATTACAGAAACAGTTTAAAGGGACACAAAACAAGACAAAAAGAACTAACAATAACTCAAAGAGCCATAAACAAACGCTACGATAACGCCAGATTAAGAGGAAGGCCGAGAATAAGATGGATAAAGGGAATACTAGAGTCACTAGGAGGGATAACACTAGAAGAGGCCAACAGAAGAGCAAAGAATCGCACATTGTATCTCCCCTCGACGCCAACGGCAATGGAGGAAGGATAGAATAAGAAGTAGACTTGCATCATTATGTTCTATAAGTTACCAAACTTGCGTTCTTGTGTTCTATAAGTTACCAAACTTGCGTTCTTGTGTTCTATAAGTTACCAAACTTGCGTTTTTGTGTTCTATAAGTTACCAAACTTGCATCATTGTGTTCTATAAGTTACCAAACTTGCGTTCTTGTGTTCTATAAGTTACCAAACTTGCGTTCTTGTGTTCTATAAGTTACCAAACTTGCGTTCTTGTGTTCTGTAAGTTACCAAACTTGCGTTCTTGTGTTCTATAAGTTACCAAACTTGCGTTCTATAAGTTACCAAACTTGCGTTCTTGTGTTCTATAAGTTACCAAACTTGCGTTCTTGTGGTACTTAATTTACCCAACTTCCACCGTGTGTTCTATAAGTTACCAAACTTGCGTTCTTGTGGTACTTAATTTACCCAACTTCCACAGTGTGTTCTATAAGTTACCAAACTTGCGTTCTTGTGTTCTATAAGTTACCAAACTTGCGTTCTTGTGTTCTATAAGTTACCAAACTTGCGTTCTTGTGTTCTATAAGTTACCAAACTTGCGTTCTTGTGTTCTATAAGTTACCAAACTTGCGTTCTTGTGTTCTATAAGTTACTAAACTTGCGTTCTTGTGTTCTATAAGTTACCAAACTTGCGTTCTTGTGTTCTATAAGTTACCAAACTTGCGTTCTTGTGTTCTATAAGTTACCAAACTTGCGTTCTTGTGGTACTTAATTTACCCAACTTCCACCGTGTGTTCTATAAGTTACCAAACTTGCGTTCTTGTGGTACTTAATTTACCCAACATCCACCGTGTGTTCTATAAGTTACCAAACTTGCGTTCTTGTGTTCTATAAGTTACCAAACGTGCGTTCTTGTGTTCTATAAGTTACCAAACTTGCGTTCTTGTGTTCTATAAGTTACCAAACTTGCGTTCTTGTGTTCTATAAGTTACCAAACTTGCGTTCTTGTGTTCTATAAGTTACCAAACTTGCGTTCTTGTGGTACTTAATTTACCCAACTTCCACCGTGTGTTCTATAAGTTACCAAACTTGCGTTCTTGTGGTACTTAATTTACCCAACATCCACCGTGTGTTCTATAAGTTACCAAACTTGCGTTCTTGTGTTCTATAAGTTACCAAACTTGCGTTCTTGTGTTCTATAAGTTACCAAACTTGCGTTCTTGTGTTCTATAAGTTACCAAACTTGCGTTCTTGTGTTCTATAAGTTACCAAACTTGCGTTCTTGTGTTCTATAAGTTACCAAACTTGCGTTCTTGTGTTCTATAAGTTACCAAACTTGCGTTCTTGTGTTCTATAAGTTACCAAACTTGCGTTCTTGTGTTCTATAAGTTACCAAACTTGCATCATTGTGTTCTATAAGTTACCAAACTTGCGTTCTTGTGTTCTATAAGTTACCAAACTTGCGTTCTTGTGTTCTATAAGTTACCAAACTTGCGTTCTTGTGTTCTATAAGTTACCAAACTTGCGTTCTTGTGTTCTATAAGTTACCAAACTTGCGTTCTTGTGTTCTATAAGTTACCAAACTTGCGTTCTTGTGTTCTATAAGTTACCAAACTTGCGTTCTTGTGGTACTTAATTTACCCAACTTCCACCGTGTGTTCAATAAGTTACCAAACTTGCGTTCTTGTGGTACTTAATTTACCCAACATCCACCGTGTGTTCTATAAGTTACCAAACTTGCGTTCTTGTGTTCTATAAGTTACCAAACTTGCGTTCTTGTGTTCTATAAGTTACCAAACTTGCGTTCTTGTGTTCTATAAGTTACCAAACTTGCGTTCTTGTGGACTTAATTTACCCAACTTCCACCGTGTGTTCTATAAGTTACCAAACTTGCGTTCTTGTGGTACTTAATTTACCCAACTTCCACCATGTGTTCTATAAGATACCAAAGTTGGGTCATTGTGATTTTTAAGTTACCCAACTTGCATCCTCGTGGTCTATAGGTTACCCAACTTCCGTCCGTTTGATCTATAGGTTACCCAACTTCCGTCAATGTGATCTATAGGTTGCCCAACTTCCGTCTGTGTGATCTTTAAGTTATCCATCTTCCGTCCGTGTGATCTATAGGTTACCCAACTTGCGTCCTCGTGATCTTTAAGTTAACCAACTTCCGTCCGTGTGATCTTTAAGTTAACCAACTTCCGTCCGTGTGATCTTTAAGTTACCCAAATTACGTCCGCGTGATCTATAGGTTACCCAACTTGCGTCCTCGTGATCTTTAAGTTAACCAACTTCCGTCCGTGTGATCTATAGGTTACCCAACTTCCGTCCGTTTGATCTATAGGTTACCCAACTTCCGTCCGGGTGATCTATAGGTTACCCAACTTCCATCTGTGTGATCTTTAAGTTATCCAACTTCCGTCCGTGGGATCTATAAGTTAACCAACTTCCGTCTGTGTGAATTTAAGTTAACCAACTTCCGTCTGTGTGATCTTTAAGTTACCCAACTTCCGTCTGTGTGATCTATAGGTTACCCAACTTGCGTCCTCGTGATCTTAAGTTAAACAACTTCCGTCCGTGTGATCTTTAAGTTAACCTACTTGCGTCCTCGTGACCTTTAAGTTAACCAACTTCCGTCCGTGTAATCTTTAAGTTAACCAACTTCCGTCTGTGTGAATTTAAGTTAACCAACTTCCGTCTGTGTGATCTTTAAGTTACCCAACTTCCGTCTGTGTGATCTATAGGTTACCCAACTTGCGTCCTCGTGATCTTTAAGTTAAACAACTTCCGTCCGTGTGATCTTTAAGTTAACCTACTTGCGTCCGTGTGATCTTTAAGTTAACCAACTTCCGTCCGTGTGATCTATAGGTTACCCAACTTCCGTCCGTTTGATCTATAGGTTACCCAACTTCCGTCCGGGTGATCTATAGGTTACCCAACTTCCATCTGTGTGGTCTTTAAGTTATCCAACTTCCGTCCGTGGGATCTATAAGTTAACCAACTTCCGTCTGTGTGAATTTAAGTTAACCAACTTCCGTCTGTGTGATCTTTAAGTTACCCAACTTCCGTCTGTGTGATCTATAGGTTACCCAACTTGCGTCCTCGTGATCTTTAAGTTAAACAACTTCCGTCCGTGTGATCTTTAAGTTAACCTACTTGCGTCCTCGTGACCTTTAAGTTAACCAACTTCCGTCCGTGTAATCTTTAAGTTAACCAACTTCCGTCTGTGTGAATTTAAGTTAACCAACTTCCGTCTGTGTGATCTTTAAGTTACCCAACTTCCGTCTGTGTGATCTATAGGTTACCCAACTTGCGTCCTCGTGATCTTTAAGTTAAACAACTTCCGTCCGTGTGATCTTTAAGTTAACCTACTTGCGTCCTCGTGATCTTTAAGTTAACCAACTTCCGTCCGTGTGATCTATAGGTTACCCAACTTCCGTCCGTTTGATCTATAGGTTATCCAACTTCCGTCCGTGTGATCTATAAGTTACCCAACTTGCGTCCTAGTGATCTTTAAGTTAACCAACTTCCGTCCGTGTGATCTTTAAGTTAACCAACTTCCGTCTGTGTGCTCTTTAAGTAAAACCAACTTCCGTCTGTGTGATCTATAGGTTACCCAACTTGCGTCCTCGTGATCTTTAAGTTAAACAACTTCCGTCCGTGTGATCTTTAAGTTAACCAACTTCCGTCTGTGTGATCTATAGGTTAACCAACTTCCGTCCGTGTGATCTTTAAGTTAACCAACTTCCGTCTGTGTGATCTTTAAGTTACCCAACTTCCGTCCGTGTGATCTATAGGTTACCCAACTTCCGTCCTCGTGATCTTTAAGTTAACCAACTTCCGTCCGTGTGATCTATAAGTTACCCACCTTCCGTCGGTGTGATCTTTAAGTTACCCAACTTCCGTCCGTGTGATCTATAAACACATTACACATAAACAAGTACAGGGTGTTTTTAAAGTCGCAATGCAGTGAATATTTCTAATATTCAGTAAATGACGTAATCATCATCTACGTACCACAATTTTGTAAACCACATTTATGAACAAACCGCTGCTTCCTTTAAGGTTTTATTTACGTAAAGGACGGACACTACGCTTCTTTCCCTGTCTCATTGCTTGAAGGAAATGGTGTTGACGATTGAAAACAGGGTATTTCTGGTTGAGCATGTCTTCCGTAATGGCGGTAAATATACGGATGAGGTCATTAGACAATTCGTGAGGAAATTTCCAGACTCACAAGTCCCTCACCGAAATTCTGTTACAAAATTGATCAAAAAGTTTCGTGAAACCGGTAGTGTGGTAGATGCATACCGATCTGGAAGACCTTCAATTTCACAAGACCAAATTATGGAACTCCAAGACAGAATTACAATGAGTCCAAATGCATCTTTAAACCACTTGTCTCAACAGGTGCAAATATCTAAGAGTTCTGTACACAAGGTTTTAAGAAGTGAACTACACTATCGTCCATACAAATTAACTATAGTGTCTCAACTCCAAGAAAGAGATTATGAATCCCGTTTAAACTACTGCATGTGGTTTCAGAATTGTATTTATGAACATGGCGCTGCCATCCTTGACGTCACTTTTTTCACTGATGAGGCCTGGTTTCATTTATCCGGTTATGTGAACAGTCAGAACAAGCGGCTGTGGAGCAGTGAAAACCCCCATGAATTTCATCAAGTGCCGCTTTACGATCAAAAAGTCGGAGTGTGGTGCGCTATAAGTCGTATGCGGATAATAGGACCTATATTTTTTAATGAAACAATAAATGCAGAACGTTACCGTACTTTAATTCTGGAACCGTTCATAGCCCACCTTACAGAACGGGAAATTATGGAATCCTGGTTTCAGCAGGATGGGGCAACAGCACACACAGCCACAACAACACTCAATTATTTAGAAAGCATATTTGCAAATCGCATTATTTCACGTGGAATCTGGCCTGCTCGTTCACCAGATCTAACACCCCCAGATTATTATCTGTGGGGGGCATTGAAGGGGAAAGTTTATGAAAATAATCTGCAGACAATTAATGACCTAAAGACTGAAATAGTAGACAAGATTAAACAAATATCACCAGACATTATTCTGAAGGTTTTCGCAAATATGGAAAGACGAATCACGACATGTCTTGAGGCCCGTGGTGGACATTTTCAACATATGCTTTAGGCACAACTTTATTGTGTTAATACCAACATTACCCATTATAAGCTCGCCGATAGCAGTCAAGTATATTTGAATAATACCATTTATTTTACAATTTGTGTGACGCATTAGTTAACCGCATTTCTGGTGACGTTTTTTTCTTTAGAGAGTATAAATTCACTGCACTGCGACTTTAAAAACACCCTGTATGTTAACAACACTGCGAGCTCAGCATCTTGCACTATGGAAAATGAAACAAAACAATATACTACAAAGCGACGATGTGAAATTTTGAGTTCGACGGACGGTGGAGGAGAAATATGTATGCCCTGACTGCAATGAAACTGATTCCATGAATAGAATAGAATAGAATAGTATAATTATAATACGAGAGTTTGAGCAAGATCTGGTCATTAGAGAATACACAAACATGTTAAATTAGTGCTTGATTTCATCGAAATCCATGGTAGCAAATGGCCTTAAACATGAAAGCTAGAACTGGTACCTAATGCTGATACAGCAGATGCATTAACTCAGAAGATATTGGAAATAAAAATATGACGATCTTGTTTATGGGTCTAGAAATTTATTCTAAAACCTTCAGAGTCACTTCAGTTTCAGAATCACTTGATCAGATAATTTTCCCCTTGGAATAAAATGTTTGACAACTAAGACTGACGCTAGTTTGTTTGGGTAAAATTAAATGACAACGAAACAAATGAGTGTTAGGACATTTAAAACAATGCCATACGAGTGATAAGACGTAAAGGTGGGGCAGCTTGGAAAGCTCTATATTTATTTGCAGCTTACATTACTCACATAATATTCATTGTTGTGAATGGAGACTTACATTGATAAAGTCAGAATTAGACTAAAATAAAGTAAATTGTAGTGTAAGCGTGCCAGCGAAGAGATGCTTGCGTGGTTCGTGTAATAGTTGCCTGTGGAGAGACTGATCGAATATGCACGTGAATTAGAAAAAGAAAAACCAGGTATATTGATCTTTCACGAATTAAATTGAACAAAACATTAACCAACATACATGCTCATTGATTGAAAGTAATTTAGATGTAGTTAGGGAGACACATTTTTTTAACGATGAAGAGTGTGAGAGAGAAAGGGCGGAGACGCAGAGAGAGAGAGAGAGAGAGAGAGATAATCAGTGACAGTGAGCGAAAGTATAAATGTGTGGGTGTATGTATGCAAGGCTTCTATGTGTTTTTATGCAAGGCTTCTGCATTTATGGATATATTGTGAAAACGGTGTGCGTGTGAACATGGAAACCGTGTTTGCGGAGCATATGCAGAGACGAGAGAAAACGCCACCATTCATAAAACTGTTATGTATTGAAGGCACGAGTAATTTATGCAAACAGATATCATGTAGGGAGCCTTACCAACTACTAAAAAATTAACGATAGACAGACGGATAGACAGACAGACAGACAGACAGACAGACATACATACATACATACATACATACATACATACATACATACATACAGACAGACAGACAGGTAGATAGATAGATAGATAGATAGATAGATAGATAGATAGATAGATAGATAGATAGATAGATAGATAGATAGATAGATAGATAGATAGATAGATAGATAGATAGATAGATAGATAGATAGATAGATAGATAGATAGATAGATAGATAGATAGATAGATAGATAGATAGATAGATAGATAGATAGATAGATAGATAGATAGATAGATAGATAGATAGATAGATAGATAGATAGATAGATCGGCTTGCCAGTTTTTGTCTGTTGTTTCACTCCAATCTAGACACCAACATATCCATTCCTCTTCCCGTTTCACAGATGATTTTGTTTTTACTATCATGATTTATCTTAGGCACATCTTCTTGCATTGATGTTTGTTCCTAATAAAACAAGAAATCTTTATGGTTCTCTCCCTTTTGGGGGCTTCACTCATTGTCATTTGATGTTGTAGCGCTTCTTTGATGTTGTCTCTCTCCATCTTACTCTGAGTCTACCTCTTGGTCTTCTGTCCTCTTCTCTTTTAATATGTGCGTTGTATGGTAAGGAATAACTTACAATACTTGCTAGATGTGTAAAACAGTTTATTTGTTGTTTCTGTATGCAGCTTATTAAGTGAAAGGAACTGGGGAAAATGTGGCTGTGGATCGTGTCACATGGAGAGCAAACATAAAAAATGGCACAGCAACTTTCACAACAGTGCTGATATTAAATTCAGAAGACAAAAGGCGCAAGAGAAAAGAGACAAGGCGAGGTACCGCAAATACGCCTTGCTCGTTCTGTGGATGGATCTGTCTGTCCAGGATTGACAAATTCAGCCACGAGAAAAGATGTTCAGTAAAGCAGCACCCAGTATGTGACACTAATGCTTCACCAAACTACTGACTTAACATGATTGCTTTCTACCAACCGTCTGCCAAGACGTCAAAGGCCATATATATGTAGCTTAGGATTGGTTAAATGCCTAATCTTTGTCTTATAATATCATCTCTGATTATGTCTTTTCTGGTCACTCCAAGCGCTTTTCTGACACATCTCACCTCTGTGGTAACATGCTTTCTTTTATGTTTAGTCGTAAGTGGCCATGCACTGATACGTGCTGTGATGTTTAAACTTTATACTGTCAGCCTAAAATTTATTATTTTAAAGTTAAAGTCCTGTACTGTTAGTCATAACTTAGCGTTTTAAATGTTAAACGCCCTGTACTGTAAGTTATAACTTAGCAAATGTGAACTGTTTGCTTAAATGTTAAACGCCCTGTACTGTAAGTTATAACTTAGCAAATGTGAAATGTTTGCTTAAATGTTAAAACTATAATTTGTGAATTTAAAAAAAAACCATTTCTGAATCATTAACCATTCGACCTTCAAAGCTAAAAACTCTATCTTGCTTATGTTGTTTTTAATGAGTAAAAAATAATAGCGATATTTTATTTCATTTCTTAGCTCTAGCAGATTAAATAATCTTTATCCAACTTTACGATGTTATTGAAATCATACGTGAAACATTAATGTCGTCTCATTTTGTCAAACTCAACAGGCGATACAAAATGTGCGCGTCTTGCATTTAATGCACATCTGCTTTTGTGAGGCCCAGACGTGTGTGTTTCAAACTGCAATATTGATTTGAACAAAGATCTCCGTGGGAGGAGAATGTTTCTTCCAAGCAAATAATTAGCTCATTTCACATTATTCGTTTACTTTTTCTTCCTGTTAACAGATTAATGAGAGAGTAATCATTTTGAGAAATCAAGGAATTTTTAATTATCTGTTTGTAAGTTTTTGAGACAGCAGAGCTTGAAACACTTACAACACTTGATTAAAGAGGGCTTGAGTGTTCTGTTACCAGAGGCTTGCTGGTAAAACATTGTCCTCGTTTGTGGCTTTTGGCACAACACCATATACACACGCACACACTCAAACTAATTAACACATTATTCCAGTTGGGTCCACTGGGGTCAGTTGGCAGACTGGTAAGAGCATGGTCAACGTAACAGTGTGTATATGTTACAATTATTTCAATCCTGATATATTTTTCCGTAATCGACCTGCAGCGACCACTTTATTCAGTAATAGCTTACAATTCATACACATACACGACACACAAATACACGTCGTATGTGTAGAAGAGTCGGTCAAATGTTTAGTTCGTCAGTAAGACGGAGTCAATGCACGTACCTGAACTTCGAATGAACTATGATGTCCTTCTCTTGATAGCTCAGTGGTTAGCGAGCTGGACTACAAAGGACAAGAGGTAGGGTTCGATCCCAAACGAAGGCATCCGGTTCACCCCTCTTTTAATGGGTACCGGATTTTTTTCTGGGAAAGTAAAGCGGCACGGGCGTAATACCGACCACATTACTCCAAAAATCATGTGCCGAAGGTCTGTAAAATTTATGGTCACTAACACAATATTCCCTATACGCTTGGCGTAAAACTTGGCGTAACGGTGGTTCTTTACTTTACTTACTACCATAAATTTTACAAATCCAAAAAATCCGGTACCTATTTAAGGCTGGGTGAACCCGTAAGCCGTCGGTTGGGATCGAACCCTACCTCTTGTCCTTTTGATTCTCTTAAGTTGTCTGGTATCTTTTCTCTTTGCTTCCCTATACCTCCTCGTCCCTCAATTTTTCCTGTTTTCATAATATATTCAAACTATTTTCTTCTCATTATATGCCCCAAAAAGATGATGATTGTTTCTTCCTAATTTTGGAAATTAGCTCTCTTTTTGCTTTGGCCTTTTTAAGAACGTTATCATTACTCATCATAGCTGTCCATGGTATTCTCAAAATTTTTCTGTAAAACCACATTTCTACGCCCCTTCGTGAGTTTCTTGTCTGTTGTCCTATTCTCCATGATTGTTCCCAGATATTTAAATTCATTTACCTTTTTTAAAATATTGTTCTACTTGCTTTTGTTGTGCATTGCTGTGATGTCAATTTCAATAGAAATGAAAAAGAGAGTTCATCGGTGCTAAATAGAACCAATTCTGTCCTATGGACGCAAATCATGGACAGTAGACAAACATATGAAAAGACGATTAGAGGCTACAGAGATGGGATTTCTTTGAAGAATGTTGAAAGCTCCCAGGACAGCTAAAAAGACCAATTAGGAAATTCTCAAAGAGGCCAACACAAAAAGGGAGCTCATAAAAACATGAGAAAGAAACAATCAAAAATGTTGTCACTTCATGAGAAGAGGAAAGTTGGAATACTTGGTTACAACTAGCAAAATAAAAAGAAAGAGAGATCGCGTGCGACAAAGAAAGAAAACACTTGATAGCTTGGTGTCATGAAATGGAAAAAAGTCGATAACAGAACTGATACGATGCACTGTAGATAGAAGATTGTGGAAGGACATGATCTCCTACGCAACCGGTATGGCACATGATGCTGGTGATGATGCTGTGATGTCTTTTTCTTTGTTGCTACTATTACCTCTGTCGTTTTGCAATTAAGGCTGAGTCCTTTATTTTTTCTTTCCTTCACTATAATGTCTGAACTTTGTGTAACTAATTTTCATTCTTAGCGTTTAAGACTTTATCATCAGCATACCTTACATTGTATATATTATGACCTCGCATTGTTTTTTCCAGGCATCGCACTTATAGGTCTTAAAATAATCTCACTAAACATATTAAACAAATCTATTGTCAGCACACAAGTTTCCATGCAAAAAAACACACACACATATATATATACAGTGCTTTTTCTTTAAAATAAAGGTACCTGTACTCATCCGTAATATGTTATTATATCTATTTCTACACTTTTAATAGACCCTCTTATATATCATTGTCGTCTCTAGATCGCTACTTGCTGTGGGTAGCAACTGCTGAATAACGACCTTGCAGCAGCGGACTACATAACTGCTAGAGCTGAACTTAAATTCTATATATATATTATTACCGCGCATTTTGATGGGAAAAAGCACCGTTACTCACCTTGGAGGTTTTACAACTTCTACACTTTCAACATATCCGTTTATATACCCTCGTCGTCTCTAGATCGCTTCTTGCTTTGGACATCAACTGCAGAACAACGACCATTGAGTAGCCATAAATCCACATATTTGCTAGCAGTGATTTTGGTTAGAATAGAACCAACTATCCCGTTGAACATCAGTGCAGAGGTTGTCCGTACAAGTAGAGATGACCAAGATGAAGTTACTATAAGGCTCATCTGAGATAAACTCCTTTCACATTCACTAGAATATACCTCAACTGTGTATTAAGTGTGCTTTAGAGGAAGTAGTAAGTCTGGGAATTTATTTTCTTGAAGATATTCACGAAAAGTACGAACTGCTTCTCTTTCATTTAAAAAGAATTTGCGTGCTAACTTTCTAATCTCAGCTTCACCAAATGTCAGGTGCTTACCAGGATTTTCTGACCAGCACTTAGAATCTAAAATCTTGGCACATTCAGCCAAATCAACATCATCTCCTTCAAGGAGACACTTTCTTTCAGACTTTTATTTATAAAAAGCAAAGCTTATTGCAGGACCGTGCCAGGCATTTGTATGGAGTTCAATCGCTGAGAACTTCAAGTTCTTCTGACTTTGAAGAGACATACTGTAGTACGTACCATGATTTTCATTTGTTTCCTCAAAAAGTTGAACTATGTTCTTTATTTTCTTGTCTATTTTGCACAAGGTCAACATTTCTTTCTTGAAACTCTGTATCTTAGTTCGCTAAGGCTCAAATCAAAAACATATTCGCACTATGTAATTTTTCTTCAAAGACCCTTGTAAAGACCTTACCTTACTTCTTCTGCTGTCTTCTTGTGCCTTCTGAAAGGTGACAATAATTTTTCGCTGTTGCCTTAACTGATAACATTATTTTTGAAGATTTCGGAAACGAACACAGTTTTCTTTTTTCTATTGCGTGTCAGTTAATAAATAAATGGAAATTAAAGGCAGTTTAACAATGTTAGTGTGTGGCTAAGTATACGGTCGAGAAGGACTACGGGAAAGCACGCTATTTCGAACATTTGAATTGTGGCGATTATTGCACGCTTACGCAATAGTTTATGACTTACGACACATCGGACAGGCGGCCAAGGGGACGCTTTCACAGCTGAGAGAGTATAATTATAAATTGTAATTGTAATATATATATATATATATATATATATATATATATATATATATATATCGTTGCCATAATGAATTTGATATTGCTGCAGATTCCAGCTTGCACACCTATCAATTGTCTCATCATCTATATAACACGAACGAAGTGGCGCTATTTCCCATTAACTGAAATTAGTGTTCAGTTATCAGGCTAGTCTGTCGAATGTCTACTTTGTCTTATGCTCATGTTCATGATTGTGCACTATCTTTGATCTCTAATTGTCTTGGACGCATAGACCTCTAACTATTTTAGACTCACTGATATCTGCCTTGTAATCCTTGATATCTAACTGTGTTGCATTCACTGCCCTGTAACTTTCCTGGACTAATTGATATCTAACTATCTTGGATTCCCTATGTAACTATCTTAGGCTCATTGTCTTCAAACTACCTTGGACTCGTTAATATCTAACTATCTTGGACTCATTGTCTTCTAACTACCTTGGACTCATTAATGTCAAACTATCTTGGACTCATTAATATCTAACTATTTTGGACTGATTAATATCTAACTATCTTGGACTCATTAATGTCAAACTATCTTGGACTCATTAATATCTAACTATTTTGGACTCATTAATATCTAAGTATTTTGGATTCATTAATATCTAACTATATTGGACTCATTAATATATAACTTCCTTGGACTCATTAATATCTAACTATGTTGGACCATTAATATCTAACTATCTTGGACTCATTAATAACTAACTACCTTGGATTCATTAATATCTAACTATCTTGGATTCATTGTCTAACTACCTTGGACTCATTAATATCTAACTACCTTGGACTCATTATTATCTAACTATCTTGGACTCATTAATATCTAACTACCTTGGACTCATTAATATCTAACTACCTTGGACTCATTAATATCTAACTATCTTGGACTCATTAATATCTAACTTTCTTGGATTCATTGTCTTCCAACTACCTTGGACTCATTAATATCTAACTATCTTGGATTCATTGTCTTCCAACTATCTTGGACTCATTAATATCTAACTATCTTGGATTCATTGTCTTCCACCTACCTTGGACTCATTAATATCTAACTATCTTGGACTCATTAATATTTAACTATCTTGGATTCATTGTCTTCCAACTACCTTGGACTCATTAATATCTAACTATCTTGGATTCATTGTCTTCCAACTATCTTGGACTCATTAATATCTAACTATCTTGGATTCATTGTCTTCCAACTATCTTGGACTCATTATTATCTAACTATCTTGGATTCATTGTCTTCCAACTATCTTGGACTCATTATTATCTAACTATCTTGGATTCATTGTCTTCCAACTACCTTGGACTCATTAATATCTAACTATCTTGGACTCATTAATATCTAACTATCTTGGACTCATTAATATCTAACTATCTTGGACTCATTATTATCTAACTAATTTGGACTCATTAATATCTAACTATCTTGTATTCATTGTCTTGCAAATACCTTGGACTCATTAAAATCTAACTACCTTGGACTCATTATTATCTAACTACCTTGGACTCATTATTATCTAACTACCTTGGACTCATTATTATGTAACTACCTTGGACTCATTATTATCTAACTACCTTGGACTCATTAATATCTAACTACCTTGGACTCATTGTTATCTAACTATCTTGGATTAATTGTCTTCCAACTACCTTGGACTCATTATTATCTATCTTGGATTCATTGTCTTTGAACTACCTTGGACTCATTATTATCTAACTATCTTGGATTCATTGTCTTTGAACTACCTTGGACTCATTATTATCTAACTATCTTGGATTCATTGTCTTTGAACTACCTTGGACTCATTATTATCTAACTATCTTGGATTCATTGTCTTTGAACTACCTTGGACTCATTATTATCTAAATATCTTGGATTCATTATTATCTAACTATCTTGGATTCATTGTCTTCCAACTACCTTGGACTTATTATCTAACTACCTTGGACTCATTATTATCTAACTATCTTGGATTCATTATTATCTAACTATCTTGGATTCATTATTATCTAACTATCTTGGATTCATTATTATCTAACTATCTTGGATTCATTATTATCTAACTACCTTGGATGCATTATTATCTAACTATCTTGGACTCATTATTATCTAACTATCTTGGATTCATTATTATCTAACTATCTTGGACTCATTATTATCTAACTATCTTGGACTCATTATTATCTAACTATCTTGGATTCATTATTATCTAACTATCTTGGATTCATTATTATCTAACTACCTTGGACTCATTATTATCTAACTATCTTGGATTCATTATTATCTAACTATCTTGGATTCATTGTCTTTGAACTACCTTGGACTCATTATTATCTAACTATCTTGGATTCATTATTATCTAACTATCTTGGATTCATTGTCTTTGAACTACCTTGGACTCATTATTATCTAACTATCTTGGATTCATTATTATCTAACTATCTTGGATTCATTGTCTTTGAACTACCTTGGACTCATTATTATCTAACTATCTTGGATTCATTATTATCTAACTATCTTGGATTCATTGTCTTTGAAATACCTTGGACTCATTATTATCTAACTATGTTGGATTAATTATTATCTAACTATCTTGGATTCATTGTCTTTGAAATACCTTGGACTCATTATTATCTAACTATGTTGGATTCATTATTATCTAACTATCTTGGATTCATTGTCTTTGAACTACCTTGGACTCATTAATATCTAACTATCTTGGATTCATTGTCCTCCAACTACCTTGGACTCATTATTATCTAACTATCTTGGACTCATTATTATCTAACTATCTAGGATTCATTATTATCTAACTATCTTGGATTCATTGTCTTTGAACTACCTTGGACTCATTATTATCTAACTATCTTGGATTCATTATTATCTAACTATCTTGGATTCATTGTCTTTGAACTACCTTGGACTCATTATTATCTAACTATCTTGGATTCATTGTCTTCCAACTATCTTGGACTCTTTATTATCTAACTATCTTGGATTCATTGTCTTTGAACTACCTTGGACTCATTATTATCTAACTATCTTGGATTCATTATTATCTAATATCTTGGATTCATTGTCTTTGAACTACCTTGGACTCATTAATATCTAACTATCTTGGATTCATTGTCTTCCAACTATCTTGGACTCATTATTATCTAACTATCTTGGATTCATTGTCTTCCAACTATCTTGGATTCATTATTATCTATCTATCTTGGATTCATTGTCTTCCAACTATCTTGGACTCATTATTATCTAACTATCTTGGATTCATTGTCCTCCAACTACCTTGGACTCATTATTATCTAACTATCTTGGATTCATTGTCCTCCAACTACCTTGGACTCATTATTATCTAACTATCTTGGATTCATTGTCCTCCAACTACCTTGGACTCATTAATATCTAACTATCTTGGATTCATTGTCCTCCAACTACTTTGGACTCATTATTATCTAACTATCTTGGATTCATTGTCTTTGAACTACCTTGGACTCATTATTATCTAACTATCTTGGATTCATTATTATCTAACTATCTTGGATTCATTGTCTTTGAACTACCTTGGACTCATTATTATCTAACTATCTTGGATTCATTATTATCTAACTATCTTGGATTCATTGTCTTCCAACTACCTTGGACTCATTATTATCTAACTATCTTGGATTCATTGTCTTCCAACTACCTTGGACTCATTATTATCTAACTATCTTGGATTCATTGTCTTCCAACTATCTTGGACTCATTATTATCTAACTATCTTGGATTCATTGTCTTCCAACTATCTTGGACTCATTATTATCTAACTATCTTGGATTCATTGTCCTCCAACTACCTTGGACTCATTATTATCTAACTATCTTGGACTCATTATTATCTAACTATCTTGGATTCATTAATATCTAACTATCTTGGATTCATTGTCCTCCAACTACCTTGGACTCATTATTATCTAACTATCTTGGATTCATTAATATCTCACTATCTTGGATTCATTGTCTTCCAACTATCTTGGACTCATTATTATCTAACTATCTTGGATTCATTGTCTTCCAACTATCTTGGACTCATTATTATCTAACTTACTTGGATTCATTGTCCTCCAACTACCTTGGACTCATTATTATCTAACTATCTTGGACTCATTATTATCTAACTATCTTGGATTCATTAATATCTAACTATCTTGGATTCATTGTCCTCCAACTACCTTGGACTCATTATTATCTAACTATCTTGGATTCATTAATATCTAACTATCTTGGATTCATTGTCTTCCAACTACCCTGGACTCATTATTATCTAACTATCTTGGATTCATTGTCTTCCAACTACCTTGGACTTATTATTATCTAACTATCTTGGATTCATTGTCTTCCAACTACCTTGGACTCATTATTATCTAACTATCTTGGATTCATTGTCCTCCAACTACCTTGGACTCATTATTATCTAACTATCTTGGATTCATTGTCCTCCAACTACCTTGGACTCATTATTATCTAACTATCTTGGATTCATTGTCCTCCAACTACCTTGGACTCATTATTATCTAACTATCTTGGATTCATTGTCTTCCAACTACCTTGGACTCATTATTATCTAACTATCTTGGATTCATTATTATCTAACTATCTTGGATTCATTGTCTTCCAACTACCCTGGACTCATTATTATCTAACTATCTTGGATTCATTGTCTTCCAACTACCTTGGACTCATTATTATCTAACTATCTTGGATTCATTGTCTTCCAACTACCTTGGACTCATTATTATCTAACTATCTTGGATTCATTGTCCTCCAACTATCTTGGATTCATTATTATCTAACTATCTTGGATTCATTGTCTTTGAACTACCTTGGACTCATTATTATCTAACTATCTTGGATTCATTATTATCTAACTATCTTGGATTCATTATTATCTAACTATCTTGGATTCATTATTATCTAACTATGTTGGATTCATTGTCTTTGAACTACCTTGGACTCATTAATATCTAACTATCTTGGATTCATTGTCTTTGAACTACCTTGGACTCATTAATATCTAACTATCTTGGATTCATTGTCTTTGAACTACCTTGGACTCATTAATATCTAACTATCTTGGATTCATTGTCTTTGAACTACCTTGGACTCATTAATATCTAACTATCTTGGATTCATTGTCTTTGAACTACCTTGGACTCATTAATATCTAACTATCTTGGATTCATTGTCTTCCAACTGCCTTGGACTCATTAATATCTAACTATCTTGGATTCATTGTCTTCCAACTACCTTGGACTCATTAATATCTAATAGAGTTTCTCTAATTAGTTTTCTATTTTTTCTGCAAAAGTTGAATCCTGGTATATTATGTTAAGCTATAAACATCAATTTCCGTTAAATCTTCAAGTGACTCAATCATTTTCTCTTCCAGAATGTTTAATTTCACACAAAAACAAACAAATATTCTTTTTTTTTTCAGGATGAAAGACAATTGGACCCTATCTTGTCCAACTTTTCTCTCTCCTCTCTGTGCGTACTTGTGACGGTGTCGTATGTGTGTTTTTTGTTTATTTCTCACTTTAAAATAAGGATACAATTGACTAGGACAAATGTGAAGGCCATCAGCTACCATTAACATAATCGTACTAGAAAATATACTAGTCAAGTACTACTGAAACTGAGTTTTGGAATATTGTATCCCTGTTTGTTCATTCATTTTCCTTGGGGGACAGTCAGTGGCGCTGCAATACCAGGCTATGCAAATCTTAGCCTAGCAGGCATTACTAACTAGGTTTTCTCCCGTTTTCGGAAAGAGGATATGGACGCATTTTTTTTCCCTCTAGGGAGATAAATCTTGTCAAATTGTCTGAATGTGATCGAAGCTTGGTATTATCCGCAGCGTTCTTACCGTCCTTGAAAATGCAAATGGTGAAATAGAACAGACATATTGTGGTGCTTGCTACAATGGTATTTCACTACATTTATGGCATATCTAACGACTCTCAATAGATTATATAAAGCAGTGGTCCAAAATTTCAGTGCCTAAGGGTCGAACAACACATTGTGTAAGGAAGCACGGTTCATTGCTTGTATAATATAAATCATATACTAGAAGGCGCACGTTTCCAGAATAATATGATACAACCCTCAGCTTCTGTTGGAAATTGTATTCACAGGCAAAAAGAATAAAGTAAAGTAAAAATAATAACTGCTTATTAATATAGATAAGTGACTCACACTTTTAGAAGCAAAATGTTGTCAATTTCCATTTGTCAAATAATAAAGGGTAATGTCACTTTTACCTAAACCTAACCCTTAAAAAAGGTATGGTTAAATGCAGCGAATTTAGAACAATAAGCCTAATGAGTCAAGTAACAAAAAACTTGCTAAAGCTTATACGAGGAAGGATTTAGAATAAAATCAATATGGAATTAGAAGAACAACAATTTAGATTTAGAAAAAACAGCAGTGGGACAAAAGAAATCATATTCTGCATGAAGACATTAATCGAAAAGTACATTGAAGTAAACAAACCAATATATGCCTGCTTCATAGACTACACCAATGCTTTCGATAGAATAAAAAAAAACTTCTTATAGAATGCTTAAAAGATATAAACCTAGATGACGCAGACATACGACTAATATGTAATTTATATTGGGAGCAAACAGCAATAATAAAATATAACAAAGAGAACTCTACACCCATTGATATAATAAGAGGAGTAAGACAGGGATGCAACCTATCACCAAGCTTGTTCAATCTATACACTGAGCAAATATTTAAAAACATCACACAGATGCCAGGCCTACAAATCAATGAAAAAATAATCAATAACCTAAGATATGCTGATGATACCGTACTACTAGCAGAAAGTCCTAAGGATCTACGACAATTACTTAATGAAATAAATATGACAAGTAAACAATGTGGATTAGATATGAATATAAAAAGACTAAAACTATGATCATAAACAAAGATAATACTCAAACCCACAAGTGGATATCAAAATTGAAGGAATAGATATAGATTTTTTTTTTCAGAACTACAACTACCTTGGACATACTACAACCATTGATGGAAAATGTACAACTGAAATAAACAATAGAATATGAATGGCAAAAGTAATTTTAATGTCATGAAAAATAAACTTACGTCAAAACAAATAAAACCAGACCTAAAAAAACGGGAAATAAAATGTTCCAAATTTCCGCTGAATTACATCGTATGATATTTATATAATTTGAGTGTTTTTTTTATATTTTTTAACAGGTAAATGAATTTAAATATTTGGGAACTTTGTTAACCTGAGATGGAAGATGTACAAAAAAGAGGTGAGATGGAGAATGGCTCAGGCAGAAGCAGCTTTCCAAAAAATGAGGAAGATATTATGCAATCCGTTTCTGACAATAGTAACAAGAAAAAGAGTTCTAAAATGTTATGTAGAGCCAGTCTTGAGATATGGATGCGAATCATGAACAATAGGACAACAGACAAGAATATCACTGGAGTCTGTAGAAATGTGAGAGTCTGTAGAAATGTGGGAGTCGCGATAGCTCAGTGGTTAGTGAACTGGACTACAAAGGACAAGAGGTAGGGTCAGATCTCAACTGACGGCTTCCGGTTCACCCAGTCTTTAATGGGTACCGGATTTTTTTCAAGGAAAGTAAAGCGGCATGGGCGTAGTACCGACCACATTACCCCAAAAATTATGTGCCGAAGGTCTGTAAAATTTATGGTCACTAACACCATACGCCACTTGGCGTGACGGGAGTACTTTACCTTTTTTTACTGTAGAAATGTGGTTTTACAGAAGAATGTTGAGAATACCATGGACAGCTAAGAAGAGTAATGAAAACTTTCTGAAAGAGGCCAAAGCAAAAAGAGAGCTAATTTCCAATATTAGGAAGAAACAATCATCATATTTTGGCCATGTTATGAGAAGAGAACAGCTGGAATATATTGGAACAACTGGGAAAATTGAGGGACAAAGAGATAGAGGGAAGCAAAGAGAAAAGATACCAGACAGCTTAAGAGAATGGCTTAGCAGGAAGTCAACAACAGAAATGATAAATAACTGTTGTGATCGAAAGTTGTGGAGAGACATAATCACCTACGCCAGCAGGGCCGATAATAGATGATAATGATACTTTTTTAAAGGGTCATTACAATATATCTTAGAATAGGTCCGTTAATATTTGTGTCACGAGTAGGTAGTCTCCAAGGTTAAGGTAAGAGGACATGAACAAGGATACAACTCGACTGATATGAATAATTTATTTGTTATTCTGTAATTAATTCGTTACAAATATTTCTAAAATTTAAATTTAGTGCAAGCCAAGGATATGTTAATCTATAATAAAAAAAACTGTACTAATATGGGTAATTTTTATATTCGTCTATGGCAACGTATTCTCAAACTCGACAGGAAAAGTAGGGAACGGAACCCGGTCGTAGTTAATGCTGAGGTCAAAGGTCTCATCTGCGATAACACCGATGAGAAAGATGCAGTCATCTATACAGATGGATCTGTAAGACAACACCAAAGAAGTGCATGGGCATTTACAGCACGCTCGGCAGGCAGAATAGTCAAAGAAGACAGTGGTGCATACGTCATGACCACGAGTAGCATGACAATGGAGTGATGGCAGTGACCAAGGAATTCAGATGGTTAGAGTCACAAGACTACATCCACGCATGTATACTGAGTGATTTGATAGGCATGATAAAAAAAGTGGAGGCGGGCTCTATACGCATGCAATGGGTAGAGTCGTTGCAGAAATCCAAAATACGTAAGGTCACCTTTGTCTATGTCCCTGGACATGCGGGAGTACTGGGAAATGAAAGAGCGGACAGGGTGGCTAGCTGCGCTGTTGTTGAGTACGGGCAACCAATGGATCGGGCGGACATCATCAATGCCCTCCGAGATGTGGGAAGAGCACATGACTTCGACAAACACAGATCCACGTCACCTCTTCGGATGATTGAAATGGGAGTTAAGATGGGCACAGCCAGAAATGAGAAACTTGGTGGCCGTATAAGAAGACTTATCAACCAACAAAGAACTGGAGTCGTCAGTCGCTGGACACTGCGGGAATTGCTGAGAAGAGGATATGAGCACCTATGGACATGTTCGGAGTGCAATGATGATGACCCGCAAATAACTCAATTACTCAATGACGTATTATCATTTGTTAATTTTGTTTTCTCCAATATCTGCAAATTAAACATACTGAACTTCGCTTAAGTTGTTAGGGAATTACCGGACTTAATTATTTGTTAGGATCATAATCATTGCTGCACTTCAGGCGAATACATAGGTGCTTCGAATTGTAGAAAATATCATAGGAGAACCCTGACACACGTACACGAAATCCGTGGCACGACCTAAGGTCTATCTTTGTGTGGGCAGGGCCTTTGATTACAATTGTGCTTGAGCAGACGCCATTTTTTTATACCACATGCATTCACGCACTCACCTATAATTATATACATACATACATACATACATACATACATACATACATATATTCATATATATATATATATATATATATATATATATATATATATATATATATATATATATATAACAGGAACTTTTCAGTAGAAGTACATTTCTGTAAACTACTACAACTATAGGTCTCAGGATATGTCTTTTATAAATAAATGAATGTTATGTTTGTCGAAGTCTTATTTATGATCATGTAACTACTGCGACACTAATTATAATTAGCAACTGACATTGTTGGGTGTCCGGTTAGCGCAATCGATAGGCGGTTGGCTTACCACGGCAACAGCCGGGTTCGTAATCCTGGCGAGGACACCTGGGTTTTACTAATTCCCTAAAAATTTTCTGGGAAAGTAAAAGCAGCACGGGCGTAATACCGACCACATTACCCCAAAAATCATGTGCTGAAGGTCTGTAAAATATAGGGTCACTAACACCATATTTCCCTATACGCCACTTGGCGTGACGGGGGGTACTTTACTTTTTACTAACTGACATTGTTCTATATGATTAGTATACATTATTGTACTAAATTAACGACAATACCTGGATGCAGGCCATGCTTTAGAAAAATAATAACTATTCAAAATCATTTTCTTTATCCATATCGGCATTTAAGACTAAGTTAATTCTCTCTTTTGATCTTGACTTTGCTAAACCTAGAGAAGAACTATGTCGCCTCAGTTTCTCATTATTAAATATGCAGAGCCTGAGTTCGTTTTTAAGATAACAATATGGTGCACAGTCAAACTCTTAATTGTTTTTTTTTTTTTTTTGCTTTAAAAATTGTACGCAATGGGTGACTCTGTGATTTGAAAAGCGTATACAGAAAGCGAGGAGTTTTCATCCAAATTAAGTTCTAATTGCAAACATATACGCTACGTTACTAATTGTTATTTTCCATTCTAAATATTTATATTTGTAATTTTTATTTAGTATTACATTTAACGAATTAAATACATTTTTCTACAATCCTGTAAAAACTTTGATTACTTTATTACGTAAAGTGAGTAATTGATTATCGTATTTAAAAAAAAAAAATCATGACTGCCCCTGATTACAGTTTAGTCAGAATAATCGAGTTTCTACTATATTTCGTGTAAAGAAAATTTCATTTAGAATGGCTATACATCGACAAGGGGTCGCGATAGCTCAGTGGTTAGTGAACTGGACTACCACGGACAAGTGGTAGGGTTCGATCCCAACCGACGGCTTCCGGGTTCACCCAGCCTTAAATGGGTACCGGATTTTTTTCTGGGAAAGTAAAGCAGCACAGGCGTAATATTGACCACATTACCCCAAAAATCATGTGCTGAAGGTCTGTAAAATATAGGGTCACTAACACCATATTTCCCTATACGCCACTTGGCGTGACGGGGGTACTTTACTTTTACTTTTTATACATCGACAAGGGCTTATTTGTAAATGCTAGCTCGAAGTACACTGATTTCATTCAAGCTGGTTGACGATACAACTTTGTCAACTCTTACAAGTTCCGGTTGGTACGGCTGCCAAGATGGACGCTTAGTCGAATCAGTTTGAGGACTAGTGGATTTTTGTGACAATGTTTCAAGTGGTTCTTTCTATCTGGGATTCTCGTTTGTGGAGACAGCGGTAGTCCGGTTCTATTCATCATCACCATGTGCCATACCGGTTGGCGTAGGTGATCATGGCCCTCCACAATCTTCTATTTACAGTGCATCGTATCAATTCTGTTGTTGACTGTTTTCCATGCCATGACACCAAGCTATCCAGTATTTTCTCTCTTTGTCGTCCGCTATCTCTCTTTCCTTTTATTTTGCCAGTTGTAACCAAGAATTCCAACTTTCCTCTTCTCATGATGTGCTCGAAAAATGTTGATTGCTTCTTTCTGATGTTTTTTAAGAGCTCCCTTTTTGTGTTGGCCTCTTGAGAACTTCCTCATTGGTCTTTTTAGCTGTCCTGGGAACTTTCAACATTCTTCTGAGAAATCCCATCTCTGTAGCCTCTAATCGTCTTTTCATTTGTTTGTCTACTGTCCATGATTCGCTTCCATAGGTCAGAATTGGTTCTATCTAGCACCAATGATCTCTCTTTCTCACTTTTATTGACATAGATTTGTTGCATAAGATATTTTTTATTTTCTGAAATGCTATTTTGGCCTGATCTATTCTGCTTTTTATTTCTGTGGTGCATCTCCCATCGGATGTTATTATTGTGCCCAAGTATTTGAAACGTTGTACTTGTTTAGATTTGTCTCGTTTGTTTTTATGCTGCATGATGGTGATGGTTGTTTCTTCGACATAACCATTACTTCTGTTTTCTTACTATTCAGATTGAGACCTTTCTTGTTGCTTTCTTTTACTATTATGTCTATCATTTCTTGTAGTTCATTCTCTGTCTCTGCTATTAAGACTGTGTCATCCGCATATCGCAAATTATTTATGTTGTGACCGTTGACTTCAATTCCTTTTTGTCTACTATTGATCTCATAATATATTCGTTGTAAAGTGAAAACAAATCCGGTGACAGAACACAGCCTTGTCTGGTTCTATTCACCTAACCAGAAAATCAACATGGTTTTGCGCTCGTGCACTGAGATAGTGCTGCAGGCGACTAGCCGTGCAGTGTAGTGGAATAGTGCTAGGTTCCGGCTTTGCCCAGCAACAGGATGTGTGATCTGTGTTCCACTGTAAAATATCCACCAGCTAAATGGCAGTCGGGTCGATGTCCCACAAAAGTGGAGGTCTGACTTTCTATTTTGGGACAGCGATCTTTGGGACACGCTCACTGATCATGAAATATACACTGGAATTGGCGCGAGACGCATGGAGATTATACTGCCCATGACGGCGGTTACCGCGACCCGGAAATGTTCATTTTGTGCAGCGCACTATTTATTTAGTTAATGCTGTACGTTCAATAGAACAGTACGAATGTATAAACGCGCCATTTGTAGACGTCCAGTAGAAGCCTGAAATATCAGGATGAACACTTTGTTAATTGCAGGGACGGAGGCTGACCATATATGGGAATGCCTCGCCTGCAGTGAAGCCATTACTTTCTAAAGTTTAAAGTCTAAAGTCTAAAGTCTAAAGTCTTACAATAAGTTAATTCTTAGTTTCCGACAAAGACAGTCATCTAGTAATCGAGCAAATAACAAACTCGTGTAAATGACGTGACAAGTGGGATGAGCCCAAATAGGACAATATTGTGAAAGTTAACATTCATTATTATTTCAAATGGTAATCGCAGTTTTAAAATGTTAACAACGTATTTAACTCATTCCTCCTTCGGAACGCTTCAAAGAGGGGCCTAAAGGGGGGCTAGTGTGTTTTGGACAAAACGCTATCTCTATATTATTGGCCCAGGCATAGCAAGCAAACAATATCAGCTCCACCCTCGTTAGGACACAGGAGTACCAAAACACCATCTCTCATACTTGGCACATGGAACGTTAGAACCATGTGTCCTGGATTAAATATCATCAACCTCACGGATGTAGAAAACATCAGGAAAACAGCTATCATCGACATGGAGCTACAGAGACTACATGTTGATATTGCAGCCTTCCTGGAAACAAGGCTTACGGACTGTGGTCTAGTCAGGGAGAAAAATGATACTTTTTCTGTCAGTGGCTATAACTTGTGAAGTGTCGTCTACATGGAGTGGGTTTTGCTATCACTAATAGGTTCATGCATTGTAACACCCAGGACCACAACTCAAATTTACCAAAGTTGTGTGCGTAGTAAGTAGTAAAGTAAAGTAACCCCGTCACGCCAAGTGGTGGCGCATAGGGAAATATGGTGTTAGTGACCCTATATTTTACAGACCTTCAGCACATGATTTTTGGGGTAATGTGGTCGGTATTACGCCCGTGCTGGTTTACTTTCCCAGAAAAAAAATCCGGTACCCATTTAAGGCTGGGTGAACCTGGAAGCCGTCGGTTGGGATCGAACCCTACCCCTTGTCCTTTGTAGTCCAGTTCACTAACCACTGAGCTATCGCGGCTCAGTTGTGTGCGTAGTACCCTTTTATAGGGATCGGAAACTTGGACTACCTATGACGGACAAGAGACAAGATTAAACAACTTTCATGTGCGTTGTCTTTGAAAGATTATGAACATCAAATGGCAGGACAAAGTAACCGACTCTAATTCCATCATGGCAACACCTAGGAGTCGGAGACTAAGGTGGCTGGGTAATGTAATAAGAATGGCTTCTCCAGGGCTTTCTTAAGTGAATTCTCTATCAGTTAAAGAAACTGTGAAGATCTGCTACATATCGTTGCACACGGAGAACAATTATAAAAAACGACACAGCAACATTCGAGGCAGCGTTAGTCTCACATTCAGAAGACAAGAGGCGTACGAGAAGGGAGACGAAGCCAGGCACCACGAACACATCTTGTTCATTCTGCGGTCGAATCTATCAAATATTGGACAGGAACTGTTCCACAAATTAGCATCCAGCACAAGATACAAATATTTTGTCAAACTACTGGCTTAACATCATGATTTCTTGCTATCAACCGTCTGTCAAGACGCCAAAGGCTATATATATATATATATATATATATATATATATATATATATATAGAGAGAGAGAGAGAGAGAGAGCGCCATGGTTTAAAGGAAAATACAGAGAAACAGCGCAACTCTCTTACATCTTGTTTTTTTTTCTTTTTGCATTCGATAACGATAATATGGTATACTGCGGTTTTCTAGTTTTTTTTTTTTTTTTTTTTTTTGGGGGGGGGGGGGTGGGGGGGGGTGGAGTTATGATTTCACTTGGAGGAAAGACAACCGTAAATATATGCGGCACACAGTGTTTTATATATAAAGCAGCTACACGTGACAGACAGACGAGTAATATAAACAATAATATCAATCTTCAAGAATGTATTCAATGTACATAGTAAAATGGAAGATTATTGTGAAAATAAGCATCACTCTTTTCAAAACTCGAAAGTCAATGTTTTCTTTAAAGAAAAACGATTTTTTGCTACGATTCCTCAGAAGTCCTCAATAAAATCAAAATCTTTGGCTGGGAAGAGTAGAAGTATTAAACTTCATTTGAAGGTCAGAATGTTACTGGCCCATTGCATAAAACTAGTTCCCCACCACCACTGATTTACCCTGAAGCAATATTAGTGTTTACCGTAGCAAGGAATCAGTATTATAACTATATCACTGTAAACTTTTTCTAATGTTATATTTATAGCAGTTGTACATTATAGTGTTTCCCTGTTTTATAAGTCAGTAATTGTTTTCTCAGATTTAGTGTCAAATTATCAGTAAAAATGTGATATATTTTACATGCGTGTTCTGACCCGAATTATTCATCTTCATCCCCGAGTGCCATCTCCGCAACGAAGGTTGACTACCACGGAGAGCCATTCTGCTCTGTCTCTTGTTTTGATGGTGCAGGTTGTCATAGGCTGACTTGTCCATCTTTTGATGTTACTCACCCATATTAGTCCTGGTCTGCCTCTGCTTCTTTTACCTTGTATTTTCCCTTCCAAGATTACTTTTAGTAGGCTTTTGTGCCTTTAATCATGGTCCAAAAAAACAAAAATTGTCTTGTTTGAACTGTGTTTATTAGATTTCTTTTCATTTTTAGTTGTTTTAAGACTTCATCGTTTGTTTTCTTTTCTTTCCATCTAATTCTACATATTCTTCTATATATCAACATTCCAAAGGTTTCAAACATTTGTTCTGTTTTCTTGTCTAATGTCCATGTTTCTGCACCATATAGGAATATTGAGAAGATAGAACTGAATTATTGCATTGCAATACAACTGAATTTTAGTGTCTTATATTGCGCTCAACATCTATTGGTGTTAATGTGTTGCCATCAAAGAATGTGGGAGCCGAGATAGCTCAGTGGTTAGTGAACTGGACTACAAAGGACAAGAGGACGGGTTCGATCCTGATCGACGGCTTCTGGGTTCACCCAGCCTTAAATGAGTACCGGGTTATTTCTGGGAAAGTGATGCGGCACGGGCGTAATGCCGACCGCATTACCCCAAAAATCTTGTGCCGAAGGTCTGTAAAAATTATGATCACTAACACCATATTCCCTATACGCCACTTGGCGTGACGAGGGTACTTTACTTTTTACATTATAGAATGTATGAGAGTATCATCTGTGAGTTGTTCTTATTACATAAATTAACATTGATTCTATCAACGGACATACATTACTTATATTGTTTGTGTTTTTTTTTATCATCTGTGGTTCATTTTCTTCGTGACTTAACTGTCCTTGGCTTTATTGTGTTGCTTCATTCCCGCCTTGGATATTTTTTACTGATATTATTCTCCCGTAAGATTCCTGTCCTAATGTCGCGTATAAAATGCGAAGTCTACTGGGACAGAATTATGCGGAACACAACGTGGTTGTGGGCTCTAGCACTTTTCAAATGGGCAAAATCGATGAGTGCTAAAAGAGCCGTGACAAGAACGCCAAACTTAGCTTTATTCATAACTTCTCAGCGGAGGTAACACGGATCTTACGTTAAAAATATGCAAACCAGTGGCTTTCCAACTTCACATAACTTAAAACGCATTTGCCAATCACCGGCATCATCATCATCAAGTACCGGGCCTGATAGGTGATCACGTCTCTCCACAACTTTCGATCTCGACAGTTATTTATCATTTCTGTTGTTGACCTTCTGCCAAGCCATTCTCTTAAGCTGTCAGATAATTTTCTCTCTTTGCTTCCCTCTATCTCCCTCAATTTTCCCAGTTGTTGCAATATATTCAAGTTGTTCTCTTCTCATTACATGGCCAAAAAATGATGATTGTTTCTTCCTAATATTGCAAATTAGCTCTCTTTTTGCTTTGACTTCTTTCAGAACATTTTCATTACTCTTCTTAGCTGTCCATGGTACTCTCAACATTCATCTGTAAAATCACATTTCTATAGACTTCAGTGGTTTTCTTGTCTATTGTCCTATTCACATCCATATGTTAAGCTAGCTGTACATAACATTTAAGAACCCCTTTTCTTGTTTCTATTGTCAAAAAATATATGCCAATCACCATCTCAAATCCATAAAAATATAGCACCACCGTTTGTCGTATCATGTTTATTAAATGTATCTATTAAAGCTATCATTACGGCGTTTGGCACAATTCTTGGTGTTCCAGTTGAATTATGGTTTGGAGAATAGAATCCGCATGATCATTGCAGTTTTGCATCACTATTTTTGTTCGAGTCAGATGTTTTATTTCATACTTGACGTAAACAACTTTTGGACGCTATCGAGATTGGATTGAACTGGCGTTCTGGCTATCTGGAGAACAACTGTTTTTTTTTTGTTAGTTACATCACCCGCGTTCAGTTTAGTTGATCACATCAGGAAGACTCGTCCAATTCCGCTTTTTGTTAGTTACATCACCCGCGTTCAGTTTAGTTGATCACATCATGAAGACTCGTCCAATTCCACTTTTTGTTCGTTACATCACCCGCGTTCAGTTTAGTTGATCACATCATGAAGACTCGTCCAATTCCACTTTTTTTTCTTACTTTAGTAATATAATCCATTCATGAACTTGTTAGCCCAGAGGCAGTTAAGGACAAAAATGAAGGGACAAGCAGATCTAGAAGATTATAGACCAAAGAAATAGCAGAAATCACGAGCAACACCTTATAGGAGTCACACTACAAAGCAATGATTCGAGAACATATTTAATGCTTCATCTTGTTCACAATGGCAAATGTAGTGTGCCGGGGACAGGATACACCTACTGTATCTTTGTGTCGTCATCAGTATGGCTTCATTATCTCGTAGAACCAGTACAGTTGTGCTCAAACATAAAGTATATCATAATTAGTATATTAAATATCGTGCAGGGCTGCGGGAAGAACTACAGAAAACAAAATAGATATAAAGTGATGTTAAACAGCTAAACCTAGAAAGAGACGCGAGACAAGTTGTAGCGGCTTTATTATCTATAGATGTTACTGTTAGCCTTATCCTTTGAAGGACACGTTTCCGTCGATTCTGCTGGAAAATGATACACATTTTTGTAGCAAGTGTAAAAACAGGTAAAATCATTTTAGAACAAAACAAACATCTGGAATTTAAGACTAGTAATACTATTTTGGGAATAATACATATCTCACATGAAGGACATTTTAGAATAGCACGTTTATCAGAGGCAAGAGAAGTAAATCATATTTTAGAATAGCGCGTTTCTTAAATTCAAGATAGGTAATGAATAGGTAGTATTAGCACGTAACTTAGACTCGAGATAAGTAAATAATATTTTAGAGATAGTAATATTTTAACATTATACAATTTTAGAGATAGTAATCTTTTAACGTAATAACATTTTAGAGACAGTAATCTTTTAACGTAATAACATTTTAGAGACAGTAATCTTTTAACGTAATAACATTTTAGAGACAGTAATCTTTTAACGTAATACCATTTTAGAGACATTAATCTTTTAACGTAATAACATTTTAGAGACAGTAATCTTTTAACGTAATAACATTTTAGAGACAGTAATCTTTTAACGTAATAACATTTTAGAGACAGTAATCTTTTAACGTAATAACACTTTAGAGACAGTAATCTTTTAACGTAATAACACTTTAGAGACAGTAATCTTTTAACGTAATAACACTTTAGAGACAGTAATCTTTTAACGTAATAACATTTTAGAGACAGTAATCTTTTAACGTAATAACACTTTAGAGACAGTAATCTTTTAACGTAATAACACTTTAGAGACAGTAATCTTTTAACGTAATAACATTTTAGGCTCTATTCAAACTGAAACAAGTGAATTGAATACATTTACAGGAGTACTTATTCTTACCTCCTGAGAAACACAACTAAAACACTTAGCGATTATTCCGTGCTTCCTTTGACACGCAAGACCATTAATAATTATGAGCACGACTTTTGTGTGTCATCATTGTTGTTAGATTAACATCACAGCACTCCGGACACACCCACAGGTTCGCAGTAGCTTTATGTGGGTGAGCGAATATGTGCACACTGTTGCTTTCAATAGTTGTACGCATATCTAGACAGCTCTGGCACATTGTCTATTTCGGTGCTATCTTAAAGTTGCATCCTCAACAACAACTGAACACATATTTTTCTGGAACTTTCAACCACGTTATACAAGGGAAATTTATGTTATTCAGAATAGAATGTAAAAGAATAGTCTGAAAGATTTTTCTTAAAAGTTCTGCAGACAATGTAATGGTGTAGTGAGAAACATACATGGAACTAAACTAACTTCTCTTACATTTGAAATGTTTATTTTAATTGATTTAAACCATCTTTTAGAGGATATTAAAATCATTATCACGACATATCATGTAAGCGTAGAAATAGCTGGAATATCTTCACAATTTTCTCTAGCCTTCACGATCACGACGTGACGAAAGTTGATATTGTTCATTCTCTGATTTATCTTCTCATCTCTTTCTCTGTCTCCCTTTTTTTAAATTATGCTCTGACAAATGGTTTTAGCAAGACGTATCAATTTGTAACGCGTTAGAGAAAAGTATCCAATGTTGTTAGTGCATTCGTTTCTAAATTGAATGGCGATTTTATCATCCCATAAGTAAATTTGTGCCTGAAACGCAAAACATTGCATCAATCACTATAAGTGATGTCTTCAAAAGGTTTACAAGGTGACAAGGCTTAGTACAGTAATCATACGTTGCAACTCTCTATTATAGAGTTACATTAAGCACATGCACAAATTTAGTCATTTGTTAATTTTTATCTGTTGTGAAACACAGCTTTATTGATTCCACTCTGTGAGTTTTTCTTTTATCTTTCCTCGCATGTTGTTTTGTAGTGTAACAAATACAGACTAATCAAACAACGGGACGACATAAGCAATCGTCATCATCCGTGATCAACAACAAACAACAACATATAATTGTAACATTGTGAAGTTTTTCTTTTATATCGGCAGCAAGAGTTCGAGAGCGTCGTCTAGAATGGTTCCGCCCGTCCACGACTCTCTAACGTCTCACAACAATTAGGAAAGCTGAAGTAAAACATGTGTTTTGATGTTGTTTTAACTAATATTTTTGTTGTCTATATATTTGACTCCGAAGGAAGTAACATTTTTCTAACATCGTCAAGTGCAGTAGACCATAACACATAATCCATGTCGTGACATTTCGCACTGATTGAACGATCCATCCAATGAATGTAGTGTTTACACATTTCTGGCTTGCCGGTTAAGCTCATGGAACGAATGCATCTAAACGATTCAGGCTACTTTATTTCAGTGCCCTAGAGCGTAACTATATAGGCGTGTACGGTCTAAGCTTCTTATGTTGTTGTGGGGAATGGAGATTCCACAGACTTACTTCCTAATGACTCTTCAGCACGAACTCGTGGGATGCCAAGACTTGTGACTGTTCATGTAATTGTTGGTGTTGAGTTCTTATGAGTTCATATTGTTGTCAGGGTATAAACATTAAGCAATGTAATTCATTCATTGAGTGCCGTCTCCGCATCGTAGGTTGACTGCCATGGAGTGCCATCCCGCTCTGTCCCTTGCTTTGATGGTGCAGGTTGTCATAGTCTGACCTGTCCATCTTTTGATGTTACTCCTCCATGTTAGTCTTGGTCTGCCTCTGCCTCTATTACATTGTATTTTCCCTTCCAAGATTACTTTTAGCTGGTTGTTGTGTCTTTTAACATGCCCAAAATATTACATTTATCTTGTTCTAATTGTGCTTAATAGTTCTCTTTTCATTTTTTGTTTTAAAACTTCATAATTTGTTTTCTTTTCTTTCCATTAAATTCTACCTATTTTTCTATAAATCCACATATCAAAGGCTTCAATTTTCTGTTCTTTTTTTTCGTCTAGCGTCCATGGTTCTGCACCATACACGTATATTGAGAAGATATAATATTTTGATATTCTTAGTTTTAGTCCTGGTGATAATTGTTTTTATATAAATATACTTTTCATGGCATTAAAATTACTTTTTGCCATTCCAATTCTTTTGTTTATTTCAGTTGTACACTTTCCATCACTGGTTATAGTATGTCCAAGGTAGTTGTAGCTGTGAACTGTCTTCGGGTGTATTTCTTTCAACTTTAAAGAAATGTAATAATAAAAAAAGGAAAGTGTCCTGTCAAATGGCGTTTAAGGAACATGGTGTTAGGGACCATAATTTTTACAGACCTTCGCACATGATTTTTGAGGTAATGTGGTAGGTATTACGCCCGTGCCGCTTTATTTTCCCAGAAAAAAAATCCACTACCCATTTAAGGCTGTAAATGTAATAAATACTCATAAATAAATGTTTGAATAAATTCATAGTAGAACTGTGATTTTAATCCCGCCGCACTTGTCTACAAAAAACGTTAATAAAATTGCAACTTTTGCTTTTGTTTTGTTATAAGTCACAAACTGAAAGCAGTTGAAGAAATTATCCGACTTAAGAATAAGATCTGTTTTCGTATTTTGCAGATGAACAAGAAATTGTGGCAACAGAAAATAAAAACATTACCATAACATTTAAATGATTTGAACGAAATATTATACTGCAACAATATTAATATTTACAAAAACATAACATAAGGGATATACACATATATACATATAAGTTAGCGACAAGCTTGAAATTCTTAAGAAGAATCTTATCTGTTGTACAATGCGGTCTCCTTCCTGAAATTAACAGCATATTTTGCAGAAAAAAACTGATGATTGTACAGTTAGATAGATAAAAAAAAAAACACAGAATAAATATGCGATACAACAAAAAGGCGAGAGAGAGACAGAGAGATCCCTTTATAATATAATCTGTCTCGCCCTACTCTGTTGCCAAGGTCAAATTTTAACATTAAAAATCAAAGGAAAAAAAAAAAAAACTGTCACTACGAAAATAATACAGAAAGCAACAAAAAGAGGCATAATTAGAAATAACGATATCGAGAAAATAGTTAGGGTTACAGCAGTGCTGGATGGATTATATTAATATATAGCGGATATTATACGCTCACCACGGGACAGCATAACACTGAGAACGTTTAGAACCAAGTAGAACAGGGCAACGTGCAGACATGGAAATAGATGAATCATTTAGATATCATGACCAACATCAGACACAATACAAATTCTTAAGCAGTGCAGCCCGGAAACTCAATGCTTCTTTACCGCTGAAAAACAACGGGAATATGGGTAGTAAAATTAATAAAAACAGGGAAAATAATAAATGTATCAGATTTGAGATTGCAAACTAAAATCGCCTGTTTTGCTAATATATGGTGTTTTTAAAGGTTGCAGTGCAGTGAATTTATACTCTCTAAAGAAAAAAAACGTCACTAGAAATGCGGTTAACTAATGCGTCACACAAATGGTAAAATAAATGGTATTATTCAAATATACTTGACTGCTATCGGCGAGCTTATAACGGGTAATGTTGGTATTAACACAATAAAGTTGTGCCTAAAGCATATGTTGAAAATGTCCACCACGGGCCTCAAGACATGTCGTGATTCGTCTTTTCATATTTGCGAAAACATTCAGAATAATGTCTGGTGATATTTATTTAATCTTGTCTACTATTTCAGTCTTTAGGTCATTAATTGTCTGCGGATTATTTTCATAAACTTTCCCCTTCAATGCCCCCCACAGATAATAATCTGGGGGTGTTAGATCTGGTGAACGAGCAGGCCAGATTCCACGTGAAATAATGCGATTTGCAAATATGCTTTCTAAATAATTGAGTGTTGTTGTGGCTGTGTGTGCTGTTGCCCCATCCTGCTGAAACCAGGATTCCATAATTTCCCGTTCTGTAAGGTGTGCTATGAACGGTTCCAGAATTAAAGTACGGTAACGTTCTGCATTTATTGTTTCATTAAAAAATATAGGTCCTATTAACCGCATACGACTTATAGCGCACCACACTCCGACTTTTTTGATCGTAAAGCGGCACTTGATGAAATTCATGGGGGTTTTCACTGCTCCACAGCCGATTGTTCTGACTCTTCACATAACCGGATAAATGAAACCAGGCCTCATCAGTGAAAAAGTGACGTCAAGGATGGCAGCGCCATGTTCATAAATACAATTCTGAAACCACATGCAGTAGTTTAAACGGGATTCATAATCTCTTTCTTGGAGTTGAGACACTTCAGTTAATTTGTATGGACGATTGTGTAGTTCACTTCTTAAAACCTTGTGAACTCTTAGATATTTGCACCTGTTGAGACAAGTGGTTTAAAGATGCATTTGGACTCATTGTAATTCTGTCTTGGAGTTCCATAATTTGGTCTTGTGAAATTGAAGGTCTTCCAGATCGGTATGCATCTACCACACTACCGGTTTCACGAAACTTTTTGATCAATTTTGTAACAGAATTTCGGTGAGGGACTTGTGAGTCTGGAAATTTCCTCACGAATTGTCTAATGACCTCATCCGTATAATTAGCGCCATTACGGAAGACATGCTCAACCAGAAATACCCTGTTTTCAATCGTCAACACCATTTCCTTCAAGCAATGAGACAGTGAAAGTAGCGTAGTGTCCGTCCTTTACGTAAATAAAACCTTAAAGGAAGCAGCGGTTTGTTCATAAATGTGGTTTACAAAATTGTGGTACGTAGATGATGATTACGTCATTTACTGAATATTAAAAATATTCACTGCACTGCGACTTTAAAAACACCCTGTATATTCTTTGGCGATGTAGCTGATGTTAACTATATATTAAAAGATACATAAGCCTACCAATTCTTTCATTTTTTTTTTCTTTTTTTTTTTTTGGGGGGGGGGGGTGGCAACCCTGTTGTTAATGATTGTATCCTCTACCCGTTTTTTCCCTGCTTTCAGTCTTGGTGATGCAGATAAACACATAAACATACGCAAGTATGCCAAAAATATAGCAAAACATGTCGTTCTATGTCATTAATGGTATTTGTGTAAAGGTAAAATGCGAGACTTGAATCCGAGATTTAGCCAGCGAGTTTCCACCCTTATGTGCTCGGCCACCTACCCAGAAATGTTCGGAGACTTCTGGATAGTGTCGTTTCAAGCATTAAAACTCACGATGCGAGACGGCATTCCTCACCTTCCTGGAGTAGTATCCTGGTACCCATTTCTGCCAGTGGCTGGTTCGCAAGCGGTAGTGTTCTTTTCCCAACCACGAGTACAACTCACACTGCTCCAGCGGGAATCGAACACGGGTTGTCCGAACGTCGGTAGTCAAGCCGAACTGTTATTTGTCTGCTTTAATCAGATATGTATGTGTGCTAGATCTCTCTATATATCTCCTTTCCTCTCGCTGTTCTCCCTCATTATGTGTTTAAAAGTGTCATAAAATGTCCGTCCCTGCACGTTTAATGAAGACTGCTCATTTCTTCATTATTGGTTAAGTCTGTAGTGCAATATGGCTGACAAGTCTGAGTGCACAATATGATTGATAAGACTGTGTGCACAATATGATTGATAAGTATGTGTGCACAATAAGAATGACAAATCTGTGTGCACAATATCACGGATAAGTCTGTGTGCACAATATGATTGATAAATGTGTGTGCACAATATCACTGATAAGTCTGTGTGCACAATATGAGTGACAAGTCTGTGTGCACAATATGATTGATAAGACTGTGTGCACAATATGATTGATAAGTATGTGTGTGCAATAATACAGATAAATCTATGGTGTGGAACATGACAGATAAATATATGGTGTGCCAATATGATTAATACGTTGGCGTAGCGCCAAAATTGCTGTTAAGTCTGTGTGCACTTATATGCTTGTTAAATGTGTTCCAATATAAGTGTTACATCTGTGTGCGCCAAAAGGACTGCTAAGTCTGTGTGTTCCAACATGACTGCTAAGTCTGTGTGTTCCAATATGAGTGTTATGTCTGTGTGTGCCATTAGGACTGTTGAGTCTGTGTGTGCCAATATGACTGTTGAGTCTGTGTGTGCCAATATAACTGTTGAGTCTGTGTATGCCAATATGACTGTTGAGTCTGTGTGTGCCAATATGACTGTTGAGTCTGTGTGTGCCAATATGACTGTTGAGTCTGTGTGTGCCAATATGACTGTTGAGTCTGTGTGAGCCAATATGACTGTAATGTCTGTGTGCTCCAATATGACTGTTAAGTCTGTGTGTGCCAATAAATAAATAATTATAAGGAAAAACAGCAGAGCAGAAAGGGAACATCGGGTGTAAGAAACCTATAGGGACATGACCGCCAGGCGTAACACATGATGATGGTGGTGGTAATGATAATCTTCTCGATGGTTATTACATATCTCTTGCTCTTTTCTTGCTCCTTCTTTCTTCTTCTCTCTCTCCTTCTGTCGCGTTTGTTGCGGGACAATGTGTGTTGGTAACCGTGTTTTACGTCCAAATTGTTATAGCACAAAATGGGCACTATAGGTCGTTTCAAAATATTTTGAAGGTGTTTAAAATTCCATATCTCTGCAACCAATTGATTGATAATGCTGAAATTTTGCATATGGTCTTGTGATTTTTTGGTCCCAAGAAGTACATTCATTTCCTCACCAACAAACGTATAGTTTTAAATATTCTTTATTTGAAGTATACAAATTTAAGGCATTTTGGTCAAACCATATATTTGGAGGAATTACCGCTTCATATGAGTGAGCACCCACGGACTTGTCATTTTGAACGTAATGCGTGCCAATTTCCCTGTTTTAAGCACTAAAAAACACATAAAACGCGTCATAGTTATAATTTTATATCCGGTGCATCCCATTTCCTGTCGTTTTGTTGTGATTTATGTGCAACGGCGTATCCTAATTATTGGGTAATTTCGTTAAATTTGTGATCTGTTAGTCAATGGGTATAAAAGTAAAGTTCCTTACATTGCAATCAGTGGCAATAAAGGTGTATAAATATTTTTGCATAGAAGCTAAGCGTGGAAAACTGTATCGAAGCATCTCAAAGCCAGAAAAGAGAACTATTCACGCATTGGGTATAAGCAAACGCTTTTTCAAACAAGTGCTTAAAGCTAACGGAGTGTCCAGTTCAATCAAGACTAGGACGCTAGAAAGAAAGAAAGTAGTAGATAGTTTTGACAAGGAAGTGATTAGAAGAGCAATTTGTAAAATGTTCGATTCCAAAGAAACTGTGACTTTAAGAAAACTGAAAATTCGACTGAGAGCAGAAAATGACATTGTTGTGTCGAAAACAACATTATGGAGAACTGTTAGAAGCATCGGTTTTACGTTTAGAAAGTACGATAGTGGTAGAAATGTCATCTGCGAGAAGCCGCACTTAGTTTCTATGAGGAGTAAATATTTACGTGAAGTACGGGAAATGCGTAACCAAGGTTATGATATTGTATTTCTAGATGAATCTTGGATAAATTCTCACCACACAAGTGCAAAGGAATGGCAGTTATCAGATGGAAGTATTAAAAGATGTGTACCCACTGGAAAAGGACAGCGTATTATAATGGCACATGCAGGCAGCCGAAAAGAAGGGTTGGTGGAAAATGCAGAACTTATATTCACCTCTAATTATACTGACAACAGGGACTATCACACCGAGATGAATGGCCATATATGTAGAGAGTGGATTGAAAATACTCTTCTTCCAATTCTAGACAGACCATCCTGTCTGGTAATGGACAACGCGTCGTACCACAACGCTGTGGCAGAAGAAGACAAAATTCCTACATCTACCAGTACAAAAGATGTTATAAAGATTTGGCTAAGAAAGGAAGGAATTCCATTTAACGAGGGATTTTTGAAACCTGAATTACTGTCACTTGTTAAGAAATCGCAAAAGACCAAAGTATTCCAAATAGACAAAATCATTCAACAGCATGGTCATACGTGCTTGAGACTGCCCCCTTATCATCCACAATTAAACCCCATTGAACTCGTTTGGGCAAAAATTAAAGGGCAGGTGGCAGCTGAGAATACAAGTTTTAAACTATGCGATATAAAAGGACTGACATATGCTGCTCTATCACAGATTGACAAAGATTTTTGGTGCAAATGTGAAGATCATGTCTTAAAAGAAGAAAATGACTATTGGAAAAAAGATGGACTATCGTTCGTTCAGCCCAGATTAGTAATCAATATGTTAGACTCCTCTGATTCAGAATAAATGAAATAATAATGGACGTTTTTATATGTCCGCATGATCAATCTTTAGCTAAAGTTGATAACGTTTTGAAAATGTAAAGATTCTTGATATGTGTACTGCAGGCATGCAAAGAAACTAAATCACTTTCATATGTCTTGTTTACGTAAAATAATGAAAGTCACATGGAAAGACATAAAACGAACAATGTAGCTCTTTACAGTGAAGAGGATCCCGTGCTTACATCGGACTCTTTAGTCACATGTGTACCCATAAACAATAACTTTGCTTGATATGTCATGCTCGTTATCGCTCGCAACGGATAATTAATTTTTTTAAAATGTATTCTTTGTTGTATATTGTTTAAATAGTTTTCATTAATGGAACTGTTTATACGCTGATTTGTTTTAGACCGTCTGTAAAGGCTATAACATTGACATTCTCATAGTATTTTAAAGAAAGTAAACAATAGAAAGTAAACAGTTGATAAACGCCTCCAATTTTCAAGTTGTGTAGAGACGCCTATGTCGAGAAGCTGATTTCCATTAATGTACGGTAAATTATTTTCTCCAGGAGCAAAAAGATCCGTAAATTCACTGAGATCAAAGGAAAGTGCTGCTTCATGATGAAGCATACTTCCTACATCATTAAATTTTGTGAAATCGGTGGGACCTTGGAAAAACAAGGCCAGATGCAAAAAATCAAGTTTGTAAGTGCAGGGAAAGAGGAGATATTTCAAGTTAATCGTGAACATTTAGATTTGAAACGACCAATACCTACTTTATTTCTCATATCTTAGTTTCTCAATAAAAGGATATTTGTTACTTACTAAGTGTATCGAGACTTATAAGAGAATTCATGCTGTTGAGAGTCATATTTGTCAATCTGAAGTGGAGGTGAGTTTCACAGAATTACTGCCTCTTTATTATGAACATAGGTCATGACGGCTATGAGATAAGAGTGATTTGAATGAACATTTGTGGTAAACAATAGTGATTGTATTGAACGGTGGAGATTGTAGTCAATAGTTGCGTTAAATAATAGTGATTATACTGATTGGTTGAGGTTGTAATGAACGATGGTGATAGATTTGGAGATTGTATTGAACAGTAATTATAGATACTAGATATCATACTCAACTGGGGTGATAGAAAATAATGATTATAATGAACTGTTGTGATGTTTATTGGTAATTACAATGAACGGTGGTGGCAGATAATTCTTATTTTATTAAACTGTGGTGATTGAAATTAGTGATTAAAGTGAAAATAGTGGCAGGGTGATATATATATATATATATATATATATATATGAAGCATCATTTTTGGCCATGTAATGAGAAGAGAACAGCTGGAATATATTGTAACAACTGGGAAAATTAAGGGACGAAGAGATAGAGGGAAGCAAAGAGAAAAGATGCTAGACAGCTTAAGAGAATGACTTGGCAGAATAACAACAGAAATGATAAATAACTGTCGAGATTGAAAGTTGTGGAGAGACATGTTTACCTAAGCCAGCAGGTCCGGTACTTGATGATGATGATGATGTGAACTAGAGTGCGATACACACACTCACACATTGACACAAGTACAGAAAGACTGAGAGAAATAGAGAAACTCTGAAATAGAAACAGGTAGCATGATTCCTCCACAACCCTCCTTCCACGAGTAATCAATACAAACTTTGAGAATGGTGGAATTACCCGTTGACGAAACAAAAATGACATAGAATCAGCAGGTAATTGAACTAGACAGATCGATATCTGTTCACAATGAGGCTGCCTATGGACGCACAGCTGTAAAACAAGCCTGAGAGAGAGCTCTTGAAGCGTCCATGCTGTAATTACAGAGCATCGCACACAAATAAATGCATGACGTTAACGAGAGCAAGCTTGGCAATATTGACACATTGGCTCAGTTTATAAGGAAACATTATACTTGGAGCATATCAGGTACCTGTTGTTATCTGGTGGCACAGTCTAAGATTTGATTTTGTAACCAAAGACGGAACAAAATAACTTAACAGCCTGAGTTTTTACTTCCGTGACAACCTGACCTCTCTTTCCATTCATTTTTTCCTAACTCCAACCAGTTTCTTTTTTTTTTTTTAAATCCACTTCCTTCGTTTTTGCTCTGACATGTGATATTATTTGAGCAGTGACAAACGAAACCAGACTACCCGGCCCTTTCTATCCAAATACCGTTTTGCTAGAATACTTTTCATCTTTATAACCAGATATCGTTGTGTTTTTATCGTATTGTTTAACCTCAGATGGTAGATGTATAACAGAGGTGAGATGCAGAATGACTCAGGCTAAAGCAGCTTCTTTCCAAAATATGAGGAAGATAGTGTTCAATCCATTTTTAACAATAGAAACAAGAAAAAGAGTTCTTAAATGTTATGTAAAGCCAGTCTTAACATATGAATGCAATCATGGACAATTAGGACAACAGGCAAGAAAATCACTGGAGGCTGTAGAAATGTGGTTTTACAGAAGAATGTTGAGAATATCATTGGACATGTAAGAAGAGTAATGAAAACGTTCTGGAAGAGGCCAAACAAAAATAGAGCTAATATCCAATATTAGGAAGAAAAAATCCTCATTGTTTGACCATGTAATGAGAAGGGAACAGCTGGAATATAATGTGACAACTGGGAAAATTGAGGGACGAAGAGATAGAGGGAAGAAAAGAGAAAAGATACCAGATAGCTTAAGAGAATGGCTTGGTAGAAGGTCAACAACAGAAATGATAAATAACTGTCGTAATCGAAAGTTGTGGAGGCACATGATCACCTACGCCAGCAGGCATATTACAGGATGATGATCGTCATGTTGGTAGGACATCATCTTTGGTTAAGGATATGGTTATGGTTATGAAAGGCCTCAGTTTCACTGTAAACGAATTAAAATCCATAAATGCTCAACCGCCCGTGCCAGTGGAATCATCGGAATTACTATCTCATCTCCCAAACAAAGGAAGGTAGCTGTAGTCCCCATCAAAGCAGTCTCAGCACACGCCAAAAAACATAAGGTGAAAACCGCACAGGAAGTGAACACAACCGTTTCTTCCCCGTCATACGATATCATGATTCATCGTAAACAATCGGAATAGATCATCTTTGTAACCAGATACCGTTTTGTTTGTTAGGACATCATCTTTGTAACCAGATACCGTTTTGTTTGGCAGAACATCATCTTTGTAACCAGATACCGTTTTGTTTGGCAGGATATCATCTTTTGTAACCAGATACCGTTTTGATTGGTAGGATATCATCTTTGTAACCAAATACCGTTTTGATTGGCAGGATATCATCTTTGTAACCAAATACCGTTTTGATTGGCAGGATATAACCTTTGTAACCAAATACCGTTTTCTTTGGCAGGACATCATCTTTGTAACCAAATACCGTTTTGATTGGTAGGACATCATCTTTGTAACCAAATACCGTTTTGATTGGTAGGACATCATCTTTGTAACCAGATACCGTTTTGTTTGGCAGGACATTATCTTTGTAACCATATACCGTTTTCTTTGGCAAGACATTATCTCTGTAACCTCAATTACATTTCAGGAATCCACGAACCACTTTAGCTGTTATATATGACCACTTGGACGCGAGCGATGGGGATGGAAATTATCATTTCTAAATCACAACAGAAGTTTGAATAGATTAAAAATAAGAAGAAATGTACCAAATAAGCAGAAGGGAAAAACAGATGCATTTGGAATTTGAGCGCGACGAGATTTGGCTTATAGTTAATGCGAACACGCAATCTAAAGATTGGCTTCAATTTCCTAGGGAATAAGTAAGAGGAAAATATGTCAAATTTTTAGCCTTGAAAATGTAACATTATGTAGTGACGTGTTTATGAGGTAATGAGAACGGAAAATGTAGTATAAATTAGTTTCTCACTCACTACAGATTTGAAAGAAAAATGAATAATACGGTTACTTTCTCACTTCATCATTTTGGAAGCCTCTCCTCCGAATACTACTCCTTCTAAATGGTTCAATGTATGTAAACTTATGGTTTCTGTAGAGGCTGACTATAAACTTATTACATATAATCTCAGAAGAATCACTTTTGGCTTTTTTTCCGTTATATTCTGACAGTAATTGGATTGGTATAAACGTAGCATACTTGTTTTATTTTTAAGTGAACCAAAGAGATCCCAATTCTGAAATGTGAGCAAAATATAATTTCAAAATATCATTCGCTGGCTTGTGTTATAGAAAACACGTGGCAAGAAAAAAGAAGACGCAAGATTAATGACACAGAAAAAGCATCATCTAACTAGAACTATTCTACATGTGGCCGTGACTACGATTCTAAAACTGACTATTAAGTCATTACAAACTCTGTATTCGTTCTTAAGTGATCTGCTGTGACACATCGATGTACCTCTCCAGATAGAAAGCCTATTACTCTGACAGGCCTAATTTCGTATTCCCGTTTTAAAAAAATGCTCTTACTGTAAAAACGAAGCAGTTCCTTATGGATTTCTTGTAAATATGTAATCTACAAACAGTTGTAGCTGATGAATACAGCTCACAAATCATTAATGCATATATATCAAAATAGGCTTAATATCATGCATCATGCCACAATAAAGGTCATTAAACTCAATGAGGCATTAAGGAGCTAGGGCGCACCGTAAAGAAATGGTAAGTAATTAGAATAAACTAAAATGACTTATTCAAATTGAAATCTATCTTCATTACTGTCAGGGAATGAATTAAGAAGAACTAGTTCATTAAGGTTAACAGGACAATTCCAATATATAAAACAAAGAGTCAGACAAGGCTGTGTTCTGTCGCCGGATTTGTTTTCACTTTTTACAGCGAGGTTATTATGAGATCGCCTTAAATGGGTACCGGATTTACCGGATTTTTTTTCTGGAAAAGTAAAGCGGCACGTCCGTAATACCGACCACATTACCCCAAAAATCATGTGCTGAAGGTCTGTAAAATTTATAGTCATTAACACCATATTCCATATACGCCACATGGCGTGACGGGGCACTTTACTTTTTTTTTTATATTATGAGATCAATAGTAGACAAAAAAGGAATTGAAGTCAATGGTCACAACATAAATAATTTGCGACATGCAGATGACACATTCTTAATAGGAGAGACAGAGAATGAACTACAAGAAATGATAGACACAATAGTAAAAGAAAGCAACAAAAAAGGTCTCAGTCTGAATAGTAAGAAAACAGAAGTAATGGTCATATCAAAGAAACAATCATCACCATCATGCAGCATATAAATAAACAGGATAAATCTGAAACAAGTGCAACACACGATACAGTAACCAACAGTGTTCAGCGTTCATACAGTTCTTTATAGTAATCGTCTTGCATTTTAGGGGGAAAAAGGTGTGCAGCCTTTTATTTTATTTTTGTTGTTGTTATATTTTCTGTAAGAAAAACCCACAGCCATGTGTAATATTAATAACACCTGATGGATGAACGGAATAACCTAATGTTTGTAACATTTTCAGTATTGCGAGCAGGGGCGGTTTTGGTTAAAATGATGTCGTCGCCTATATCTGGTATAACTGAAGACTTCCGGGGAATATGGCGCCCTGTTCACTGGCTTCTTCAGAGGACTCACAGATAAGTGCCGATTTCCAGTGAACTTTTCTGTTTATTTGTTTGTTTTTATTTATATTTAAAGGGATCACGTGATTGTATGCGCTTTCTATTTGATTTAAATCACTTTGTTTATTTTGATTCATTGCAATTCATTACAATTTACTTATTTAATCACTTATACTCATCCCTGTTGTTGATTGCGCTATTGAACGCGTCAAAAATGGCGGTTTCTTTTCGCCGGTCCGTCGTCAAGGACGCGTAATTCATCTAAGTTGTAAAAGGCTCACAGTATATCCGCGTGCTACAGAGCTATTTACTGGAGTTGGCCAGTTTATAACGTGGAAACGGGGTCTGGACCGCTCGACTGAGTAAGTGCACGTGAGTCTAGGCCATCCACAGCATCGACGTTCAGCGACTAAATCATCTATGAGACTATGACGAGGGTAAGTATTCAGATGCAGCCCAAACGACAACATCGAAGAAGGAAAACACGACAGGGCAAGCGTGGTGGCGTTAAACTGTCGAAGTGTGAGAGGCTAGGCCTAAAGTATGTGCGCGTTACATATTGGAATTGTGGGTCCATAAATCAACGACGGCCCATTCTTGATAAGCTACTGTGTGGCGCCGATATAATGGTTTTACAAGAAACTCTTCTTGGTGACAGGACAGTAAGTACTCCTGGCTTTCATTGTTTTTACAATAGACGACACCTTGGGCAGGCCATCCTTGTGCGCAACAATATGGTGGCAGCTGAGTTGATATGTCTGCGTGGGACAATATAGAATTGCAGGTACATGCGGTTAGGGTGCAGACCCCAGTTCATTTCGTGATTGTTAATGTGTATGCCTGTAATGGGAAGGTAGACACACAACAATGGCAGAATCTCTTCGAATTCGATGAAGAGAACGTCATTTTCTGCGGAGACTTTAATGCTAGAGGAAACCAGTGGGGTAACGTCATAACCAACAAGCAGGGAGAAGACCTAGAGAACGCACTAGTGTTAGTCGATTTAGTGTGCGTGAATGATGGAAGGGCAACAAGAATGGCCACTCGAAAAGGGGACTCTGATAGTGTCATAGACCTTGCACTGGTGTCTTCCACCTTCGCACCGGTTTGCAGGTGGAGTGCACTGGGGTTCCACGGAAGTGATCACTATCCATGTGTCCTCCTAAATGAGAACAGCAGAAATAGAAGCCAGAAAAGAAAGCTCCACACATTCCACTACGAGAAAACAGACCAGGACGTCATTAGCAAAATCAGACATAGGAAACAGAGCGCCCCTCGACCAGGAGGCAGGAGAGATGGACGCAGCCACCCTGGTGGAACGTAGAAGTCGAGGAAGCTTGGCGGAGCAAGAGACAAACGGCCAAGACATGACAGAAAGCCAGAAAGAATGGAAAAACACAACCTGACCTCATGAAGCGTCTGAAAGTAGAGGTCGACCAAAAAATGATGCACTTTAAACTATGTGCTAAGCAGGTTAAGGATGTCAATTGGGATGACTTTTGTAAAAAAGTGTGCTCAGAAAAATCGCTAGCATGAATGGCACAACACGACACAGAGGTATACTAGACTTTCAGAGCACAGGCCGGATATGGCACAAATATAATGAGAGCAAAGGAAAGGCCCTGCTTGCCCGCTACATTGAGCAGACGGACCAAAGAAATGAGGCTGTAAGAATGAGGATACGGGGATCGCTGTCAAAATTGTGTAAGGATGTAGTGATGGAAGAAGAACTCACAATTACAACTGATACCATGCGCACAACACTTAAAAGGTCACACAACACTGCTCCTGGTCCAGATGGTGTTCGGTACGAGGACATAGGCGATTTAGCTGACGATGACTTGACAAAACTGGCCAATGAATTTAATGGAGTGGCCAGATTAAGGAGGAGTGGCAAGATTAAGGAGGAGTGGCTACACAGCTACTTACTATCGCTACCGAAGCCAAACAAGGACCACTCTCAGATCAGTGCCTACAGAATCATCACAATGCAGAACACTGCAGGCAAGCTGCTGGAGAAAATAGTTGCCCGTGTGTTCACCTGTCACCTTGAACAGAAACGCGCATTCGATTCCACACTCAGAGGTTATAGATATAACAAAGAGACATGGCTCAATGCAACAGTCTTTGCCTATGACGACTTGGAAGGCTTCCACAGACGAGAGGAGACATGTGCTGCTGCTATAGATCTGGAGGATTCATACAACAGGGCACTATTTGAATACCTCATGTATATGCTCCTCAAACTAGCTGTGCACCACTTCCTCATTAGATGGATCGCTGCAGCACTGTTTCAGAGGAAGGTGATACTCAGATGTGGAAGTTGGTCTTCCGAGCCAACATCCATTTGTCCAGGCCTGCGACAAGGCTCACCATTGTCACCAGTTCTATTTAATGTGTACACAATAACGATCACGGCCCAACAGCTGGATGGGAGGGGAAGAACTATGACGTTTGTTGATGATATTTTGGTATATCGACAGGGAAGAGACAGACGGGGAATCGCCTACACAATGCAAGACGAACTCGATCGCATTTCTTCCTGGTGTGGGGTTTCAGGTACCTTGGTTAAGCCTAATAAAGCATCAGTTTCATGGTTCTCCCTTAACAATCATATCGTTAATACGACTACACCGGTAGTACGAATGGGAGCTGATGAGGTGACCGGGGACAAGTTGATGACATACCTCGGAGTTAAGTTTGATCGCAGCCTGTGTTTTCGGGACCACATCGACCATGTGATAACAAAATCCCGTAAAGGATTGGCCGTCTTGAAAGTCATGGCAGCTGCCAACATCGAGCAGTGGCTACTTTTGTTCCAGGGATTAGTCCTCGCACTAATCGAGTATGCCCTGGCAATTCTTACTATCAGTGCGACTCAAATTGATAAACTGGAGAAAATACAAAATGAAGCCATGCGCATTATCTTGGGATGTACAAGGTACACTCCCTGTATGAGGTATCTTCTTGACTTTCCAACCATGGATGACAAAATCAAGATCTGGAGAGCACGAGCATGCCTGAAGATTAGTACAGATAAAGAGCATCCATTGCACCACGTGCTCAACACAGGGTTAGGTGCCAGGCTAAAAAGAGCCAAATCATGGGTGAGCCGAGCAGAAGATGTCATCAAACAGGTATGTGGGCTTACCAATATACAACGCCGTGTATTGTCACACTCGACAGGAAAAGTAGAAAACAGAACCCGGTCGTGGTTAATGCTGAGGTCAACGGTCTCATCTGCGATAACACCGATGAGAAAGATGCAGTCATCTATACAGACGGATCTGTAATACGACACCAAAGAAGTGCATGGGCATTTACAGCACGCTCGGCAGGCAGAATAGTCAAAGAAGACAGTGGTACATACGTCATGACCACAAGTAGTATGACAATGGAGGTGATGGCAGTGACCAAAGCATTCAAATGGTTAGAGTCACAAGACTACACCAACGCATGTATACTGAGTGATTCGATGAGCATGATAAAAAAAAGTGGAGGCGGGCTCTGTACGCACGCAAAGGGTATAGTCGTTGCAGAAATCCAAATTACGTAAAGTCACCTTTGTCTATGTCTCTGGACATGCGGGAGTACGGGGAAATGAAAGAGCGGACAGGTTGGCTAGCTGTGCTATCGTTGAGGACGGGCAACCAATGGATCGGGCGGGTATCATCAATGCCCTCCGAGATGTGGGAAGAACACAGGACTTCGACAAACACAGATCCACGTCACTTCTTCGGATGATGGAAATGGGAGTTAAGATGGGCACAGCCAGAAATGAGAAACTTAGTTGCCGTATAAGAAGACTTATCAACCAACATAGAACTGGAGTCGTCAGTCGCAGGACACTGCGGGAATTGCTGAGGAGGTGATCTGAGCACCTATGGACATGTTCGGAGTGCAATGATGATGACCCGCAAATAACTCAATAACTCAATCTGGTATATCTGAAGACGTCACAAACTTTTGGAGATTCAGAGATTTCCTTCTCAACTAGCAGGCCTTAGTAAAACAACTGACGGCTGTGCAAAAGGCTAACCGATATGAAATGAAAATATTGAAGTACATGGAGAGTAACAAATTCTCCCCTGAAATTGTTCTGAACCTGAAGAGAACACAGCAGACTATATAGTTCCAATAGAACATTGTAGGCTAAACACTGACTTGTCATAACTCTTTTGTCTTGATATCATTCTTAGTATGTCCAATGTTTCGCTTAATTAATCCATATTCATTATCCTCCTCACACTGTCCTTCACTTTCATCTTCCCTCGAGCTGCGACTAGATGGCGCTTCGTTCAACCCGACCTAGATTTCATGTCTAGGCCCTGGAAACATGAACTGCAACGAGTTGGAAAAACAGAAATATGTCTCACAGAAATATGTCTCACAGAAATATGTCTCACAGAAATATGTCTCACAGAAATATGTCTCACAGAAAGATAGTTGGGACACTTATGAAGTCCGCCATCAAACGACTAGATTTATATGTAGCAAACATATGATCCCCGGTTCATTGAAAAATAAGGATACGAAAAAAACATTTTAATCAATTAGAAAATATCATCAGTTTTACTAATCATGCGTCTATCATGTTGTCTCAATCAAGAACACTACGAATATTTTGAAAATAAATATGTACTCACTAGATTTAGACAACGCTGTAATGAAACAATATATATATATATATATATAATAATAATAATAATAATATGAGAGCAAACTATAGATAACGGCCATGAACAACGAACACGAACAAACCAACACTCAACGAAAACAAATAAACAAAAACAATAGTAAAATAAAATCTAGACGACAAAGAACACCTTTGTAACTGTTTAACCCAGTAGATGCTTAAGACAATCTACAAGACCTCACACCCTACAACGAGTTGGAAGTACATAGAACATTTATTCAAGAGATGAAAGTTGACAAAAAAGAAAGCATTGATAGGATAGGGGAAAAAAATCAACCAGGTCACACTGTAATACAGGAGTCAATGAATGCATACAATATTTACAGCATGATGGGAATAGAAGAAGTCCTGGAACACTGGTTGGAAGCCAACAGTGTATTCATCTAGAAAAAAAAACCAATAAGAGAGGGTAAGACATTATATGATACATCACTAATAAGTTACACTCGAAAGATGTTTGCAAAAATGTTGTCAATCTTTTTAGTTATATTCAAGGAATCAGTTTCAGTTAGGAATGCACCCATATACGCCACCCCTCATGTCACAGATCCCAAGAAAGACCACGTAAAACCCTCATTGGTAGCACAGGCGACGATTTCAAAACGATTTCCATCGAATGGAGAGTGCACACCCACTTCCTCGAAAACACTCATTTAAACAATAAAAAGCAACCAAAACGATTCATGCTGCTACGTTTGTCTCTGCAAACACAGGGCGACATGCAGGCACTGTCGGGAGACATAAGCAAAGTGCAACTTATGGTACCAAGACCTGTTCTTGATGTAGAACTTCAACGAGCTAAAGAGATAGCTGTCCTTTTAACTCTAAAGACAATACCACCACCAAACAAAGCAATGGAAAATATTCTTCAGATTCCAAAACTATACTATACTATACTATACTATACTATACTATACTATACTATACTATACTATACTATACTATACTATACTATACTATACTATACTATACTATACTATACTATACTATACTATACTATACTATACTATACTATACTATACTATACTATACTATACTATACTATACTATACTATACTATACTATACTATACTATACTATACTATACTATACTATGCTATGCTATACTATACTATACTATACTATACTATACTATACTATACTATACTATACTATACTATACTATACTATACTATACTATACTATACTATACTATACTATACTATACTATACTATACTATACTATACTATACTATACTATACTATATACAGCTAGAAAAGTAATAACCAAATTCGATCTAATTTATCGTGGGACAATGTACTCGACCTAATCTACCGTAGGACAATGTACTTGACCTAATCTACCGTAGGACAATGTACTCGACCTAATCTACCGTAGGACAATGTACTTGACCTAATCTACCGTAGGACAATGTACTTGACCTAATCTACCGTAGGACAATGTACTCGACCTAATCTACCGTAGGGCAACTTAATCAATCCAATCTACCGCAGGTCAATGTACTAAATCTAATCTACATTGAGATTAGTGACCATAGTTAACAATTTGACCGCTACAAATGTGCTTCGTGCACGTCACTTTCGGCTTGTGGCTTAACGTTGAGGTCCAGCCTCTCCCTCTCCGCGTCAAAAGAAAATTGGACGATGAATAAAATGCTGTGAATGGTATTATCTGAAAACTAAATATTGCAAAAACTTTTACTCCAGTCAACCAGTTTTTAAAGCTGTTTTTGTTTACTAGCAGAGTTAGTGGCCAAGCGCTAAGCAATAAGGAACAGACTGATGATGGCAATGTTTAACCAACGTTCTGTGGAAACATCATTCTCAGAGGTAAATATGAAAGTGCAAAACAATGAAATAGGTGACCATTTATAGCTACGGATTATAGATGCATTTAACCAAGGATTTAACAGATACGATTATAATAGACATTTTCTATCATTATATTACATCATCATATTATCCTAGATTACAGAATATAGGCTATAGTTGACCAACAACTAAGCAATAATCAATTTGGTTTCTAAAAGAACAAAAGCTGCACAGATGCAATATTCGTAATGAGGCAATTAAGTGATAAGGCAAGTGATTACAACATTAACCTAAATGTTGCGTTTATTGATCAAAAGAGAGCGCATTCGATCGAGTCAACTGAGGCAAACTATGGAAAATACTAGAAGAATATGGTGCGAAAAGACAATTGTTAGAAAACATTACAGTGCTAAACAAGAATAACACAAACACTGTAAGATCGTTAAAAGGAATGACAGACTGTTTTTCCATATCACATCAGGAGTAAGACAGTGCTGTGTTCTTTCGCCACTACTATTTATAAACTCTATGGACAGATCACTTAAGAGGCAAATCTAAGAGTCAAGGGCGAAGGTCAAAAGAACATCAATGAATTACTTTTTTGCGGATGATCAATGTCTGCTATATGCGAATAAAGAATGTCTTCAACAACATGCAACAGCCCTAAATGATATGCTCATCATCACCAAGTGCCATCTCCGCAACAAAGGTTGTCTGCTATGGAGCGCCATTCTGCTCTGTCTCATGCTTTGGTAGTGCAGGTTGTCATAGACTGATTTGTTCATCTTTTGATGTTACTCGTCCATGTTAGTCTTCGTCTGCCTCTGCCTCTTTTACCTTTTATTTTCCCCGCCAAGATTACTTTTAGTAGACTGTTGTGTCTTTTAACATGGCCCAAAAATTGCATTTGTACTGTTTTAATTGTGTTTAGTAGGTCTCATTTCATTTTTAGTTGTTTTAAGAATTCATCGTTTGTTTTCTTTTCTTTCCATCCAATTCTGCATATTCTTCTATATTTCAACATTTCAAAGGCTTCAATGACATGCTAAAATATTAAAATTAACACAGCCAAAAAGAAATAATGAAAGGGAGCAAGGAAAGATACTATTTAATTATAAAAATAAATGACAATCAGATAAAGCAGATTAGCGAATTCAAATATTTGGGTATGTTCATGGAAGATGGAATTATAAACAGGGAAATAGAAACAAGAGTGCAGAAAGCGAACATTTTAAACTGCCAACTGACTCCACTGAAAAACAGATAATATGCTGATCAAATAACTACCTTACGTATAATCCTTGAACAAAGCTTGGAACTACAGTCCCCACTTTATATTGGATTCATAGATTACGAAAAAACATTTTATAGTTTAGACAGAGGAATGTTTTGGATTTTAATTCGTTTGCAGTGATACCGAGGCCTCCCATAACCATAACCATAACCATGCTTTGGAATTTACTGAATAATTACGAAATCCCGATAAAGTTTATTAACACGATACGAACAATATATGAAGGAATGAAAAGTAGTGTCGTGCACGAAGGGCGGCTTACAGAAGCATTTGAAATAAGAACAGAAGAAAGGCGGGGATGCTTTTTTATCCCCATTTCTCTTTCTACTGGCCATAGATTGGATTATGAAAACTCAGAACAACAGAAATGGAATCCAGTGGTCACTGACCAAGCAGCTTAATGACATAGACCTTGCTGATGACATAGCTCCCTATCACATAATCATCAACAGATGCAAGAAAAAATGAGCATACTTGATGAGAGATCACAAATGAAGGGACTAAAAATAAATATAGTTAAGACCACAATTATGAGAATTAATGCAGTTGGCAATGATCAAATAAACATAGGAGACATACCTTTATTAAACGTACAATCTTACATATATCTCAGCAGTAATATAGACTGAAGAGGGAGAAACAGAGAATTATACAAAAATGTGGATATCAATAGCAAAAGCAGCATTCGTTGCACTGGGAAACTATTGGAAATCCAAAGAAATTAGGTTAAATACAAAAATAAAAATGTTCAACTCCAATTTAAAGTCAGTCCTATTATATGGCTGTGAAACATGGAGAACAAAAAAAAATGACAATCATGAAGATACAGACTTTCATTAATGGATGCTTGCACAGAATAAAAGGATAGAAATGCAGGACAAAATAAACATTGAACTGTATGAAAAGTAAAGTAAAGTAAGTAAAGTAAAATACGAGACTTGAATCAGCGTCTTAGCACGCGAGTTTTCACCCATATGTGCTCGGCCGCCTGTCCAGAAGTGTTCGGTGACGTCTGGATAGTGTCGCTACAAGCATCGAAACTCACGATGCGAGGCGGCATTCCTTATCTTCCCAGAGTAATACCCTGGTACCCATTTCTGCCAGGGGCTGGGTCGACTGCGCGAGGTTTTTTTTTTCCAAATATGAGTACACTGCTTCACAACTCACACTGCTTCACAACTCACACTGACACTGCTTCACAACTCACACTGCTTCACAACTCACACTGACACTGCTTCACAACTCACACTGCTTCACAACTCACACTGCTTCATAACTCACACTGACACTGCTTCACAACTCACACTGCTTCACAACTCACACTGCTTCAAAACTCACACTGCTTCACAACTCACACTGCTTCACAACTCACACTGACACTGCTTCACAACTCACACTGCTTCACAACTCACACTGCTTCATAACTCACACTGACACTGCTTCACAACTCACACTGCTTCACAACTCACACTGACACTGCTTCACAACTCACACTGCTTCACAACTCACACTGCTTCACAACTCACACTGACACTGCTTCACAACTCACACTGCTTCACAACTCACACTGCTTCATAACTCACACTGCTTCACAACTCACACTGCTTCACAACTCACACTGCTTCCCAACTCACACTGCTTCACAACTCACACTGCTTCACAACTCACACTGCTTCACAACTCACACTGCTTCATAACTCACACTGCTTCACAACTCACACTGACACTGCTTCACAACTCACACTGCTTCACAACTCACACTGCTTCATAACTCACACTGCTTCACAACTCACACTGCTTCACAACTCACACTGCTTCCAACGGGAATCGAACACGGGTTGTCCGAACGTCGGTAGTCCAGTCGAGTGGTTCCCAACTAGACTACTGAGGCCCCCCCCCCCCTTTTATGTGAAAGTAGCAGTCAAATATCAGAGGATAAAGAGTTAGAGCGAAGACGATAACGCTGGATAGAACACACAGTGTGGAAGCCACTGAGAGCATTACTCAACGGGCTCTTTTTTGGAATCCCCAAGGAAAAAATACAATGAAAAAAACCAAAATATTCCTGGAGTTAACAGATGGAGGCAGAAATGAAGTTGATGTGGAAGACCTGGAATGCTCTTTAAAAAATTTCAAGAAACAGAACGGCTTGGAAAGTGTTTGTTGAAGACATATGCTCTACAGGGAGTTGAAAGGTAGAAGAACTGACTCCACTCTTGAAACATTGAAATATTTCATTGACAGCTAAGAGACAAATGATAAATAGCATCTTGACACCAACATTGTGCTAATGTCTAACATGGCCGTTGAACAATACCCAAACACAGAAAATCACGACGTCCGAAATGTGGTAACATACAACACAAGAGCAGAAAAAGGATCACATGTTAAAAACAGAGAAGAAATCGGAATTCTACCATTTTTGGAATACATATGGAGGCTACAAATGAAATGGTATAGGCACTTAGATTAAAGCCAGGCCAAATGTCATCAAGTGCATTCTATTTAAAAACATCAAAACAGTGGGTAACAGGTAGACCAATGAAATGATGGATAGATGGAAAAAAAGACATATGCAAAGACCAAAACATTTCCATTTTAACAGCAAACAGATACGCCAAATAAAGAGAGAATTAAACAAGCAAATATCTAGAAACACCTTAGCATACTGAAAGCAACCTTCTTTCTCTGCGTCGCTTAAAGGCACCAACTAGATAAGGGAAAAAAAGAAGATACCATTTGATAACAGAATTGCCCGAAGTATCTCACTTTAGTTCTGTTAAAAAAATGAATGAGGTTTTCTCTTGTACATAATTCGCTATCAGATACACTCAACATTACATTCACGATGTTGACGTTTTGATTAATGATTCATCGTCTCATAGAAATTGTAAATGAACAACTCTCAAATATAATAGTTATTGAAGATAATAACAGCGAGGAAAATAATGACAGCAAGTAAAATAATAACGAGTAAAATAATAACAACGAGTAAAATAATGACAGCGATAAAAATAATAACAACGAGTAAAATAATGACAGTGGGTAAAATAATAGTAGCGAGTAAAATAATGACAGCGAGTAAAATAATGACAGCGAGTAAAAAAATGACAGCGAGTAAAATAATGACAGCGAGTAAAATAATGACAGTGGGTAAAATAATAGTAGCGAGTAAAATAATGACAGCGAGTAAAATAATAACAACGAGTAAAATAATGACAGTGGGTAAAATAATAGTAGCGAGTAAAATAATGACAGCGAGTAAAATAATGACAGCGAGTAAAATAATGACAGCAAATAAAATAATGACAGCGAGTAAAAAAATAACAACGAGTAAAATAATGACAACGAGTAAAATAATGACAGCGAGTAAAAATAATGACAGCGAGTAAAATAATGACAACGAGTAAAATAATGACAGCGAGTAAAATAATGACAACGAGTAAAATAATGACAGCGAGTAAAATAATGACAACGAGTAAAATAATGACAACGAGTAAAATAATGACAGCGAGTAAAATAATGACAGCGAGTAAAATAATGACAACGAGTAAAATAATGACAGCGAGTAAAATAATGGCAGCGAGTAAAATAATGACAACGATAACAATTAATAACAGCGAGTAAAATAATGACAACGAGTAAAATAATGACAGCGAGTAAAATAATGACAACGAGTAAAATAATGACAGCGAGTAAAATAATGACAGCGAGTAAAATAATGACAACGAGTAAAATAATGACAGCGAGTAAAATAATGACAACGAGTAAAATAATGACAACGAGTAAAATAATGACAGCAAGTAAAATAATGACAGCGAGTAAAATAATGACAACGATAACAATTAATAACAGCGAGTAAAATAATGACAGCTTTATATTAATAGCGACAGTTACATCTTACAACGTAGCTGCTCCTTATCACAACGTTGAAAATACTTCAGAATCCGACCGCATATACGATTATATTGTTTTTCTTTTCTTTCTAATAATCTTCTCATCCTCTTCTTCCTTTTACGTTTTCTTTTTCTTGCTAATCCTATAAATGGCAATCATTATCTTTTATTGTGTTTTATAAGCAGCATGGTTAATTGGGCTTTTTGGTCTGATACATTCAACATTGATAATTGAATTCTTAGATACGGTTTATCATGGCTTATCTAAGCTCTCGATCCCTGCGAGGAAATTGAACGAGATCTTGAACAAATGTGATTTAATGATAACGGTGTTCTCAGTCAGCTATAGTTCATCCGCTACTAGCTCAAGTTCCCAATCTCCGGGTTTTATCTTTCTGGTCACTAATTCCATCAGCTGCAAACTTATATTTACTTGAACGGTTAAACTGATCAGATAAACAAGCTCGCAGTCTTTCAATAAAAAGAGAAAAAGTAATTTGTAATAAAATGTGTCTATTATATTTTTGTGCTACCATTATGCCTTTTATTTCTCTGTGCACTGTTTATGTCTCTGTGCACGGTTTCATCTATGTTGGTGTACTGTTTATGTCTCTGTGCACTGTTTATGTCACAGTTTGTGCACTCTATTTCTTTGTTAGGGCACCATTTATGTCTTTGTGCACAGTTCTTGTCTATGTTTGTGCACTGTTTATGTATGTATATGTGCACTGTTTTTATCTCTGTGCACAGTTCTTATCTATGTTTATGCACTGTTTACGTCTCAGCAGAGGCTCACATGTTAGACAACAACACAGAGACGATATATTACGTCACCTGTCATATGTTAGACAACAACATCGAGATGGTATATTACGTCAACTGTCACATGTTAGACAACAACATCGAGATGGTATATTACGTCAACTGTCACATGTTAGACAACAACATTGAGATGGTATATTACGTCAACTGTCACATGTTAGACAACAACATCGAGATGGTATATTACGTCAACTGTCACATGTTAGACAACAACATAGAGATGGTATATTACGTCAACTGTCACATGTTAGACAACAACATCGAGATGGTATATTACGTCAACTGTCACATGTTAGACAACAACACAGAGACGATATGTTACGTCACCTGTCATATGTTAGACAACAACATCGAAACGGTATATTACGTCACCTGTTACATGTTAGACAACAACATCGAGACGATATATTACGTCAACTGTCACATGTTAGACAACAACATCGAGACGATATATTACGTCACCTGTCACATGTTAGGCAACAACATCGAGACGATATAATATGTCACTGGTCACATGTTTGGCAACAACATCGAGACGATATATTACGTCACCTGTCACATGTTAGACAAAAATATCGAGACGATATATAACATCACCTGTCACATGATAGACAACAACATCGAGACAATATATTACGTCACCTGTCACATGTTAGACAACAACAACGAGGCGATATATTACGTCACCTGTCACATGTTGTGGAACAACATCGAGACGATATATTACGTCACCTGTCACATGTTAGACAACAACATCAAGACGATATATTACGTCACCTGTCACATGTTTGGCAACAACATCGAGACGATATATTACGTCACCTGTCACATGTTAGACAACAACATCGAGACGATACATTACGTCACCTGTCACTTGTTAGACAACAACATCTAAACGATACATTACGTCACCTGTCACATGTTAGACAACAACATCGAGACGATATATTACGTCACCTGTCACATGTTAGACAACAACATCGAGACGATACATTACGTCACCTGTCACATGTTAGACAACAACATCGAGACGATATATTACGTCTCCTGTCACATGTTAGACAACTACATCTAGACGATATATTACGTCACCTGTCACATGTTAGACAACAACATCTAGACGATATATTACGTCACCCGTCACATGTTAGACAACAACATGGAGACGATATATTACGTCACCTGTCACATGTTAGACAACAACATCTAGACGATATATTACGTCACCTGTCATATGTTAGACAACAACATCGAGACGATATATTACGTCACCTGTCACATGTTAGACAACAACATCGAGACGATGTATTACGTCACCTGTCACATGTTAGACAACAACATCGAGACGATATATTACGTCACCTGTCATATGTTAGACAACAACATCAAGACGATATATTACGTCTCCTGTCACATGTTATACAATAACATCTAGACGATATATTACGTCACCTGTCACATGTTAGACAACAACATCGAGACGATTTATTACGTCACCTGTCGCCGTAAAGCTGTAACCCCAACATATTCTGTCACATTTCCTTTTCACTATTCCACTCCCTTCCCCTTTGCGAGATCTACCGCAATTTCGCATGGTTATGTCTGTCCAACTACACGCTAGTGGTCATTACGGAAACTGTAAGCTTCAAATAACTGGTCAATATAGAAATCAAATGCGGAATATTTGTAGCTCAGCTGTTTGTCGATACTTTAGTTGTCTTTGTAAAGTGTCTAAAATCTGAAATATGCAAAAAAGTAAAGTAAAGGTTCCCTTCACGCCTTGCTATGCGTATGGGGAATATGGTGTTAGTGACCATATTTTTCTATAACCACGGCACATATTTGGGTGATGTGGTCGGTATCACGCCATGACGCCTTTACTTCCCATAAAAAATCTCTGCTACCCATTTTGAGAGGGTGGGTGAACCCCGGACCCTTGTCATACCAAAAAATCCTCCACTGTTGGAGATCGAACCCGGACTCTTCTGGTCAGGAAGCGAGCACACTAACCACTCAGCCACCGAGGTTCCTCTGAAATATATAACCAGAGTATAATTCTGCTATAGTCCGTTAACAGTTATCATAAGAGATGCTATAATGTTCAGTTTTACAATATTTGTGAATTAAATTATGGCTATTTTATACCAGAAAAGGTTAATTAGTCAAGTTTTGACATCTTTTTTTTCATAAAAGTTATTGGCCTAAAATGTAAATAGAATGAAAATAAACCAGCCTAGAATAATAATATTTTTATAGTGTCAAAATTGTGAAACACTCCAATAAAATATCAATGTCAAGAATGAGTAGAATGTAGTTTCCTCGTGGCATCTTTATTTGTACAAGCAACATGTGTATCATTATATCTATCTATTGTCCTTTCGAGCCGAAGACGGCACATAGGGCAGAACCACAATCTCAAAAACAGAAACCTTGCGTGCCAAAATGGCACATATTGCAGAGATCACTGCTTCTAAAATCTATGGCTATTTCCATAACAATACTTTTTACAATGACAGCTTGTCAAGCCATCGATCAATCTCCTTAGTCGCCTCTTACTACATGCCTGGAAGGTCACAACGTCACTATTCTTTACTTTCCTCATAATGAGGCCCCGGTAACACACAGGAGGTATCATTATAAGTGACAATCAACTTCGAGACTAAAGCAAACGGCCTGTTGTAGGTACCATATTGGCTAGAACAGTTTACTTCAACCCACTTTACAGTTCATCATCTTCATCATGTACCTTGCCGGTTGGCGTAGACGAGCATGTCCCTCCACAATCTTCTATCTACAGTGCATCGTATCAGTTCTGTTGTTGACTGTTTTCCATGCCATGACACCAAGCTATCCAGTATTTTCTCTCTTTGTCGTCCGCGATCTCTCTTTCCTTTTATTTTGCCAGTTGTGACCAAGTATTCCAACTTTCCTCTTCTCATGATGTGCCCGAAAAATGTTGATTGCTTCTTTCTGATGTTTTTTAAGAGCTCCCTTTTTGTGTTGGCCTCTTTGAAAACTTCCTCATTGGTCTTTTTAGCTGTCCAGGAAACTTTCAACATTCTTCTGAGAAATCCCATCTCTGTGGCCTCTAAACGTCTTTTCATTTGTTTGTCTACTGTCCATGATTCGCTTCCATAGAATTGGTTCTATATAGCACAGATGAACTCTCTTTCTCATTTTTATTGACATAGATTTGTTGCATAAGATATTTTTCATTTTCTGAAATGCTATTTTGGCCTGAGCTATTCTGCTTTTTATTTCTGTGGTGCATCTCCCATCTGATGTAATTATTGTGCCCAAGTATAGGGTGTCTCTTTAATGACTGTGCATTTTTTGTTGTTGAAATAATTACGCACCTAAATTTTATCTATGTATGACGTAATAGTTCAAGCACCATTTACGTGTTCATTTAAACATCACTGCTACATGATATATCTGGCTTACAATGGTGTTAACGATTGAAGAAAGAGTATTTATAGTGGAGCATGTGTTCCGTAACGGCGGCAAGTATTCGAATGGGGTTGTTGAACAATTTGTGAATAGATTTCCTGATACACCAGTGCCTCATCGAAATACTGTGAGTAATTTAATAATCAAATTTCAAAACACCGGTAGTGTACATGATGTTAGCCGTCCTGGTAGACCATCTGTTCTTGAAGTAACATCTCTCAACATTCAGGACAGCATTCTAATGAGTCCTGGCAAATCAATAAGAAAGCTGGCTCAACAAGTACACAAATCAAGCAGTACTGTTCATAGAGTTCTGAAAAAAAAAATTAAAGTTACATCCCTACAAATTTTCCGTCGTTCCTCAATTAAAAGAATTAGATCACCAATCCAGAATTAATTATTGTATGTGGTTTGAGAATTTTCTAGCCCAAGAAGGTGAGGAAATCCTTGATTTCACTTTCTTCACAGATGAAGCATGGTTCCATTTGTCTGGGTACGTGAATAGGCAGAATGATCGTCTTTGGAGTGATGAAAATCCACATGCATTGCACCCAGTGCCTCTCCACGATCAGAAAGTAGGAGTGTGGTGTGCAATGAGTCGTCAGCGGATAATCGGCCCAATTTTCTTCTATGACACAATAAATTCAGAAAGATACAGGATTAACATACTGGAGCGATTCGTAACCCAACTTTCTGAGCCAGAAATTGAAAAAGCTTGGTTTCAACAAGATGGCGCAACTGCTCACACTGCTGTAAAATCACTGGAATTTTTATATGAAATTTTTGCTAATCGTATAATCTCTCGCGGAATTTGGCCTGCACGGTCTCCTGATCTTACTCCCATGGACTACTATCTCTGGGGTGAACTGAAAGGAAAAGTGTACGAAAACAATCCCCACACACTCGATGAGCTGCAGGTTTCAATCGCCAACAACATTAATAATGTTACACAGCCCATACTGCGTAAGGTTTTTGACAATATGAAAAAACGTATCAATATTTGCCAACTAAAACGTGGTGGATATTTCGAATACCTTTTGTGAATAGTGATGTTATATGTTTAACTTTACCGAAAAAGGAACACGCTACAGCAGTACATGATGCGTGATTTACATAAATAAATTGGAACAACTAGATTTTCAAATAATGCACAGTCATTAAAGAAACACCCACCGATCTGGAAGACCTGCAATTTCACAAGACCAAATTATGGAACTCCAAGACAGAATTACAATGAGTCCAAATGCATCTTTAAACCACTTGTCTCAACAGGTGCAAATATCTAAGAGTTCTGTTCACAAGGTTTTAAGAAGTGAACTACACTATCGTCCATACAAATTAACTGAAGTGTCTCAACTCCAAGAAAGAGATTATGAATCCTGTTTAAACTACTGCATGTGGTTTCAGAATTTTATTTATGAACATGGCGCTGCCATCCTTGACGTCACTTTTTTCACTGATGGGGCCTGGTTTCATTTATCCGGTTATGTGAACAGTCAGAACAATCGGCTGTGGAGCAGTGAAAACCCCCATGAATTTCATCAAGTGCCGCTTTACGATCAAAAAGTCGGAGTGTGGTGCGCTATAAGTCGTATGCGGGTAATAGGACCTATATTTTTTAATGAAACAATAAATGCAGAACATTAGCGTACTTTAATTCTGGAACCGTTCATAGCACACCATACAGAACGGGAAATTATGGAATCCTGGTTTCAGCAGGATGGGGCAACAGCACACACAGCCACAACAACACTCAATTATTTAGAAAGCATATTTGCAAATCGCATTATTTCACGTGGAACCTGGCCTGCTCGTTCACCAGATCTAACACCCCCAGATTATTATCTGTGGGGGCATTGAAGGGGAAAGTTTATGAAAATAATCCGCAGACAATTAATGACCTAAAGACTGAAATAGTAGACAAGATTAAACAAATATCACCAGACATTATTCTGAAGGTTTTCGCAAATATGGAAAGACGAATCACGACATGTCTTGAGGCCCGTGGTGGACATTTTCAACATATGCTTTAGGCACTTTATTGTGTTAATACCAACATTACCCATTATAAACTCGCCGATAGCAGTCAAGTATATTTGAATATTTTACAATTTGTGTGACGCATTAGTTAACCGCATTTCTGGTGACGTTTTTCTTCCGAGAGTAGAAATTCACTGCACTGCGACTTTAGAAACACCATGTATTTGAAACGTTGTACCTGTTTCAGATTTGTCTCGTTTATTTTTATGCTGCATGATGGTGATGATTGTTTCTTCGATATAACCATTGCTTCTGTTTTCTTACTATTCAGACTGAGACCTTTCTTGTGCTTTCTTCTACTATTATGTCTATCATTTCTTGTAGTTAATTCTCTGTCTCTGCTATTAAGACTGTGTCATCCGCATATCGTAAATTATTTATGTTGTGACCGTTGACTTCAATTCCTTTTTTGTCTACTATTGATCTCATAATATATTCGCTGTAAAGTGAAAACAAATCCGGTGACAGAACACAGCCTTGTCTGACTCCTTGTTTTATACTTTACAGTTCACGTGGATAAAATGCAAGCTGTGCCTTAATAAGAAGTAGCATATCATTGACAAGTCGTTTACAGAAACTTCCTCTACTGAAATGTCAATATTGCTGACGTCAGACGAACATATAAAAATAATGTTTATAACAAAGCAATAAGAACGCGATGGAAAAGAATGCACAAGTATAGTTATTTAGTTTATTCACTTTCGTATGCGAGGTGAAATCATCTGCAAAATAATGTAGAGGTAGGGTAGAATTAATGTTTCCCCCTCCTTCTAGACACTCCCTTACCTCAACATTTAGGAGCTGTTAACTGAAATGGCGTGAATCGAGGTATCATTCCACCCACATGCAACTTCACAATTTAATATTAATATTTTGCCACCAGTCGTAACTTTAAAATGCGATAATACGAAACATCTAAAGTGCGAAACCCAGCAGTTGTCTGACTGTTTTTTGTATGACTTTTTAATACACGTATTTGTTATTCCAGTTTTCGTGAATTTCTTTCATGGCAATTACTTCCTTTAACAAGACCGTAATGGATGATGATGATTATTTCAGCACCCAATGTTCTATTTAAGCGTATTAATTATAACGATCCAGTATATCATGACGTTCCATCATATCATGACATTCTAGCTTATCATGACGTCCATGCATGTTTTGACGCCCCAGCATATCATGACATCCATGCATGTTTTGACGCCCCAGCATATCATGACGTCCATGCATGTTTTGACGCCCCAGCATATCATAACGTCCAAGCATGTTTTTACGCCCCAGTATATCATGACGTCCATGCATGTTTTGACGCCCCAGCATATCATAACGTCCACGCATGTTTTTACGCCCCAGCATATCACGACGCTGCGAGTAATTTCAGTTGAAGCGGTATGTCTACAACACTCGGAAAAAAATCATAAATAATCAACAACAGAAATAAAACAAATAACAATCGACGGCTCGAAGCAGGACTGAAGCCGTACGGCACAGCGGCTTGGCACGAGAACCAAGCGCTAGTGCACACAGCTACCTAAAAATGTAGCTATCATTGGCGATGTCTTTCTTGCATATGTTCTCAGGGCTATAGCATAGTGGTACGAACACAACTCGGGAATAAATTTTATATTTGCATTTTCCTAAGGAAAATATAGATATACAATTTGAATATTAAGAAACTGCATATATACAATTTATTCCCGAATTATGTTCGTAACTCTATGCAATAGTCATTAGTAAACTTGCGTGATAGACATCGCCAGTGCTAGCTACTTTATAAGGTAGCTGAGTTGGCCGTGTGTACTATCGTTTGGTTCTTGTGGAAACGCGCTATGCCGGAAGTTCGGTTTCAATCCTACTTCGGACTGTCTATTATTCATTTTTTTTTTTACTTGTTTATTATTTGAGATTTTTTTTCGCGAGTGTTGTAAACATACCCCTCTTCCTGAAGTTTTTCTCTGATCTATCGCCTCGGAAGTTTCCCTCTATAATAATATTCATTTATTATTATTTGTCTCCAGTCTAAGCCACTGGAAACTACTATTCGTGCTGTTTCGTCCGATAACTGTTTGTCTGTAACGCAAGTATTCAGTGTTTCCGGTGATGCATGTCTTAATAGGAAAATACAAATATACAATGTATTCCCAAGTTGTGTTCGTGACCATATGCTATAGTCATAGTGCACATGCGTGAAAGGCATCGCCAATGATAGCTACTTTTTCTAGGTAGCTGAGCTTGTCCGTGTGCTCTAGCGTTTAATTTTCGTGGAAAGGCACTGTACCGAGGAGTACAGATTCAATCCTGCTTCGGACCGTCTACTGCTCTTTTTATCTTCTTTTACTGTTGAAGATTATTTTTAATTTCTGTTTCGAGTGTTGTAAACATACATATTCCACCGAAATTATTCGCTGATCTATCAGGATGCTCCAGCCTGTCATGAAGCTTCAACATAGCATGACTCCTTAGCATATTATGACGCCCCAGCATATCATGAAACCCCAGCATATCTTTGCGCGCCAGCATGTTATGACATCAATGCAATTTTTGACTCCGAGCATATCATGAAACCCCAGCATATCTTTGCGCCCCAGTATGTCATGACATCCATGCAATTTTTGACTGCCTGCATATCAAGACGCCTCAGCACATTTCCTCTACCATCCACTCTTATTTCTATTGTTATGACTGTTACACCTCAAACACTTAGTATATATTTTACGTGTCATTATTTGATCTGTTATTTCAAAATATGATGCAACACTAGTGTCACTTCAATTTTTTTCAATTTTTAGACTTCCGTTTCAAAATGGTGGAACGTTTCATGTTCTCTCGATCGCTGCAGACAATGCATCTGGGGTTTGATTAAATTCGGCTCTCTGATTGCAATTTTTTGTGTGTTGAAATCAAGTTGATGTTCTACTTAGAAAATCTGCGCCGATGAAGTGGACAAATCTGTGCCGCCGAGTACATACAGCAATATTTCTTTTTGACAAGTCAAGTATTGTAAAAGCGACCTTCACCGTCTAGTGTTGACATGCTGTTTACGTCACATTGAGTGCTGTTCAATGGCCGACGTTGGAATTGTTTGACGCAAGTTATTTACATTCTGAAACGCATTAATGGATTGCTTGTCAAGTCGACCGAAGATTTTCCTCTTTGGGAAATTTGCACCGTGTTTCGTTCGTTGTACGCTAACCGCAGGGTCTGTTGTTTGATGTATGACGGGGATAATTCGACGACTACTTGTGTGTTTATATGTTCGGTTGGTGTCAAGAACAATGTCCTAACATCATCAAGCGCTATACATTTTTTGTTGTTCTCAATATGACGATCACCATTTTCGGGAGGACGTGAACTTCCATGGTATATGGTGGATAGGCGGCAGGAACCATTGAAGGTTAAGTCGAAAAAGTGTTCTTTATTGCAGTTTCCTCATATTCCAAGTCCGGCTTGTTGCATGAACTACTGAGTTAAGTGCTCTGTGCACACCGTGAGCTGTGTGTCAAATCCGTTTTAATCATATTTCGATAGCCGGATTGTTTACGATGAATGATGATATCGTATGACAGGGAACATTTGGCTGTGTTCACTTTCTACGCGGTTTCGCCTTATGTCTTTTGGCGTGTGCTGAGACTGCTACGATGGAGACTACAGTTACCTTTCTTTGTTTGGGAGATGAGTTAGTAATTCGGATGATTCCACTGGCACGGGCGGTTGAGCAATTATGGATTTTAATTCATTTGCAGTGATACCGAGGCCTTCCATAACCAATAACCAATCTTTTTCCTTATCCCCAGTATGTGTCACTTCTAGTCACATTCAGCATTTTTTTTTTGGGGGGGGGGCATATCATCTCCATTGTGAAACCTTTCTTTTCTCGTTGGTTATTAGTGTCTAAGTTTGACATTAAGTAAAAAAAAAGTAAAGTGCCCCCGTCACGCCAAGTGGCGTATAGGGAATATGGTGTTAGTGACGACAAATTTTACAGACCTTCAGCACATGATTTTTGAGGTAATGTTGTCGGTATTACGCCCGTGCCGCTTTAATTTCCCAGAAAAAAATCCGGTACCCATTAAAGGTTGGGTGAAGCTAGAAACCATCGGTTGGGATCGAACCCTACCTGTTGTCCTTTGTAGTCCAGTTCACTAACCAATGAGCTATCGCGGCTCAAGTTTGACATTGGTAGCACATACTTACAGAAAAACAAAAATTTATGCTGCTCACTTTGTAATTGGTGTTCCGTGCTATAACACTGAAACTGAATGTCCAATCTTTTGGTTTGCACATCTGTTATCATATATTCAATCTATTTACATTTTACAAATGGATGATACGATGCTTTTTTAAAAAATATTTGAATCCTGTCGCTGGCTTTAATTTGTTGTCCTCAATGATTTGTGACTTTGTTTCCTCCTGTAGCACTTCTAGAAATGGACGTTTTTGGTTTTTCTGGTGCTTTGTTTCTCATCTGTGGCCATATATAGAATTATCCGGGAATGGGGGGGGGGGGGGGGGGGTACGAGAGTATGTGACCATGCACAGGGATACAGTTGTTTGTAAAATACAGAGATTAGATACCATTTTTCCCACTCAGTTAACTGTTTGATTAGCGGTGCTTGTAAGAGTAGAACACATCAAAAGTCGTTTGATAGACTTCAAAAGTGACCATCATCGATGGATGAATCATCTTTATGTTTGTTGCAACATTATTTGTTTCCCTTTCCCTACATCTATTCCCTCACACTCCCCACTTGACCGCTGCCTATTCTAGCCGTTCTCTTCTCTTTAGTCTGAAGCAAAGTGTGTTGACGAACTTCAAAGAAGTATACAATAAACTTTCAAGTTAGGAAATCAGAGTATTAAAAAGCGAAACTTTTCTCAATCCTTTCGCGGCTGATGTGTTTAAGTTCTTAGCATATTACAAATTAATCGCGATCAACATAGCCCTTGGTTTGTGAGTATATATATACACATATATAGTAACATATTTTGCAAATAGAAAATCTATAGATTATTCACATAAAATACATAGATAATTATATACGTTTTGCAATCCTATCACTTTTGATTATCATTATTTGGGAAGTTATAGCGCTGCTTTATTGATGAAAAATTATTTTTATAATTTTGTAAGTGCAAACATATGTATAATTTGTTTAATAATTTAAAATGTTTCCCATTTTCACTACATAATTTATTAAGTACATCATGGCTATCTCGACAAAGAACAGCATCTTGATTACGGATATATCCTATTACTATCTATCTATCTATCTATCTATCTATCTATCTATCTATCTATCTATCTATCTATCTATCTATCTATCTATCTATCTATCTATCTATCTATCTATCTATCTATCTATCTATCTATCTATCTATCTATCTATCTATCTATCTATCTATCTATCTATCTATCTATCTATCTATCTATCTATCTATCTATCTATCTATCTATCTATCTATCTATCTATCTATCTATCTATCTATCTATCTATCTATCTATCTATCTATCTATCTATCTATCTATCTATCTATCTATCTATCTATCTATCTATCTATCTATCTATCTATCTATCTATCTATCTATCTATCTATCTATCTATCTATCTATCAATCTATCTATCTATCTATCTATCTATCTATCTATCTATCTATCTATCTATCTATCTATCTATCTATCTATCTATCTATCTATCTATCTATCTATCTATCTATCTATCTATCTATCTATCTATCTATCTATCTATCTATCTATCTATCTATCTATCTATCTATCTATCTATCTATCTATATCTATCTATCCATCTATTTACCTACCTACCTACCTACCTCCCTACCTACCTACCTACCTACCTAACCCAACCTACCTACCTACCTATCTATCTATCCATCCATCCATCCATCCATCCATCCATCCATCCATCCATCCATCCATCCATCCATCCATCCATCCATCCATCTATCCATCTATCCATCTATCTATCTATCTATCTATCTATCTATCTATCTATCTATCTATCTATCTATCTATCTATCTATCTATCTATCTATCTATCTATCTATCTATCTATCTATCTATCTATCTATCTATCTATCTATCTATCTATCTATCTATCTATCTATCTATCTATCTATCTATCTATCTATCTATCTATCTATCTATCTATCTATCTATCTATCTATCTATCTATCTATCTATCTATCTATCTATCTATCTATCTATCTATCTATCTATCTATCTATCTATCTATCTATCTATCTATCTATCTATCTATCTATCTATTGACCTTTCGAGCCGTAGCCGGCCCATAAGGCGTAGACCAAGATACTCCTTCTCTTATCTGAATTTTTGTTCTAGCAGTTTTCAATTCTTTTAAAGATATTTTATCAAATCTCGCTATTTGTCTCTGTTCTGTGCAAGCAGCTCTATCTCATTGAGGGAGCCGATTCCTGCTGCTTACCTCTCTCATCAATGTTCTTCTCATTGCCTCTCTGGGTCTTCCTCTTTTTCTCTTACCTGTTGTTTCCCACATGAGGGCTTGCTTTGCTATTCGGTTATTATCTCTTCTCATCACATATTCAACATATGACCATCGTCTTTTCCTTATTACTGAAGATATTAGTGGTTGATTGGCGATTTCTCTAATTTCCTCATTTGTTTTCAATTCGTTCCACGCTATACCAAGTATTTTCCTTAGACGTTTATTTTCGAATGTGTTCAACTTTGTTTCTATATCTCTTGTTGTTTTCCAGTTTTCACACGCATACGTAAGGGTTGATAGTACATTTGATTTGAATAGTCTAAGTTTTGTATTTGTGCTGATGAGTTTTGATTTCCACAACTCTTCAAGGCTTCTGAAAGACATTGCCGGTTTAGCTATTCTGATTCTAATTTCTTTGCTTGTATCCCCTTCTCGATCAATGTGACTTCCAAGATAGATAAAGTGATCGATCTCTTCCACTGGTTTGTTTTCCATATATATTTTGTCGTCTGTTGGAATTAATTTTAAGGTCGAAAAAACTATCACTATTATCTACTGCTAATTTACACATTGTGTATCAGGTCTACGTTACATTAACAAAATCGTGTTTTACGATAGCGGCTTGTTAAACCTCTGATCAACGGTTCTATACCAAGCCGGAGAAAAATAATTTCCTCCATCTTGGATACAACCGGAAACATCCATGCCATTACGCAAGAGCAAAAAAAAAAACCCTTTGTGCTTCACTTACGATATTACTTTCCAAAGAAAGTATGAGACCATGTAAGTACAACCAAAAGCATTTGGGAACATCCCAAAAGATAAAATCATAAACTGCTGAACAATGTTTGCGTCTGGCTGTACAATTTGAAATTAGATATACGGTAGCAAAATTCATTAAATGTTAGTTCATAAATTTACACGTTTAAATGACGAAGGTTTAATCGCTCCTAATAAAATGGAACACATCCACAACAAGAGAGGAATCCTTAATTCTGTCAGCTAAATCTATTGTTATTACAGCCGTTTTATTTTAAGCATACACGTCTATGTAACTATTTTGTGCTTAACATATTTATATTTATATCAAGATCCACTGGCCAAAAAGAACGTTTAGAATCAGATAGTCTTTTTTTCATGAAATAATAGGAAGGTCGCAGGAAGAAAACAAAGTCGAAAGGTGACCAATGTAGAAAAAAGGTTGAGAACAATTGTATTAAATGCATATTCTGAAATTATCAAAACTATGTCGTAGTTTTCCTATTTTGTTATAGCATTTGTGGATGCTACAGGTTTTGTTGCCCTTTGGCAGCAGTCTATTAGCTTTGATGTATGAATGATGTACTGACGACTAAATATATGCATTTATGGAGCATATTTAACAGTTGCTTGCAAATATTACTAGCTTGCGATTTATTCTTGCACATCTGGTTTTCAGAAAGATGACCAGGATCTTTCCGCAGATGATGAGCGTGCATGCTGATGATCCACAATCTAATTATATACGCCTCTGAACCGTCTCTTGTGCTACGATTGGTCCTAGAATGTGCAATCTCTGAATCGAGATCATCATCTTGTGACATGCTGGTACAGATGAATACTTATTTTATAAATTTTATTTTCCAAACCAATCTATTATTTCATCTCGAATCTTTCCTTACTCATCTCTTCAGTATCTTTGATATATTTCTTATATTTTTTTTTCGTTCGCCAGCTTTTACCTCTGACGATGTCCCACAGAGACTAGGAACTGAATTTCGCGTGTTAATCGATTTGTCCCTGGCTGCCGTGTGCACAAGTGTCCCTCGCCGCACAAGCAGATCACTCCGACTTAGGAGGTACTCATATTTTTCCGTCTATGAGTAACTGACGTTTCAAGCCGGGCCTCGCTGCTGAGGCCAGGGGTGGTTGCCGAAGAGAGAAATCATAAATACAAATCCCAACCGGTGCAGCCAGGATTTGAACCCACAACCTCTCTGCCTCAAGACCAACCAGTCCCCCATATTTCTTTAATTATATATAATCTTATATTTTTGTGTTTATAATTTCTACATTGACAAAGTTTTCCAGGAATTCCCTCCTAATTAAGTTAAGATAATTATATGTGTCTGACGTGTATTTTTGTTCGTATAAATTAAAAAAAAAACTCCTCTACAATTATCTTTTTCTCAGCATATTCTACAATGTCCATTATTAAAATTATAGTTAATAAAGTGTTAGGGTCGTTGTTTAAAGAGATTTAACGCTTTCTTTAGTGCTTAGCAGCAATAGACAATCTGATTTTCTGAGCAGACTTCTCGTCTAGAAAATGTTTCGGCTCTTTATTTATTGAATCTCTAAGGGGAACAAACCTGCCTGTGTCGTGACTCCCAGACGCCGGTCTTCTGTTGCATAATGAACCTGAAAGCTCGCCAAACGTTCTAGCGGAATATATTATTGGCTAATTTCAGTTTATTTCCTTCACTCGCAGTAAACCTTAGATGTAGTCAAAGTTAACATGGCAGAACTCTCCAGTCATGAAGGGGAAAAACCAATACGTTCAATATAACGAGAATAAATGTTTGAAAACAGAGAGTAACAGTGACAAAGATACTTTCCTATTTTAACATAAAGGCATAGGAAACAATAACCAAAATAAAATATTTAAAACACTGAATGATTTGGTATGATAATCTTCACTGATTGCAGTTTAACAACATTATAATTATAATAAATGTGCCATTGAAAGCATAAATATAAAGTGCCATTTATACAAACAATTATTAACCTCTTGTGCCTTATTTTTGTAATCAGTATAAACATCTTGTGTTTGAATGTTGCCAATTATCTGTTCAATACACGACCTCTTCGAGTGTTCCTGTACATTTGTTTTAGATGAGATGTTTATTGACCTGTTATCAAGTGAGGTAAGATTGCTGCCTGCACAACCGTTACAAATATGCCGGAAGTACTCGCTAGCAGGCAAACAACCAGAGAATGAAGAAGCGATTCTATATTTAGCTGGACTTGTTCAAATACGCGAGTTGTCACTAGAGCTTCGTTGATAAAAATGTTTCGATGCGTGGAGGTGATTTGTAAATAGTAAAGAAGCTGATGCAAGAATGAAGTGTCAAAAATATGTTTAATGAGGAAAATGTTCTGTGTGCGATTGATAATTACAAAGAAAGAGTTTTGTTTAAACACAGGAAAAGTGCACACTTTTAACAATAAAACTAATAATAAAATAATAGTCATCAGAATTCATTATCCTAGTTCCTATAAGGACATTTAAAGCCAGTAAGGACATGCAAGACACAATTTAATTGTGAAATATACAAATCAAATCATACACTAGTATATGACACTAATGAATAGTCCTCAGTTAACTGCCTTGTTGAAGGATACAGATTGATCACTAGACAAGAAAGACCTGCAATTACCTCAGATATAAAGTTCATTAATTCCCACTACAGCAGTCAACAGACAAGAGCTTCTTTTCAGTTGTTGTTATAAAGGTCCTGTTTAAATTATACAGTAACTGTGTTTAAATTGTATAGTAACTGTGTTTAAATTGTATAGTAATTGTGTTTAAATTGTATAGTAATTGTGTTTAAATTGTATAGTAATTGTGTTTAAATTGTATAGTAACTGTGTTTAAATTGTGTAGTAACGGTGTTTAAATTGTATAGTAATTGTGTTTAAATTGTATAGTAATTGTGTTTAAATTGTATAGTAATGTGTTTAAATTGTATAGCAATTGTATTTAAATTGTATAGTAACTGTGTTTAAATTGTATAGTAACGGTGTTTAAATTGTATAGTAACTGTGTTTAAATTGTACATTCGATGTTTTCTTCGAATTACCTCAAAAATACAATCTTTCTGCTCAAACTAATAAAAAATGGAAATATTTGGCAAAAAATTGTGCTCAAGTGATGAGAAGAGCAGACTGTAAAGAGGGCTAAAGACTTCAAGTGGTGTAGCGATTATAGACAATCTGGCAACTGTGTGCAAGAGTTTTATCGATAATGATGTACACATGTACATGACTTAAATAACAAGTTTTACAGTATATAGACTGTTAAAACTTGCTTCATTAAGAAGAAACTGTGATATATCCACACAAAACAGAAGAAACAGATCAGTTTGCATTACCACCTGGTCCAAAGAACTTCAACACAGAATTAGAGTCGTCAGCCACTGGACACTGCAATACTTGCTGAGGAGGGAATCTGAGTACCTATGGACATGTTCGGAGTGCAATGATGATGACCATGTTCGGAGTGCAATGATGATGACAATGTTCGGAGTGCAATGATGATGACCATGTTCGGAGTGCAATGATGATGACCATGTTCGGAGTGCAATGATGATGACCATGTTCGGAGTGCAATGATGATGACCATGTTCGGAGTGCAATGATGATGACCATGTTCGGAGTACAATGATGATGACCATGTTCGGAGTGCAATGATGATGACCATGTTCGGAGTGCAATGATGATGACCATGTTCGGAGTGCAATGATGATGACCATGTTCGGAGTGCAATGATGATGACCCGCAAATGATTCAAGAACACAATAACAAAGAACTTTTTATTAACGATAAGAACTAAGTGTGTTGTCTAAAAACAAAGTGATACAAATATTAAGACAAAAGACGAAGAATACAATAACGTGTTGCGGAGTGCAATTTATATATATATATATATATATATATATATATATATATATATATAGTAAATAAGTAAAGTACCACCCGTCACGCCAAGTGGCGTATAGGGAATATGGTGTTAGTGACCATACATTTTACAGACCTTCAGCACATGATTTTCGGGGTAATGTGGTCGGTATTACGCACGCGCCGCTTTACTTTCCCAGAAAAATCCGGTAATCCATTTAAGGCTGGGTGAACCCGGAAACCGTCGATTGGGATCGAACCCTACCCCTTGTCCTTTGTAGTCCACTTCACTAACCACTGAGCTATCGCGGCTCCCTTATATAATAATAATAATAATAAGAGAGGCTGCTCTGTTATAAAACTGTTGATAGAAGAAGTGCAGCGAAAGAGAATAGTTTAAAATGTAATCGTTTTTGCTTCATTAAGACATTAATGACGCAGCTTCATTAAGACCAGGTTTATGTTGGTTTCGTTTGTCGCTGAGCATCTTAATACAACACCTACTTCAACAATAACCTATTTACGATATTTTTATAAAGTAAATTGGTCATGAAGGCAAGAAAGAAAAAAAAAGATTGCTGCTTTTTTTTAAAAAATAATACCTCATCTAAATAGCTCTTCAGTTTTTCTTTTTTTTTTTATAATATCCAATCTGTTTACTTGGAATAACCAGGAAAAATATGAGCACAATCATAATAGATACAATAGTTGGGTATTTGTCAAATCCCATGAAGAGTTTCGAAGATCGTTACCAGGCGTGCATTTTAGGGAAGACAAAGGAAAGGAGGTTGAACAAAGACAAGTGCAAAGAATCCCGGAGACACTAATGATTAAAGTGAATATAACGTGTTTACACAATCATTCAGTCTACACAAATCAAATTGATCACATATGTATTAATAAGTTTAAGTCATCCTTACAGGATGTAAAAGTATATAGAGGGGCAGATATAGCTTCTGATCATCATCTTCTGTTAGCCAAACTTAAAATTAAATTAAAAAGGTATACTACAACGAATAAGGGCAGAACGTATTTCAATGTAGGGTTTCTTAAAGAACAAGGAATTAAAGATAAATTCGCAGTCACAATATCAAACAAATACCAAGTCCTCCAACAACTAGAAAATACTATAAATATAGAAGATCATTGGAAACAGGTAAAAAATATATGGAAAGAGACATGCGAAGAAACACTGGGGAAAAGAGAACGCCAGAATAAGGCATGGATGACAGCAGAGACCCTGGATAAAATTAAAGAAAGAAAGAACAAGAAAGCAGACATAAATAAAAGCAAAACAAGAAGTAATAAAGCCAAGACACAGGAAGCTTACACAGAGGTGAATAAAGAAGTGAGAAGATGCATTAAAAGGGATAAGAGGAAATATATAGATGAATTAGCTAAAGAGGCAGAAGAAGCAGCAAATAAAGGGAATATGAAAGAACTGTACAACAGCACAAAGAAATTAGGTGGAAAATACAAACAGATCAACGCCTTTATCAAAGATAAGAAAGGAAATCTGCTTAGTAATATAAAGGAACAAATAGAGAGATGGAAGGAGCACTTTGAAGAACTTTTGAACAGACCTGGCTCAAATAATCCTCCAGATATACTACCAGCAGAAGAAGAATTACACGTTAACTGCGGAAAACCAAGCAAAGAAGAAATAATGAAAGCCATCAAACTGTTAAAAGATGGTAAAGCCACAGGACCAGATGAAATTCCTTCGGAAGCCATCAAAGCAGATATTATCACCTCTACCAAGATGTTACATAATCTATTGGATAAAATTTGGGAGAGGGAAGAAATACCTAAAGACTGGAGAGAAGGTTATATGATCAAACTACCAAAGAAAGGAAGTTTACAGGAGTGCACAAATTATAGGGGAATTATGCTACTATCAGTGCCAGGAAAAATATTAGGCAGAATCATTCTGGAGAGACTAAAAGAGGCTATAGAGAAACACTTGAGAGATGAACAAGCAGGTTTTAGGAAGAACAGATCATGTGCTGATCAAATAACTACTCTACGTATAATAGTTGAACAAAGTTTAGAACTAAAATCCCCACTTTATATTGGATTCATAGATTACGAAAAGGCATTTGATAGTTTAGACAGAAGAATGCTTTGGAAGTTGCTGTGTCATTATGGATTCCCCATAAAGTTTATTAACCTGATAAAAACAATGTATGAAGGAACAAAATGTAGTGTGGTGCATGAAGGACAGCTTACAGAAGCATTTGAAATAAGAACAGGAGTAAGGCAAGGATGCCTTCTGTCTCCATTTCTCTTTCTACTGGCCATAGATTGGATTATGAAAATAACTCAAAACAACAGAAATGGGATCCAGTGGTCACTGACCAAACAACTTGATGATTTAGACTTTGCTGATGACATAGCTCTCCTATCACACAGCCACCAACAGATGCAAGATAAAATGAGTATATTAGATGAGAGATCACAACAGCTAGGATTAAAGATTAATAGAGATAAGACCAACATTATGAGAATTAATGCAGTTGGCAATAACCAAATAAAACTAGGAGAAATACCTCTACTAGACGTACAATCTTATATATATATCTGGGCAGTAATATAGATAAAGAGGGAGGAACATAAAACGATACCAAAATAAGGATATCAAAAGCAAGAGGAGCTTTCATTGCACTGGGAAACATATGGAAATCCAAAGAAATTAGGCTAAATACAAAAATACAAATTTTCAACTCCAATGTTAAGTCGGTTTATTTATGGCTGTGAAACATGGAGAATAACAAAATTGACAATCACGAAGGTACAGACTTTCATTAATGGATGCTTGCGCAGAATAAAGGGATGGAAATGGCAGGACAAAGTCACAAACGTGGAATTATGGAAATGTACCGGTCAAATACCAGTGGATAAAGAAATACAGCGAAGACGATGGCGATGGATAGGACACACACTACGGAAACCAACTGAGAGTATTACACAACAGGCCCTTTTTTGGAATCCCCAGGGGAAAAGACAAAGAGGAAGACCAAGGAATTCTTGGAGAAGACAGATTGAAGCAGAGATGAAGATGATGGGGAAGACATGGAATGATCTTAAAAGAATTGCAAAAAACAGAACGACTTGGAAAGTGTTTGTTGAAGACCTATGCTCCACTGGGAGCTAAAAGGTAGAAGAAGAAGAAGAAGAAAGGAAAGGAGGTTGAACAAAGACAAGTGCAAAGAATCCCGGAGACACTAATGATTAAAGTGAATATAACGTGTTTACACAATTACTAAAATAGACTTAAATAGAATGTGTATAATATAAAGTATATAAGTGTCCATCAAGACATTTCAGTGTGTGGTTTGTCATTGATTGCATTGTCTGTCATTAATCAACAGGAGAGTGTGTTTACTTTTAGTAGCAAGTTATATTTTCCAAATATCTTCTATGAACCTGAAATGTAAGAAGAATAACCATTCCATTTTCACCAATTTCAATAATTGTCGTTTTTTTTTTTAGCTGTTTACTTCCTTCAAAGTACAAAGTATTAATTACTTGTTAGATGCCAAGTAGAAATAAATAATTGCAAAAAAAACGCAGACGTCAATACAATATGCCTGGAAGCACCCATATGGTGGAAAATGTAACAGTAAAACTGTTGAAGAAAAAGTAATTACGTACGTCAAAGAAGTTAATAGTGCACTTATAATGTGACCTATATAACCTCTGTGGCTGCATGATACCCACTACTCGATCTGTTCCCAGATATAGCGGATTTTATTTTCGAATAGACTTAGTTTCAGGATTGACCCAATCTTTAAAAATGAAGACTTTTCTTGAAAGTAAGAGCGGCTTGGCGTGATACCGATCACCTTACGCCACAAAAAAATGTATCGTTTGTTATGGAAAAAAATATTGTCACTAACATGATATTTTTCAATACTTTTATCAAGACGCGGAGAAAATATACTTTTCTCTACATAGATAGACACATTCAGTATCATAGCTGTTAAAAGAAAAAGGTAAAGAGCCCCCGTCACGCCAAGTGGCGTATAGGGAATATGGTGTTTGTGATCATAATTTGTACAGACCTTCGGCACATGATTTTTGGGGTAATGTGGTCGGTGTTACGCCCGTGCCGCTTTACTTTCCCAGAAAAAATAAGGTACCCATTTAAGGCTGGGTGAACCCGGAAGCCGTCGGTTGGGATCGAACCCTATCTCTTGTTCTTTATAGTCCAGTTCACTAACTACTGGGCTATTGCGGCTCCCAACATAGTTGTTAGCGCGGTGATAAAGGTCATTGTGGCTCAATCCCACAGTTTCACTATCCAGTCGACTTGACTGAAAACAAAAAATCATGTCGCTTGATCGCTTGGGTATTTCCATTGAAAACTGAATCACCTCCAAATGCTGAGACCTATCATCATGACGTTCTTCTCACTACTACGGTATTTCCTATGACTGTCTGATTCCTCCTGCGATGTAGAGTTTTTAAACACGTAATTCTTGAATCATTCTCTGCTTGTTTGCCAATACTTTCTGCACAAACAAGGCATTAATATAAATTCATTTCTTCGTGCACAATTCAGGCATACACTATGTTCATTTCTTTATGAACAAACCAAGCATAATCATTTCCAATTTGTCGTGCACATGCTAGACATGAAATATTTTCTTTGTGCACCCATGAGATATAAGATATTAATAATTTCTTTGTGTACAAATCAGACATAAAATATTTGTTTTTTCACAAACAAAGCAAAAGATGTTCATTTTTCTGTGCACGATCAGGAAAAAAATGCATTTATTATTTCCTTATGCACATTTTTGTGTGCATAAACGAGGCTTTTAATATAAACACAAGTGCATAAACGAGGCTTTCAATATAAAAACAAGTGTATAAACAAGGCATTCAATATAAACACAAGTGCATAAACGAGGCTTTCAATATAAACACAAGTGTATAAACAAGGCATTCAATATAAACACAAGTGCATAAACGAGGCTTTCAATATAAACACAAGTGCATAAACGAGGCTTTCAATATAAACACAAGTGCATAAACGAGGCTTTCAATATAAACACAAGTGTATAAACAAGGTATTCAATATAAACACAAGTGCATAAACGAGGCTTTCAATATAAACACAAGTGCATAAACGAGGCTTTCAAAATAAACACAAGTGTATAAACAAGGCATTCAATATAAACACAAGTGCATGAACGAGGCTTTCAATATAAACACAAGTGCATAAACGAGGTAATCAATATAGACACAAGTGCATAAACGAGGCTTTCAAAATAAACACAAGTGTATAAACAAGGCATTCAATATGAACACAAGTGCATAAACGAGGCTTTCAATATAAACACAAGTGCATAAACGAGGTATTCAATATAGACACAAGTGTATAAACAAGGTATTCAATATAAACACAAGTGCATAAACAATGTATTCAATATAAACAAAAGTGCATAAACAAGGCATTCAATATAAACACAAGTGTATAAACAAGGCATTCAATATAAACACAAGTGCATAAACAAGGCATTCAATATAAACACAAGTGTATAAACAAGGCATTCAATATAAACACAAGTGTATAAACAAGGCATTCAATATAAACACAAGTGTATAAACAATGTATTCAATATAAACACAAGTGTATAAACAAGGCATTCCATATAAACACAAGTGAATAAACAAGGCATTCAATATAAACACAAGTGTATAAATAAGGCATTCAATATAAACACAAGTGTATAAACAAGGGTTTCAATATAAACACAAGTGCATAAACGAGGCTTTCAATATAAACACAAGTGTATAAACAAGGCATTCAATATAAACACAAGTGCATAAACGACGCTTTCAATATAAACACAAGTGCATAAACGAGGCTTTCAATATAAACACAAGTGCATAAACGAGGCTTTCAATATAAACACAAGTGTATAAACGAGGCTTTCAAAATAAACACAAGTGTATAAACAAGGCATTCAATATAAACACATGTGCATGAACGAGGCTTTCAATATAAACACAAGTGCATAAACGAGGCTTTCAATATAAAAACAAGTGCATAAACGAGGCTTTCAATATAAACACAAGTGCATAAACGAGGTATTCAATATAGACACAAGTGCATAAACGAGGCTTTCAAAATAAACACAAGTGTATAAACAAGGCATTCAATATAAACACAAGTGCATAAACGAGGCTTTCAATATAAACACAAGTGCATAAACGAGGCTTTCAATATAAAAACAAGTGCATAAACGAGGCTTTCAATATAAACACAAGTGCATAAACGAGGTATTCAATATAGACACAAGTGTATAAACGAGGCTTTCAATATAAACACAAGTGCATAAATACTGTATTCAATATAAACACAAGTGCATAAACGAAACTTTCAATATAAACACAAGTGCATAAACAAGGTATTCAATATAGACACAAGTGTATAAACAAGGTATTCAATATAAACACAAGTGCATAAACAATGTATTCAATATAAACAAAAGTGCATAAACAATGTATTCAATATAAACACAAGTGTATAAACAAGGCATTCAATATAAACACAAGTGTATAAACAAGGCATTCAATATAAACACAAGTGTATAAACAAGGTATTCAATATAAACACAATTGTATAAACAAGGCATTCAATATAAACACAAGTGTATAAACAATGTATTCAATATAAACACAAGTGTATAAACAAGGCATTCAATATAAACACAAGTGTATAAACAAGGCATTCAATATAAACACAAGTATATAAACAAGGCATTCAATATAAACACAAGTGTATAAACAAGGTATTCAATATAAACACAAGTGCATAAACAAGGTATTCAATATAAACACAAGTGCATAAACTTAGGTATTCAATATAAACACAAGTGCATAAACAAGGCATTCAATATAAACACAAGTACATAAACAAGGTATTCAATATCAACACAAGTGCATAAACAAGGTATTCAATATAAACACAAGTGCATAAACAAGGTATTCAATATAAACACAAGTGTATCTTGAATAGAAAAGACACATTCTTGTGCTAAAAGTCACCCAAAAGATATTCATCGCCGTCTTTTGCTGTATGGAGAATGTTGTGTCCGTAACGTCATCGAAACCTTTGTGAATGACGTGGTCAAAATCACCACAGGCCGCCCTAAATTTTGAGAAAAAAATGTCTGGTATCATTTTAAAACGCTGTTTGTGCTATGAAGCTTTGCATTTAGAATAACATGTCGGCCAATGTTGCTGAATTTGTTTCATGTCAAGTGAGAAGACATGTGCATTAATCATCTAACTACTGCCATTGTCCATTTCAGTGTGGGTTCACAAAGATGTGCCAGTGTTGAACATAAAATATTTACTTTCTCAAAGTTGTGCCAGTGTTGTAAATACAATATTTACTTTCTCAAAGTTGTGCCAGTGATGTACATAAAATATTTACTTTCTCAAAGATGTCCCAGTGTGTTGTACATACAATATTTACTTTCACAACGACGTTCCCATGTGTTGTACATACAATATTTACTTTCACAAAGATGCCCCCCATGTGTTGTACATAAACTATTTAATTTCTCACAGATGTCCCATCGTTGTTCATAAAATGTTTACTTTCACAAAGATGCCCCCATGTGCTGTACATGTAATGCCAGTTTTTACTATTATTTCCATGTTTCTAACGTCTTTTAGTATAGGGAATGTTGAATTTCTCCAAAAAGTGGATATTTCATTTGTGCAATAGTTGTTGACATATTTAATGATCCATTGCAATGAAGACAACCTGTAAAATGTTAGATCATATATGAAGAACGAGTTAAACAAACAAAGTGTACTGCAACTTTACTAGAGGAATTATACAGAAACACAACTATAACGTGCGGCTTTGCACAGGCCTCACACTCACGAACAAAAACGAAACATACCCATACATATAAGAAGAGCACTACGGTCTAATTATTTCATAGAAAGTTTTTAAAAAAAATATAGTACATAATATTAAAAAAAAAAACTAGTGAAAATTAAAGCACCGCATAGTTGAAATAATCTCCTAGTCACAAACTCCAAGCAAAAATAAACAGAGAATACAAAAGACAGATATGAAGCGACCGACAAATAGCTGACTCACATAGAATACTGGAGAGCAAGAGGCTGCGCTGGTAAACCTATTTAAGCTAATCGGTCCTTTAGATTGAACATGTTTTTTTTATTATTTTTATTAAATTTTACGTTTTTTTTTAAATTGTATGTGACCTAACAAGATTTTAGAGACTATTGTGTTTATTTCTACCTTTGTTTCTCTTCCGGAGGAAGCGGGTGTGAGAGGCTGCAACATCGTTTTTTTTTGTCAGTCTTTTAATAAAATTGTCACGATACATTTGATTTCTTAACCTCGTTCCTCGCTCACGACCTCTCCCGCAGCACCGCAATGTTTTGCCTGTTGCCATATATAATATAAGCAGTGTAAAAAATACACCGATTAGTTAAAAAAAAAACCTTGCATATGGTAACTAATAGCTCCCTGAATGACGACAAGATATACACTATTAAGAACTTTAAACAATTCTTCCCAAGCACGAAGTGTTCATAAACATGCAAGAAGCAACGTGTCAAATATGCAAATGACGGTACACAATCTTACCTAAAACGACCAAAATCCAAGGATCCAAAAATTGGTGCATGCTCTGTCCCGGAGAGGGAGCCGTTGTTGCGACAGTGCAGGTGGGCTGGTGTTTATAATGCTACTGCAGCGCCATAGCAGTCTGACTGACTATAGATGAGTCTACCGTCCACACGAAATATCACGACAAGCATGTTAAGGAATTTGTCTGCTGAAAACATCGGCACAACCAAAATAGACGCGTTTATTCGGGATAGTTTTAACTGTAAATAACAAAAACTGCAGTAGCTCGTTGGTTATCGAGCGGGTTTTACCATAATATAAACGTTATTTACTCACTTCTTAACCCAGCTATAAAGAATGGACCCTATGCTCACTGAATAGAAAAGGTAATAACCGAGAGCAAGAAAACGGGCTCCTGCCACCTCCAAATGATGCGGCACAGTAACGTTAACTCTAATACCCCACTCTGTTTGTACATTATAAATATGAAACCTTTTTTACTGTTTTATTAATTTCAAAAAGTGAGTAACAATAAATGAGCAAAAACAAATTAACCACATTTATTTGTTGGGAGTACAATCCCTGGTATATGTCAGTGCACACAATACCGCAGAACTTCTGTGTGAGTGATGACAAGGCGAAACAGAAGCAAGCACAATTACAGAATGTCATTTAAGTATCGATGGAACAAAAAACAAAAACATAGAAATTGTGATAAAAGACAACGCTAGGATGTCGTTAATTTTATTGCTGGGAAAAACATAAACAAAATAGCACATAGTGACGATGCAGATAAAGAAAGAAATGAAGAAACAAACGATCATTTCAGCAAATAGGAAGAACACTATAAGTGCATTTATTTAGTTCCTTTCGGGCTGAAGTCTGGATATATAAGGCAAACATAAAAAAAAAAACTCTCCATGTTCGACGATTTGTTACTAATACCACTCTGTGATGTCAGACTGTTGCACAGGATTTGCAGTGTATCTCGTTACATATTTATGTTCCAGGTGAGTCTTTCTGTTTCAGAGTCGATGCTCGGCTTTGTTGATTGTCATTTCAGTGATTATAACTACAGGACATACACAAACATGATTCTAATCAATGTCTGGTGATATTAAGCACTATCTCGTGCCACGCTTGGAGCTACCTCCACATTGAGCAAGCAAGTGAAAGAATTGATCGATACTTTTTAACTGTGGCCCCTCATACGAAAAGGATGACACCTTACGCCATGAAAAGAAATGATAAAAATACATGTTTTACAAAAACGTGGACATAAGATCAAATTGATACAAAATAAATATTTTGATATAAAACAAGACATGCTGTACTCTCAAGAGACACAATGCCATGCTAAACATCTTACAAGACACGATGCACTGATGCACATCTTAAGAGACACGATGGGCCTTTCTTAAAACACGATGTCGCGTTGGACATTTCATAAAAAGCAATGTGAAACACATCTCGTAAGACACGATGTCTTGAAGCACATCTCGTAATACACGATGTCGAGAAGGACATCTCATAAGATGCGCTGTCGAGAAGGACATCTCATAAGATGCGATGTCGAGAAGGACATCTCATAAGATGCGATGTCTAGAAGGGTATCTTATAAGATCCGATGTCGAGAAGGACATCTCATAAGATGCGCTGTCGAGAAGGACATCTCATAACATGCGATGTCGAGAAGGACATCTCATAAGATGCGATGTCGGGAAGGGTATCTCATAAGATCCGATGTCGAGAAGGACATCTCATAAGATGCGCTGTCGAGAAGGACATCTCATAAGATGCGATGTCGAGAAGGACATCTCATAAGATGCGATGTCGAGAAGGACATCTCATAAGATCCGATGTCGAGAAGGACATCTCATAAGATGCGAAGTCGTGAAGCAGATCTCTTAATATGCGATGCCGAGAAGGATATCTCAATTTATGCGATGCCGAGAAGGATATCTCAATTTATGCGATGTCGAGAAGGGCACCTCATAAGATGCTATGTCGAGAAGGGCACCTCATAAGATGCGATGTCGAGAAGGGCACCTCATAAGATGCGATGTCGAGAAGGGCACCTCATAAGATGCGATGTCGAGAAGGGCACCTCATAATATGCGATGTCGAGAAGGGCACCTCATAAGATGCGATGTCGAGAAGGGCACCTCATAAGATGCGATGTCGAGAAGGGCACCTCATAAGATGCGATGTCGAGAAGGGCACCTCATAAGATGCGATGTCGAGAAGGGCACCTCATAAGATGCGATGTCGAGAAGGGCACCTCATAAGATGCGATGTCGAGAAGGGCACCTCATAAGATGCGATGTCGAGAAGGGCACCTCATAAGATGCGATGTCGAGAAGGGCACCTCATAAGATGCGATGTCGAGAAGGGCACCTCATAAGATGCGATGTCCAGACGGACATATCACAAGACCCGATGTCATGATGGACATCTCATAAGACAAGATGCAATGAAGTACATATCAAGAAAAACGATTCGGACATCTCAATAAACGCGATGTCATGCTGGACATTTCATAAGTCAGGATGTCGTGTTGGATATCTCATAACATACGAGGTCATGCTGGACATCTCATATTAGATGACACAGTGCTGAGAACCATACATGATGACAAGTTGAATAACTACGAGCAAAAAAATAACTCTAAAGATGGACACGTAGACAAATGTATGAAAGAGTTATAGATGAGAGAGTAGCTTAAAAGGTACATCGTTATAAATTATATTCATAATGAAATAGAAATATGTCACCAAATCAGTAAGACAACATACGAAATGTTGAAGAACAACATTCGTTGATTAATGAGACAACACAACATGTAATTGGGCTTAATATCTATTGAAGACTACATACTTATAAGAGGAATATAGAGATTATTTCCAATCAGTTAACTTTATAACAGACTTAGACAAATCAAAGATCGGAAAACACCAACAAAAACATAGAAGCACGGTTGTATTTAGCGTGCCTTGTGATCAACATGTGTGTGTGCATGTGTAAAGTATTGATCATTTTTTAAAGTGCTTTCATTTCACAATACACACAAGTAGTAATGAGAGGGTTGTGTTCAATGAAATAAGACTTGATATTCAAGGCGGTAGTGCGAAAGTACTGTACACACGAAAAAACAATAAGTTTAGTTTTTATTTCCTTAAAATCAGGATGATATAAGTTATTTTCTGCTGATTCTAATATTCTTTTTTTTTATTGCGCAAATAAAATTGTGAATTTGGAACAATCTGCTTTATATTCTGTGGATTTAGAATTATTTGCTTTCACTTCTGTGTATTCTTGTTCCTTTCCTTTCTTTACTTTGCTTCAAGAAATGTACACTCTATTCAATGCACTAAATATTTATTATATATGGTTTACTTTCTTTTCTGTAGAATCTGGGGTTAACTCGTTCCTGATTTCAGACTCCCAACACCCCATGGCGATTGCACTGGACAAGCTGCCCTTCTTATTCAGACCTATAATTCTTACCAAGCCAAAACATAGAATTGGAATAAGGCCATAAAGAACGGGTTTTTTTTTTTTTGTAGGTTCGTTTACCTTTTTTTTTCCAATGCAGCAGTAATAAATAATTAGCATTGAGAAAGCGGCAGAAAGCGTCCGGTGTTGGAAAAAAATGAGATCTGAACATGCAAAGTCGGCATCTCAATTGGGTACTACCCAACCCCCTTAAATCAGAAATAACAATCAAAAATGAAAGATATATCATTTGTGAGTAATTGTAATAGTAGATGAAATAGTTGCGACTTTTTACAGAATCACCATGAGATATGGTTCCCAAAAAAGCCTTAGAAACACAGTTACAAACATCGGAAATGGAAAAAAGCCAGATCTAGAAGACGTTGGATTAATGAAATAACTGTTAAGACAACGAGCAGCATGAGACAATCACCAAGATATTGACAAGAACATGTTTGTACTGCAGAAAGGCAGCAGTGGAGGAGCAGAATGAAGTAAACACTATACATACCCAGTTTGCGGGATCGATGTTAAAAGTAACTGACCACGTCAGTCCTCAAAAATGCATTTGCCTACAAAATTAGACATGATTGTGATTTTGGACTTCTAAACAAATTGTAAGACTACAACAAGAAGACTACAACCGGTCAAAATGGTGGATAGGCGGCAGGAAGCATTGTATGAATTTCATGTATGAAAAGTGTTCCTTATTGCAGTTTCCTCATATTCCAAGTCTGGCTTGTTGCATGAGCTACTGAGTTAAGTGCTCTGTTCCCACCGTGAGCTGTGTGTCTCATCCGTTTTGATCATGTTTCGATACCCCCCTTTGTTCACGATGAATGATGATATCGTATGACAAGGAACAGTTGGTTGTGTTCACTTTCTGCGCGGTTTCACCTTATGTCTTTTGGCGTGTGCTGGGACTGCTATGATGGAGACTACAGTTACCTTTCTTTGTTTGGGAGATGAGTTAGTAATTCGGATGATTCCACTGACACGGGCGGTTGAGCAATTATGGATTTTAATTCGTTTGCAGTGATACCGGGACCTTCCATAACCATAACAAGAAGGCAGAGAAAGAAAACTATTCGAAAGTTTTCACTTACCAAATTGGTCATATTGTCACTGGTAATGGTTAACTTTCTAATATTGCATTTGGTATAGATCTTGAGTCTGTTATGTTAAGACAAAGATATAAAACAAGTAGAGGAATTCAAGTATTTAGGCACAATATTCACAGAAGATGGAAAATTAGACAGAGAAATTGACATGAGAATACAAAAAGCAAATGCTGTCACATACCAGCTTTCACCATTGTTAAGACATCCAAACATTTCTATGCCAGCTAAACAACAAATGATAAATAGCATCTTCATACCAACTTTGTGCTATGAAAGTCAAACATGGACCCTTTCTAAATCACATTTAAGAAAGATCAATACATGTGAGATGCGATGCTTGAGAAAAGTAACAAACAACACAAGAAGAGATAGAATACCAAATGAAACCATAAGAAAAATGGTAGGAACAAAACCCTGCCAAGAATATATAGAACAACAACAACTTAAATGGTTTGGCCACCTGGTCAGAATGAATCCTCACCAATCACCATCAAGGGCGTTCTTCTCGAGAATGCATGGGAAAAGACCAAGAGGAAGACCCAGAAGAAGATGGATAGATGCAGTGACAGAGACATGTAACAACAAAGGAAAATCACTAATTCAGACAATTCGAGCAGCACAAGAACGACAAATGATATAAACCACGACACCTTTTAGGTATCAGTGAAAGAGAAAAGAAGAAGAAGAATGGTTAACTTTATCAGCAGTTCAGATAATACTAAGGCTTATTTCCCGGTTCTACGTATTTTAATTTAGTTTATTATTTTCAAACGAAATGTACATATTACTGACAAGGACAAAGCAACGAAAGCTACCATTCATGAAATCACGTGGACGCGGGTTCCATCCTGAGAAGAACTAAGGTTGTTTTGTTTTAATTTGAAATGAAAGCCTGAAGCCTTAAACCGTACATGACTTGGGCATTGAGCCTGACATGTGGTCCTTGTTCCTCGAAGTTGTAGAAAAACACGTCACCATCCCACGAAATTTGTTAAAGAGATAAAACATGTTCTCTAAACTCTGACATAGAATTGCTTGTCGTGGCACAGTCGGTTTTTATTTTGCATTTCATTCATTCATTGAGGGCCGTCTCTGTATCGAAGGTTGACGACCATGTAGCGCCATTCCGCCCTATCTCTTGCTTTGATGCTGCAGATTGTCATAGGCCGACTTGTTCATCTTTTGGCGTTACTCATCCATGTTAGTCTTGGTCTGCCTCTGATACCTTGTATTTTCCCTTCTAAGATTACTTTTAGTAGGCTGTTTTTGTCTTTTAACATGCCCCAAAAATCTCAATTGTCTTATTTGAATTTTTTTTTAGATGTTCTATTTTCATTTTTAGTGGTTTTAAGACTTTATCATTTGTTTTCTTTTCTTTCCATCAAATTCATCCTATTCTTATATAAATGCACATTTCAAATGCTTCATTCTCTGTTCTATTGTCTGATGTCCATGTTTCTGCACCATACATGAGTGTTGAGAAGATATAACATTTGACTATTCTTAGTTTTAGCCCTGATGTTATTTGCTTTCTCTCTCTGCGATCAAGACTCAATCAGAATAGTATTCCAGACTCTCTCATGAAGTCAGCTGTCTGTCAGCGAATCGATTGCCCCATATAGTTTTCCTTCCAGGGAGGTGGGCGTGGACCACATTCCTCTTCTCAGGTCTGTGTACTGGAGGCAATCCTGTAGAACATGTTTTGTAACCATATTGTCCAGTGTACAGTGGCATAGGCTGGTTGTACCTATTTTGAATTTGGTGAACATGTGATTTCTCATTCTATTGTGGCCAGTGCGTAGACGAAGTATGATGACTTGATCCCGTCCTTGATAGTTGGTGGTATCCGTCACTTTCGTTATGCTTTGGGTGTTCTCGTTTCCATTTTTCATGGTACTGACCCTTGATGATGGATTTGGCTTCATCATAACTGAGCGGATGGTTCCCTTGTGGTAATCTCCCTCCCTCTTTAATTAATTTGTCTGCGCGTTCGTTCCCGTGTATATTACAGTGTGATGGTATCCACTGCATGACTACTCTCTGGAAGTTATTGCATAATTGGTCCAGGGTTGTTCTCAAGTCATCTAGTTCATTGTTCTTAGGGCTTTTTACAGTTGTTAATACTGACAATGTATCAGTCAGAATCACCAATTTATTGTGCATGTTATTTTTGTGTTGAGTAGCCAGTGTTGCAGCATCTCTGATGGCCATTTTTGCCATGCCTATTCTTTTGTTTATTTCAGTTTTACGTTTTCCATCACTGGTTTTGGTATGTCCAAGGTAGTTGTAGCTCTGAACTGTCTCCAGGTCTATTCCTTCAACTTTGATATCCACTTGTAGGTTTTGAGTATTTTTTTTTTTATGATATAGTTTTAGTCTTTTTGATATTTGCATCTAATCAATCATTTTTGCTTGTCATGTTTATGTCATTAAGTAATTGTTGTAAGTCTTTAGGATTTTCTGCTAGTAATACAGTATCATCACCGTATCTTTGGTCATTGATTATCTTTCCATTAATGTTTAGGCCTTGCATCTCTGTAATGCTTTTTAAAGATTTGCTCAGTGTATAGATTGAACATGCTTGGTGATAGGATGTATCTCTGACGTACTCCTCTTTTTATATCAATGGGTGTAGAGTTCTCTTTGTTATATTTTATTATAGATGTTTGCGCCCAGTATAAATTATACATTAGTCGTATGTCCGTGTCTTCTTATTTATATCTTTTAGGCAGTCTATAAGTTGTTTATGGTGTATTCTATCAAAAACTTTGGTGTAGTCTATGAAGCAGGCATATATTGATTTCTTTACGTCTGTGTACTTTTCGATTGAACAAAAATGACAATCACGAAGATACAGACTTTCATTAATGGATTCTTACGCAGAATAAAAAGATGAAACTGGCAGGACAAATTCACTAGCATAGAATTATGGAAATGTGCCAGTCAAATACCAATGGATAAAGAGATACAGCGAAGACGATGGCTCTGGATAGGACACATACTGCGGAAGCCAACTGAGAGTATTACACAACATGCTCTTTTTTGGAATCCACAGGGGAAAAGACAAAGAGGAAAACCAAAGAATTTTTGGAGAAGACAGATAGAAGCAGAGATGAAGATGATGGGTAGGACATTGAATGATCTTAAAAGAATGGCAAGAAACAGAACGACTTGAAAAGTGTTTGTTGAAGACCTAAGCTCCACAGGGAGCTGAAAGTAGAAGAGAAGAGACAGACTTTTCGATTAATGTCCTTGTGCAGAATATGACTTCTTTTGTCCCTTGTTTTTCCTAAATCCAAATTGCTGCTAATCTAATTCTGTATTGATTTTATTATGAATCTTCCTTGTATAACTTTTTGCAAGATTTTTGTTACAGTGCTCATTAGGCTTATTGTTCTGAAATCACTGCATTCAACTGGGCTATTCTTTTTAGGCGATGCAATGAAAATTGGTGTTTTTAGTTAATTTGATATATATATATATTGGTTATTGGTTATTGGTTATGGAAGGCCTCGGTATCACAGCAAACAAAGATATATATATATATCCTGTATGATATATGTCGTCACACATGTCTGTGATAACTTCAATGCCAACATCTTCTAGTGGCTTTTTCAATTCTCTATCTGTATGTTGTCAGGTCCTGCAGCTTTTCCCATTTTCATTGTATGTATAGCTTTTCCGCTTCCGATTTTAAGATTGTATAGCCTGACGTACATTTTAAGATTGTATAGCCTGACGTACATTTTAAGATTGTATAGCCTGACGTACATTTTAAGATTGTATAGCCTGACGTACATTTTAAGATTGTATAGCCTGACGTACATTTTAAGATTGTATAGCCTGACGTACATTTTAAGATTGTATAGCCTGACGTACATTTTATGATTGTTTTTTTTTTCCTTGCGTCATAAAATAATTCTGTTACATATTTCTGCCATCTATTTCTTATATCATTGTTGCCAGTTAGCATTTTCCCTTTTTGTATACACTACATCCATTTTCTGTGGCTTTTTTTTATTTGTACAAGTCATTCTCTTTATTTCTGTGTGGATCCCTGTTAAATTTTGTTTATTTTCCATAGTTTCGATTTCATGACATCTTTGCCTGAGCCATCCTTCTTTTGCCTTTCTGCACATTTTGCCTATTTCATTATCTATTTTATTGTATTGGGCAGTGTTCTTCGCTTGTTTCATTTCTTCCATTTTTTCTAAGATGGTGTTGGTTATCCATTTTTGTTTTTTGTTCTTTTCCTTTTTGGGTAAGATGTCGCAAGTTTCTTGTATGCTTTCTTTATGCATTGCCATTCGGCTGTAACTTTTTCATCATAATTTTCTCTTCTGTGCTGCCAAATCCCTTCTCTAGCAGCTCTGATATGTGTTCTTTACTTGCATTATATAAGTATCTTTAACATCTGTTTGATTTAAAGCTGTTATGTCTAGTGGTATTGTTGATGAATTACTCTTTCGTTTGTTTCTCTTTCGTTTGACTTTCATTTTAATCAGTGCAGAATAGTGATCAAGAATTTTGCATTATGTGTTAACAAATGAAACAACAAAACAACAAATATTAACATTCTTAAAACTTTTAAAGAGAAACATTTTAAATGGAAAATTGTATGCTTCACCACTTAAAATTCAAAATTGCAATCAAATCTGGCTTGGTCTTTCCCTGTTACTTTATTTTTATGGTTGTAGATAATTGCCTTCTAAAACATATTACATTTAGATCACCAGCTAATGTAATAAAAGAATTGCAGGAGCAGACAAGAAGTAGCAATTTTAGGCTAACTTGAGAATTTGGTCTAGACTTTGTGCAAACGGCATCAGACGATTGGTCCCTTTAGTAATTAAACGTTAATGATGACGTCAACTTGCAAGTAAAATGATGCGGTTACTATCTATCCTTATTTAACATTTCTAGCAATGACTATAGCTGTAATCAATATCACCAACCAAACACATGCATACATTAAAATATTTATTACTGTCTCTTTAAACCCAGATTTTAAAAAATGAGAAAGATATTCTTAATTTATAGAAGACGAACCAAACTATCTATAATACAAAAGACATATACAATTATTTATATTCTATACAGAGCAAACTATTCTTAACAAATATTTAGCTAAAGCAATTATTACAAAACATATAGAAAAAGAGGTTTCACATTTTTCATAATCAACAGTAAACGAAATTCGGCGTATTTACAACAACTATTACTACTACTACTACTACTACTACTACTACTACTACTACTACTACTACTACTGCTAATACTACTACTACTACTACTACTACTACTACTACTACTAATAATAATAATATAAATAATAATAATATAAATAATCATAATAAAGTACTGTGCCGGCTGGCGTAGGTGATCGTGCCTCTCCACACAAGTCTGTTGTTGACTTTCTACCAAACCACTCTCGTAAACTGTCTTTTATCTGTTCTCCATGATTTCTTTCATCTCTTCTACTTTGATTTTTCCTGTTGCCACAATATTTTCATGGTGCCCTTTCTCATAACATGGCCACCACAAATGGTTATTGTCTCCTTATTCTGCTTTGGCATTAGCTTCTTTTTTAGACGCACCCTTGTCTAACACCTTGTTTTATTTGTTTGATTTTCTGTTCATGTGGTTCATATTGCTGCCAGAACATATTGTTTATTTTTGTGAGATTATTTGCTATCACGATTCTCTAAAATTTGGATTATTTCTTTTAATACTTTACTTTATTAAATGCCCTGGTGTACTCTATAAAACATAAGTATAGATCTGTTTGTTTCACTTCTATGGCTCTTTCTATCCATGTTCTTATTATGCATGTGGTTTTGTTATACCTTTACCTTAGATAGACCTACACTGTTCGTCACTAATTTATGGCTTAATTTCGTTTTTCACGCTTCGCACGATGATTTTTAGTAATATTTTAGTCACATGACACGTATTGCTTATTAAACGATAATTAATGTGAATATTTTAGTCACACGCCACGTAGGGCTTATTAAACGATGATTCCTAATAATATTTTAGTCACACGCCACGTAGGGCTTATTAAACGATGATTCCTAATAATATTTTAGTCACATGCAACCTAGGGCTTATTAAACGATGATTCTCACATTCCATGGCACCTTGTCTCTTTGCTTGAGCTATAATTACAGTTGTTAATAGATCGTCCAGCATATATTCGCTGCTGTAGATGCCGTTTAACAGCTTCCTTATTATTCCTTTTCCAAATTCTTCCATAGTTATCATTTCCTAATTGGATATAATCTCTGTTTCGGACAATGAAAAAAATATATTTTCATGTCGGGACATCCTCAACTTCTTCTTTGAGTATTTGCAGTCTTTTCCCATTTGTTATTCTGGTGTTTGCTTAGAGTCTTTCCTTCTCAAAGAGTTACTTAATGTATTCTGTCTATTCTCCTCTTAAGCTTATTATTTCATCAATAATTCTCCATCCTAGATTTTAAACAACCGGTGTGTGAGTGTGCGCGCGAGTGTTTATTCCCTTTAATTCATAAATTTGTTTGCAGATAACATTTGCATCTCTCATAAGCAGCATTCCAATCTCTTTTCGCATCACTGGCTTAAGTATGATTCTTTTGCTTCATTACATGTGTTTTCTGTTTCTTGATTTAAATGATCTCCTGTTTATAGCTGTTACATACCATGTGTCCATCTATTATAGAATCACATGTTGGTAGTATACAATCTTTTGATGTTTGGTATCTTGATTCTTTTAGCATTTTCTTTTGTTCATCTAAGCTTTGCATTTTCTCCATTGCATTGTAACAGTAAAAAAAAAGTAAAGAGCCCCGTCACGCCAAGTGGTGTATGGGGAATATGGTGTTAGTGACCATACATTTTTACAGAACTTCAGCACATGATTTTTGAGGTAAGGTGGTCGGTATTACGCCCGTGCCGCTTTACTTTCCCAAAAAAAATCTGGTACCTATTTAAGGCTGGGTAAACCCGGAAGCCGTCGATTGGGATCGAACCCTACCTCTTGTCCTTTGTAGTCCAGCTCACTAACCACTGAGCTTTCGCGGCTCCTATTGCATTGTACCAGTTCTGAATTTGATGTTATATTTTTCATGTAACTTATCTGGTCTTAGTGGGACTATATTTAATTTGATGTAACTGCAGCTCTTTTTTTTTTTGCTTTTAATTTGTTCAAAGTTTTCCTACGACTACATGACTATTATTGTTATCTACTTCTGGTCTAGATTTCACAGATATCATATTGTTTCTAAACTGGCACTACCAGCCAATGTCACTGCACACTGGACAACATAACAACAAAACATGTTCTACAGGATTGCCCCCAGCACACAGACATGAGAAGTACAATGTGGACCACACCCACCTCCCTGGAAGAGAAACTATACGGGGCAACCGAATCACTTAAACAGACAGCTGCCTTCGTGAGAGAGTCCGGAATCCTACTCTGACAGAGTCATGATCGCAGAAGAAGAAGCAGAAGATTGTTTCTGACTTTTGCTTGTAGTCTATTTAAATAAGAATGTTATTTCCTGAGCTTTTCCACCAAGCGAATGCTGCTTAAACCAGGTGTTTACCATAATTATGTTGCGTGCCTTTCCCCTTTCCATTATTTGTAACATCTTTCATTGTTTCCTCTTCACCAAAACAAACTACCAACCCTTATTTCACAATAATTATAATATTATTCATTATAATAATAATACTAATAACAATAATAATAATTCTAGAAAACTTTCCAGAGAGCTTCCAGTGTGAGGCAAACCGATCACCAAAAGCAACCCCCGCCCTCCTTACCCTGTCGAGCAAGCAGTTTCGGCCCTTGTACTTCTTGACACTCTAAGCCAGCGGGCCGTCTGCTACTGAATTCCGAGCCTGGAGACTTGCGAAACGTCCAGACTGAATATAAATAGTCAAACTAAACTACCGGCACACGATTGGTTAAAACTGCCTCCTGCACAAAACTGTGGCTGAGTATGCTACGATAATAATATACCTACTCTAGCCTATCAGAATAATTATTGTTAATAACATCTCAATTAGATTAGACTATTTCCAAGTAAATTAAGTAGTAATGTAATCAGCCTAAAGCACATTCGGGTGACGGGATATCTGAAGAGGGGCTGTCTAAGTGGACAATTTTGGAGTTAACTTCATATATGTAACCCGTTGAATTCAAACCATAACTTCATATATGTAATCCGCTGAATTCAAGCCATAACTTCATTCATGTAATTCGCTGAGTTCAAGCCATAACTTCATACATGTAACGCGCTGAATACAAGCCATAACTTCATACATGTAATGCGCTGAGTTCAAGCCATAACTTCATACATGTAACCCGCTGAGTTCAAGCCATAACTTCATATATGCAATGCGTTGAGTTCAAGCCATAACTTCATACATGTAACCCGCTGAGTTCAAGCCATAACTTCATATATGTAACCCGCTGAGTTCAAGCCATAATTTCATATATGTAATGCGCTGAGTTCAGGCCATAACTTCATACATGTAACCCGCTGAGTTCAAGCCATAACTTCATATATGTAATGCGCTGAATACAAGCCATTAAGTCAGTTCATTTTTGCTTATTTATCTAATTCCTAGATATAAAAAAAAATCAGAAAATTGTCCGGGGAATTGACAAGAGCATGCTCCGATTGATGACAATTTCAGCAATGCTGTGAGAGATCATGTACCTATGGTATTGTGTGTATGTTTGTGTGTGCATGCGTACGTTCGTGTGTGTGTTTGTGTGTGTTTGTGTGTGTGTAAATGCGATCCGATTTTGTCGCTCGTACTCCGTCAGAGTTTTTAATTCAAAAATTATTTCGGTTGTTTAAGTTAAAATGTGTGTACGCTGTTACAACCTGGAAACCTTTTTCTTCTTTTCTTCCTTTGTTATCGTTTCTGATGTTGAGAGAGTTACAAAGTTCTGGTTCTTTCCATTCTGGCAGCCATTCTTTGATACGTGATGCTATTGTAGAGCTTCTCTGGTGATGTTGTTCCTACATGTATGGTATGTATGGTATCACTTGACGTTCTCTCAAAGTAGACAAACCATTTACATTTTTGGTACACATTGAACCCACCCCATTAAAATATCAGAATTAATAATGTGAAGGATGCAACAGACTCACCACGTGATCGCCGATAAAAGCTTCTGCACCATTTCTAGGATGTTAACTAAAACGCCATTTTGATATTAAAACAAGCAGCTGTGTCCACCACTATTGTTAAACAAGGAAAAACTCTAGAGGCAAAACAGGCACTCTACAATACAAGCTTCATCTCAATGTTGTGCTAAATCTGGACCCTAGATGCAAGAACAATGAAAAAAAAAAACCTAACTGAGATTAAATTTATTAGATAAATGACAGAGAACAGCCTGAGAGATAAGATCAGAAATGAAGAACTGAGAAAAACGCTAGGAATAACCCCCGCCATATGATATATAAAGAAACAACATTTGAAATATTTTGGGCACGTGACAAGACAGAAAGATCGAAACACAACACAACGAGCCTTCAATAAACGTTGCGAGAACACCTGACCCAAGAGACAATCACGAAAAGGTGGATTGTCGGAATATTAGAAACACTAGGAAACATAAAAGCAGCAGAGGCGAACAGAAAAGCTAAAGACCGCAGATTATATCTCCCTTAGAATTTGAAAGGGAAATAAGGAAAGTAGAAGAAGCATTGTCCGCCACTACTGCTGTTCTTTTTGTGTGGAGCCTCTATTATTTGATTAACAAATTATAATAGTTCAGTAATAAGTGAAGTATTGTAGAAAGTTGTACATTTGAAGTGAAGTTTTCACATTTACAGCAGTAAATCACATCGTTTAGATATAAAGGAGAATTGTCTCATTCTCACTGTTATTGCCTTTCTCAACCCAGCAAGTCCCTATTCTATTTCTAATTGGATCTACAAGAAGTGCCAGCTTGCGTCTGAAACAAGATTGGAGACCTAATGAACGTACATATGAGCGTACATATGATACATTGTCTTTCAAAAACAAGTTTACAAATTGTCGAATCACTTCAGGGGAAGATGTATGTTTACAGTACTCAAAAAATACGCAAATAATAAACAATAGGAAAAAACAAAGAACAATAGACAGCCAAAGTAAAATCGAACACGTGCTACTCGATACAGCGCTTTGCCACACGAGACTATGCGCTACGGTACAATGTTTTTTTCTTAAAACAAATTGTAAATATTCTCCACACAAGAAAACACGTTCTATACATATGGTACAAAAGAGTGAAATATTTATGTTTACAGTACTAGGATCGCAGTTAATAAACACAATAATTTAGGGAAATTATGGAAACACTTTACAATGAAAGTGAAAAAAAGTTAATTAAAATGGTTGCAGTAGAATCATAGCATTTGGAGGTAAAGGTAAACAAACTCATAAGAACATCTACTGATGTCTCATTAGCCAATTAGATGACGTGAATACAACCAGATCAATCCACGCGACGGGTGGGAGATAGATACTTTTGAACATCCACGTAATGGAAGTTGAGCAGGCCTTACATGATCCAATGGCGTGAAAGGCATGACTAAAAGAATGACTCACAATGAATTGATTTACAATACAACTTTCAAAATAAAGATTAATATTCATACGCATACAAATTAATCGTTGTTCCTTTACAAATGGTAATAATGTGTTAAAGTATTTAGAAATGTGTACATATCAATTCACCAAATGGAATTTAATATCCACAAAAACATATGGAAGAAGTATCAGCCACAGCTACGCTCGTCTCACACAAAGTCAATAAACGTTAGCAAAGAGCAAGCAATCACACGAGTGTAAACGTTCCAAAATAGATGCGTCGTTCGACGCTGGGTAAGAACTGATATTTATTTTGCGTTTTCTAGACTTACAACAACTCGAACAAAATACAAGGTTATTATTATCTGTACGTTCAATGCGTTTGCTCACACTCGCTGCAGTTGTCAAAGGAAGCGATTTCTGTGCTGGGACACAGACAATAGCTCTCGCTACTTTTGACTCATCTACTAACAGTTTGTATTGTTAAATATTAAACGTGTGTATAAATTCTAAAACTAGAACTGAAATAGGAAAACGTTAAACAAACGGCAGAACGTACAATCGTAGACACGATCTCATTGATTTATATGAAGTGGGTAGGACTATTCTGTGCACCTGCTAGTGGATCTGTGTAAAGTAAGAGATAAGAAGTCTTCGTCATGCTTTCTTTCGTACTTAGTGGTAGCTCACACATTTTTACTTACATGACAAACACGCTGCAAATGTATGGGTGGATTGGTCATTTTTACGTCAGGATGTTTGACCTTCCCGGAGCAAGAATATGGTATCTATTTTCAGAGGTCACTTTAACTCTCAATGCTTTTTTTTTTTTTAATATTCGGCCCCTTTCGGAGTGTACCTGGATATCATTGGAAGTTACAGAAGTGCATTTAGGCTGTATCTGGTATCTGGCACCTGGTATCTGGTAACAACAGCACCGTTTTGTTATAAGTGAAGGGTCTCTACTTTTCTTCAGCACATCTTTTGAAGCAGCGCTCTTCACGGTAAAGGTTCTCTCCTCGCGTGACATTGCTTCCTTCAGTTGTGGCTTTTCTGTCAACATCTTGACAATGTACGATCTATCCAATCATAGTTTGTATGTCGTCCAGCCCATGTTAGACAGAAGACATCTACCAACAAGGCGGCACAGATAGCAGGACCAATAAGAAAAAGAAAGAAGAAATGAAAAAATAGAACTAAAACAAAAGTTTTTCTCTGTCCACACAAGCCATACATACAACTGTTTGCTGTCGGCTCAATCGTGTTTGGAACCCTTGTGTTCTTTTTAGAAACTAGTCCCCTAGGGCTGCACTAATCCAGTTACAATGTACGTGTACGTTTGAGCTGTTTTTTTTTAAAATATACAATTACCCTAAATAATGTAATATACTTTTGTTATCTATTTCGTTGATTTCGTCCCCAAACAGCAATTCCACTGTCAGCATATTCATAAGCTGCGTGAACACAGAATGCTGGGCCGATTCAGGAAAATAAAAGATTGCCGAAAGTCAAACCTTCCGGAATCTAACCAGCATGCGAGTAATCTAATACTTCTACCACTACGACTTATCATATCATTGGAGCTTAGAACTAGTTTCATATATTTTATTTCAGTCAATAAAGTCGTAATATATATTTTAATATTTCAGCATAAATGTATAAAATGTATTGTACTCTTTACTTAACATACGATGTCGAAGATGTGTGTTCGACTTTGTACTGTTACCATCGGCAATTCATGTTGGCAGTACTTTTACCTGTTAATCACTTTCTGAAGTCAATTAGTAGGTACCTGTAAGAATCTATTTGAAGAGAAAAAGCCTTGCACTTTTCAGAAACCATCGCTTTAAAAAATGACTTCTCCTACTCATTTTAAAAGCGATATTGTAGCTCTACCATGTAATTATTTTAATATTTTTTACAATATTAAATGGGATAATATTTTACATATGTCACATTCTAGAGCAGGGGTGGCCAAATGGCGGCCCGCGGGCCGGATCCGGCCCGCCAGCCTAGTTTTCTTGGCCCGCGAAGCTCCACGGACTTACTTCATTTTTTACCCCTAATAGCGGATTTCTCCTGGTTTTAATCCGTGTCGGAGTTAACTCTTCTATCGTTCAAGAATACACAATTTGAAAATCTCTGTCAATTTGTCGCAACAGCTAGATTGGCAACATAATTTCAAATAACACACACACACACACACACACACACACACACACACACACACACACACACACACACACACACACACACACACACACACACACACACACACACACACACACACACACACACACACACACACACACACACACACACACACACACACACACACACACACACACACACACACACACACACACACACACACACACACACACACACACACACACACACACACACACACACACACACACACACACACACACTGCACAACTAATGGTGCCGACAATATTCAAAGTCTTTGCTTCGAGTTGGTACCGCAAAGTTGCTTTATTGTCAGTGCGGTGATAGCGTCAGATCTTTGGCTCAACATTTGTCGTCTGGACTTGTGGTGGCTCTTTCATTTCGCGGTAAGGGGTTAATGAGGTTGGGAGGGACAGGGGTGAGGGGACTTCGTAGCTCTAATTCTGTCTTTGAAGTTACATTCAAAATGTTTCACTGTTCGCCTTCATTCCCTTTGATCCCATCGTCTTGTCTTGTGCATAAAATGACTGCAACGTGTTTATTTGGTCACAATCTTTTGATTTCATTGTCAAACACAAGTCTGTGTATAACTGTCAAATCTGGACTTATTTTCGATAGTGGACCAACATTCTGTGACTTTTAACTTTGATGTGAGATTTTGTATTAAATCATGTTAAAACGTAGAAAAGTTGATTGTGAAAATCGCATATTTAAACCTGAATGGGAATTAGATTATTTGTTCATCTTCAATAAGGATAGTAAACCTCAGTGCTTAATTTGCGTTCAAGTGTTAGCCGTTTTGAAGGAATATAATTTAAAACGGCACTATGCCACACATCATCAAAACATGTATGAGAAACATAGCATTGAAGCTAGGAAGCTTTTGGTTGAACAGCTGAAGACAAAGTTGAATCAACAGCAAAGTATGTATACAAAGGGCAATAAAATTAAAGAGTCATCGATCATTGCATCATATACAGTTACCTATGAGCTTGCAAAATCTAAAAAACCCTTTACTGACGGAAATTTTGTGAAGAAATGTGCGATTCAAATGGCAAAGGCATTCGGTCAAGAAAAAATAGCCAAAGAATTTGAATCTGTGCCTCTTTCAAAACAAACTGTAGCCAGAAGAACAGAAGACATCAGTCTGCAACTGTCTCAAAGTTTAAAATCTTGTATTGAAAACTGCTCATATTTTTCGCTCGCGATTGATGAAAGTACTGACATCACTGACACTTGCCAGCTTCTTATTTTTGTTAAAGTTATCCAGGAGGATTTTACTGTTATTGAAGATGTGTTGAAAGTTTGCTCTTTGCATGACACTTGTAGAGGGACAGACATATTTTCTGCAGTTCATAGTGCCGTAGATGAAGTAGGTGGTTTTGGAAAGTTGTCTGCAGTGTGTACTGATGGTTGCAAAGCTTTTATTGGTTCAAATACTGGTTTTGTTGGACTTCTAAAGCAAAACAAAATTAACGTACCTACATTGCATTGCATAATTCATCATGAGGCCCTTTGTGCAAAGTCCATAAATCTAAAAGACACCATGGCTACTGTTGTGAAAATAACAAATTTGATAAGAGGACACCAGTCTTTAAATCACAGGAAGTTTTTATCATTTTTAGAGGAAGTAGATTCTAGCTACGGTGATCTCCTGCTTTATACAGAAGTAAGATGGCTTAGTCGAGGGAAATGTTTAATAATATTTTTTGAACTGAAGAATGACATTTATGACTTCCTGCGAGAGAACTTACCATGCTCCATTGATCTTCAACATGCACTCAAAGACATTAATTTCCTTCATAATCTGGCATATCTCACAGACATCACACAACATTTGAACATATTGAATTTGCAGCTACAAGGGGAAAAGCAAACCATTTTTCAATTGATGGGATATGTTGATGGTTTTAAAAAGAAGCTGAATCTATTTAGACTTTCTTTGCAAAAAAATGATCTGTTCCATTTTTCAAGTTGTAAGCAGTTGTTGTCAGAGATAGAAAGTGCAAACTTCAGTAAGTACGCAGCTGACATTGAACATTTGATTTGTGAATTTGATCGACGATTTCAAGATTTTGAAATGTTTCGTCCGCAAACGGAACTTTTTAATAACCCAATTAAGTGCACAGTGGAGTGCCAGCCATCAGATCTTCAACTAGAGTTGTGTGACCTTCAGTGTGACCCCTTCCTCAGTACTGTAAAGGCATTAGGAGCTGACTTCTGGAAATTGCTACCAAATGAACGTTACCCGTGTCTGAGAAAATGGGCACTAAAGATGTGCTCTATATTCGGCAGCACATATCTCTGCGAGACAACATTCTCTTCCATGAAGTTAATTAAATCTAAGACCAGGAACAGAATGACCGATTCGACATTGTCCCATACTCTCCGAATCGCCACGTCAAAAATGGAAGTGGACTTCAAATCTCTGGTGGAAAGCTGTGACAAGTCACAATCGTCGCACTGAGACATTAAAGGTAATTTTAAAATGAATAATTAATGGATTTGTTACAAATCAAATATGTAGTCAAAGTGCAAGCATTATTTATATATTATTATATCGCATAGGTCCCTACTGTCATTTTTGACGATATTCTTAAGTGTGGCCCGCGGGTCTTGGCCTTGGCTTTAATCCGGCCCTCGGGCAACCTCAAGTTGGCCACCACTGTTCTAGAGTATGTCTTTGTATGTTTTTTTGTTTGTTTTATTTTGCGTTCGTCAGCTTTTACCTCTGACGAAGTCCTTAGGAACTGAATTCTGCGGAACTCATATATCAGATACATATACCGTATATCGGAATTCTTTGGAATTGAATTCTGCGTGTTAATCAGTTTTTTTCCCTGGCAGCCGTGTGCACAGGGGTCGCTCGCCGCAAAGAGAGATAACTCAGTCGTCGAAGGTACTCATATTTTTTTCCGCAGATGAGTAATTGACGTTTCAAGCCCGGCCTTGCTGCTGAGACCATGTGTGGTTGTCGCAGAGAGAAATCATAAATACAAATCCTAACCAGTGAAACCAGGATTTGAACCCACAACTTCACTGTTTCGAGGCCGGCGTCTTGCCTCAAGACCAACTAGTCTCTCTTTATACGTTTTAAATTACTGTAAACACTTCAAAATTATACATTTATTTTACCTTTATAGTACGGAGGAGAAAAAAACAAATTAAACGAGTATAGCCAGAAAATAATATAACATTTTAAACGTAAAATAAAGTAACATTTCTATGCAGTAATGAAAACATCTATCACATGTAACATCCTTACTGATTCTTTCTTTGGGAAAGGGAGAAAACATTTTGGGATTGTAGAGTAAGGGCGTGTTTCAAGTAGGGGCACATTATTTGCAAATTGCGTGTGTTCTTCTAATACTTTAACTTGTCTATCAGTCCAGAATGTACGCAATGATAGAGAAAAAATATTGTATATGATCAGGGAGAAGTATGTGTTCATTGCACGGAGCAGTACAAGAATTCATCAAGTAGAGAGTGTATTGGCCCACAATAAAACAAAAATAGGAGGAAATGAGAACATTTTTCAAGTCAAACCGGAATTTTGGATTGAGTTAATTGAGTTATTTGAGTTAATTGAGTTATTTGAGTTAGTTGAGTTATTTGAGTTATTTGAGTTAATTGAGTTATTTGCGGGTCATCATCATTGCACTCCGAAAGTGTCCATAGGTGTTCAGATTTCCCCATGCCCCGCCCCCCCCTCCCCCTCAGAAAGTCTCGCAGTGTCCAGCAACTGACTATTATTTCTGTTTTGGTTAATAAGTCTTCTTACACGCCCTCTAAGTTTCTCTTTTATGGCTGTGCCCATCTTAACTCCCATCTCAGAACGCACTTCGATGTATAATAACACTTATTTCAGAACGTAACCTTCTTTTACTTTACTGCACTTATCCAAGCGTTGCAACAGTGTTTGGTGGCCAGCATTGTAGAAATGTTTCTCTGTACGTCGGAGCCATGATTGTACTGTCCGCTTCACAACATTGTCACTATTAAAGTGCTATTGGTCGTTTCAAATCTAAATGTTCACGATTAACATGAAATATCTCCTCTTTCCCTGCACTTACAAACTTGATTTTTTGCATCTGGCCTTGTTTTTCCAAGGTCCCACCGATTTCACAAAATTTAATGATGTAGGAAGTATGCTTCATCATGAAGCAGCACTTTCCTTTGATCTCAGTGAATTTACGGATCTTTTTGCTCCTGGAGAAAATAATTTACCGTACATTAATGGAAATCAGCTTCTCGACATAGGCGTCTCTACACAACTTGAAAGTTGGAGGCGTTTATCAACTGTTTACTTTCTATTGTTTACTTTCTTTAAAATACTATGAGAATGTCAATGTTATAGCCTTTACAGACGGTCTAAAACAAATCAGCGTATAAACAGTTCCATTAATGAAAACTATTTAAACAATATACAACAAAGAATACATTTTAAAAAATTAATTATCCGTTGCGAGCGATAACGAGCATGACATATCAAGCAAAGTTATTGTTTATGGGTACGCATGTGACTAAAGAGTCCGATGTAAGCACGGGATCCTCTTCACTGTAAAGAGCTACATTGTTCGTTTTATGTCTTTCCATGTGACTTTCATTAGTTTACGTAAACAAGACATATGAAAGTGATTTAGTTTCTTTGCATGCCTGCAGTACACATATCAAGAATCTTTACATTTTCAAAACGTTATCAACTTTAGCTAAAGATTGATCATGCGGACATATAAAAACGTCCATTATTATTTCATTTATTCTGAATCAGAGGAGTCTAACATATTGATTACTAATCTGGGCTGAACGAACGATAGTCCATCTTTTTTCCAATAGTCATTTTCTTTTTTTAACACATGATCTTCACATTTGCACCAAAAATCTTTGTCAATCTGTGATAGAGCAGCATATGTCAGTCCTTTTATATCGCATAGTTTAAAACTTGTATTCTCAGCTGCCACCTGCCCTTTAATTTTTGCCCAAACGAGTTCAATGGGGTTTAATTGTGGATGATAAGGGGGCAGTCTCAAGCACGTATGACCATGCTGTTGAATGATTTTGTCTATTTGGAATACTTTGGTCTTTTGCGATTTCTTAACAAGTGACAGTAATTCAGGTTTCAAAAATCCCTCGTTAAATGGAATTCCTTCCTTTCTTAGCCAAATCTTTATAACATCTTTTGTACTGGTAGATGTAGGAATTTTGTCTTCTTCTGCCACAGCGTTGTGGTACGACGCGTTGTCCATTACCAGACAGGATGGTCTGTCTAGAATTGGAAGAAGAGTATTTTCAATCCACTCTCTAAATATATGGCCATTCATCTCGGTGTGATAGTCCCTGTTGTCAGTATAATTAGAGGTGAATATAACTTCTGCATTTTTCACCAACCCTTCTTTTCGGCTGCCTGCATGTGCCATTATAATACGCTGTCCTTTTCCAGTGGGTACACATCTTTTAATACTTCCATCTGATAACTGCCATTCCTTGGCACTTGTGTGGTGAGAATTTATCCAAGATTCATCTAGAAATACAATATCATAACCTTGGTTACGCATTTCCCGTACTTCACGTAAATATTTACTCCTCATAGAAACTAAGTGCGGCTTCTCGCAGATGACATTTCTACCACTATCGTACTTTCTAAACGTAAAACCGATGCTTCTAACAGTACTCCATAATGTTGTTTTCGACACAACAATGTCATTTTCTGCTCTCAGTCGAATTTTCAGTTTTCTTAAAGTCACAGTTTCTTTGGAATCGAACATTTTACAAATTGCTCTTCTAATCACTTCCTTGTCAAAACTATCTACTACTTTCTTTCTTCCTAGCGTCCTAGTCTTGATTGAACTGGACACTCCGTTAGCTTTAAGCACTTGTTTGAAAAGCCACTCTCCATGTGTGTGCCACGTATTTACACCCCTGAAAGAAATTCTGAATATAACAACATCATGTGCCGTCTGTGATATTAAAGAACACATACCAGGAGCCTCCACTATGATTGATACTACTGTTGCACCAAGCACTTCATCAGAAAAGCCATATCTATGGAATGTTCATCTGACATTGTTCTTGAATGATGTCCAAGTTAATGAGACATCAGAATCGTGTGGCGGCAGCTACAAGAAGGGAGCGGAGAACATCATCAATTGTGTTTTTACTAACTACAGGTCATGTGGCTTCTGTTGGATTGGAAATGATAACTTACCACCACTGTGTGTCTATATGTTTGGAATTGGAGTCATCAATGATGGCCTAACATCATAAAGTGCTACGACGATCATCATTTTCGGGAGGATGTAAACTCCCATGGTATATGGTGGATAGGCGGCAGGAACCATTGAAGGCTATGTCTGAAAAGTGTTCCTTCTTGCAGTTTCCTCATATTCCAAGTCTGGCTTGTTGCAGGAGCTACTGAGTTAAGTGCTCTGTGCACACCGTGAGCTGTGTGTCTCATCCGTTTTGATCCTGCTTCGATATCCCGCTTGTTTACGATGAATGATGATATCCTATGACGGGGAACAGTTGGCTGTGTTCACTTTCTGCGCGGTTTCGCCTTATGTCTTTTGGCGTGTGCTGAGACTGCTACGATGGGGACTACAGTTACCTTTCTTTGTTTGGGAGATGAGTTAGTAATTCGGATGATTCCACTGGCACGGGCGGTTGAGCAATTATGGATTTTAATTCGTTTGCTGTGAGACCGAGGCCTTCCATAGCCAATAACAATAACAATAACTTGTTTGAAAAAGCGTTTGCTTATACCCAATGCGTGAATAGTTCTCTTTTCTGGCTTTGAGATGCTTCGATACAGTTTTCCACGCTTAGCTTCTATGCAAAAATATTTATACACCTTTATTGCCACTGATTGCAATGTAAGGAACTTTACTTTTATACCCATTGACTAACAGATCACAAATTTAACGAAATTACCCAATAATTAGGATACGCCGTTGCACATAAATCACAACAAAACGACAGGAAATGGGATGCACCGGATATAAAATTATAACTATGACGCGTTTTATGTGTTTTTTAGTGCTTAAAACGGGGAAATTGGCGCGCATTACGTTCAAGATGACAAGTCCGTGGGTGCTCACTCATATGAAGCGGTAATTCCTCCAAATATATGGTTTGACCAAAATGCCTTAAATTTGTATACTTCAAATAAAGAATATTTAAAACTATACGTTTGTTGGTGAGGAAATTAATGTACTTCTTGGGACCAAAAAATCACAAGACCATATGCAAAATTTCAGCATTATCAATCAATTGGTTGCAGAGATATGGAATTTTAAACACCTTCAAAATATTTTGAAACGACCTATAGCATTCGAGGAACTGCTAAAGGATTCACCGTGCACTAACTCCTCAGATTGTAGGTTGAAAGATGCGTCATTTCTGCAAGTCGACGATATTTCTTCTATTCACGGTCAAGGATCAAGCGTTCCGCTAGGTGAATGTTCGCTGGAACTACTACAGTAGGCTCCAAGCCACATCGACTGGGATCGTCATACACCGATGTACAGCGGTATTTAAACAGTTTGTAACCATTCTGATATTTTACTGAGGTTAAGTCTTATCAACGGACGCTGCCTGAAGTATATTGTAAATGCTACTCAGTTTTACGTCTTTATTACAAAAAAACTTCATAACAACATTCTGTTCCACGATTGTACTCAAAGGCTTGTTCGTTCTCTTGTTTAACATAACTCGTGGTGCCTCCACGACGTTGGACAACCATGAGGTAATAGCAGTCACTTGACTTGCATACATGACTAATTGGTTAGGTCAAGTGAACGCGCTAACAACTGCCACAGATGCCTCATTCGTGATTATCTGAAGTGAATGCAACCAGAACAATTTATGAGAAAACGACCAGAAGAGAAGCAGACACTTTGAACATATACGGAACGGAAGTTGTGCAGGTGTTACATGATTTAATGGCGTAATAAATGTAGATAAAACATTCACTCACAATTAATTAACGACACATATTTCGAGAAAAAGATTAATATTTATACATACATAAATTATTCGCTAATACTTCACAAAAAGTAACATCGTTGCTATTATACTCATGAGCCATATAGTTTCAGTTTGACTTGTAAACAAGGTTGTTAGCAACATAATTATGAGTGCACGAACATTGCGACGTGCAACCGGATGAAATGCGTTGCTTCCTGTTTCAATATGAATTTTGGTGAAAGGAAACAACAGAAGAGAAATATTATAATTTTTCTAAATCATAAAATTTGTCGGAGAAATTAGAAAAATATTAATTTGGTCACACGAAGGCAGCAATCAAGCACAGCTCAGTAGTTACAGCCAAATTGAAATTCATAGAATGAGAACACACTGACACAAGGAGTGGATAGGCCACTTCCTTGAATATGATCCTGGAGCCATAGCAAAAACTGGCATCCATAGCAAAAACTGGCATGTGTTTCGATTGGGAAATGACAGAGTGGCCGACAAAAGACAACCTGGCAGAGAAACAAAAGTAGAGAACTCAGTCCTGGCCAGGCTCGCAACAGTGAAGAAAATCCTCTCATTGAATCAGTTGCAGATATTTGATGTTATCTTTGATACAATCTTTAAGATTAAACATAATAGCATGGCACAGCAGGAACATGGTGGCAGTAAATTGTTTGGCTTCGTGACACGGTACCGAAAGAGAGTGAAGATATGGTACTGTTTCAGCGCTGACACAATACTATAGGAACCAGCGGCACGGCACAGACTGATCGTAGTCCGACGGTAGAGAAATGCTGATGCATTGTTACAGAAAGAGAGTATGGTACGACACAGCATACATATGAGCGCACGGTAGAAAATGAGCATGATAACACGGTACAAAATGTGCATGGTGACACGGTACAAAATGAGCATGGTGACATGGTAGAAAATGAGCATGGTGACACGGTACAAAATGTGCATGGTGACACGGTACAAAATGAGCATGGTGACACGGTACAAAATGAGCATGGTAACAGTACAAAATGAGCATGGTGACACGGTACAAAATGAGCATGGTGACACGGTACAAAATGTGCATGGTAACAGTACAAAATGAGCATGGTGACACGGTACAAAATGAGCATGGTAACACGGTACAAAATGAGCATGGTGACACGGTACAAAATGAGCATGGTAACAGTACAAAATGAGCATGGTGACACGGTACAAAATGAGCATGGTGACACGGTACAAAATGAGCATGGTAACAGTACAAAATGAGCATGGTGACACGGTACAAAATGAGCATGGTAACAGTACAAAATGTGCATGGTGACACGGTACAAAATGAGCATGGTGACACGGTACAAAATGAGCATGGTGACACGGTACAAAATGTGCATGGTGACACGGTACAAAATGAGCATGGTGACATGGTAGAAAATGAGCATGGTGACACGGTACAAAATGTGCATGGTGACACGGTACAAAATGAGCATGGTGACACGGTACAAAATGTGCATGGTGACACGGTACAAAATGTGCATGGTGACACGGTACAAAATGTGCATGGTGACACGGTACAAAATGTGCATGGTGACACGGTACAAAATGAGCATGGTGACACGGTACAAAATGAGCATGGTGACACGGTACAAAATGTGCATGGTGACACGGTACAAAATGTGCATGGTGACACGGTACAAAATGTGCATGGTGACACGGTACAAAATGTGCATGGTGACACGGTACAAAATGAGCATGGTGACATGGTAGAAAATGAGCATGGTAACACGGTTCAAAATGTGCATGGTAACACGGTACAAAATGAGCATGGCAACAGTACAAAATGAGCATGGTAACACGGTACAAAATGAGCATGGTAACACGGTACAAAATGAGCATGGTAACAGTACAAAATGAGCATGGTAACACGGTACAAAATGAGCATGGTAACACGGTACATAATGAGCATGGTAACACGGTACAAAATCAGCGTGGTGACACGGTACAAAATGAGCGTGGTGACACGGTACAAAATGAGCATGGTGACACGGTACAAAATGAGCATGGTAACACGGTACAAAATGAGCATGGTAACACGGTATAAAATCAGCATGGTGACACGGTACAAAATGAGCATGGTAACACGGTACAAAATGAGCATGGTAACACGGTACAAAATGAGCATGGTGACACGGTGCAAAATGAGCATGGTGACACGGTACAAAATGAGCATGGTAACACGGTACAGAAATGCATTGTCGCATTGTTCAGAATAAGCGTGGATATGTAGCACAGAACTAGTATAGTGACATAGAAAAAAAGTATACGTTTTGTCACACGGTACAGAATGCGAGTGATGGCGCGGCACAAATGCTGTGCACTAATAATTATAGTTATAGCTATTCAAAGGTCCCAGTATCACTGCAAACGAACGACGATCCATAATTTGTGCACTGATTTGGTGCTTTAATGACATGTTGACACATGCAGCGGCATGTGTATGTTTGTTTCTATAAGTAAGTAGTAAAGTACCCCTGTCACGCCAAGTGGCCTATAGGGAAACATGGTGTTTGTAACCCTATATTTTACAGACGTTCAGCACATGATTTTTGGGGTAATGTGGTCGGTATTACGCCCGTGCTGCTTTACTTTCCCAGGAAAAAAATCCCGGTACCCATTTAAGGCTGGGTGAACCCAGAAGCCGTCGGTTGGGATCGAACCCTACCCCTTGTCCTTTGTAGCCCAGTTTACTAACCACTGAGCTATCGCGGCTCCCTATGTTTGTTTGTATGGTACAGTATAACCGCTGTGGAATGCTTTTGGCACAGCGCTAAAGTACAGTATGAACATGTGTATAAAGAATAATAATGTGTATATAGTAAACCTAACACAGACAAGGATAAACAGGACATGTTACATCGTGACCATGGATTGGTATAGCATGATTGTGTGACACGGTACTGTTAGATAAAGCTGTAACAGAAGATTTATACACAAACAACGATTCGCTCAAAATGACATTTAACGTAACGATACTTCCGTGAAAAGAGAGAGGGAAGTGAAGCATTTGTTTAGGGAATGTTGTGTATTGTGTGTGTATTATGTGTGTATTATGTGTGTGTGTTATGTGTGTATCATGTGTGTACATTATGTGTGTGTATCGTGTGTGTACATTATGTATGTGTATCATGTGTGTACATTATGTGTGTGTATCATGTGTGTACATTATGTGTGTGTATCGTGTGTGTACATTATGTGTGTGTATCATGTGTGTACATTATGTGTGTGAATCATGTGTGTACATTATGTGTGTGTATCATGTGTGTACATTATGTGTGTGTATGTCGTGTGTATACATTATGTGTGTGTATCATGTGTGTACATTATGTGTGTGTATCATGTGTGTACATTATGTGTGTGTGTGTCGTGTGTATACATTATGTGTGTATCATGTGTGTATATTATGTGTGTATCATGTGTGTACATTATGTGTGTGTATCATATGTGTACATTATGTGTTTGTATCGCGTGTGTGTATCATGTGTGTACATTATGTGTGTGTATCATGTGTGTACATTATGTGTGTGTGTATCATGTGTGTACATTACGTGTGTGTATCATGTGTGTACGCTATGTGTGTGTATCATGTGTGTACATTATGTGTGTGTATCATGTGTGTACATTATGTGTGTGTATCATGTGTGTACATTATGTTTGTGTATCATGTGTGTACATTACGTGTGTGTATTATTAATGATTGTGGACGAGCTGGCAAGTTAAGAGCGTCTTATATTGCCTTGTTGAGCATGTAGAAAATATATCAAACTTGTTCAGTGAGTAGCTATTCATCTCAGAGTGCTCAAAGTCTGGCCCGAACTGGTTTCTCTACTTTTGTGTTTTCTGCCAGGTTGATTTTGGTCTGTCACTTTGTGTCCCCCCCCCCCCCCCCCCGCCTTTGAAATAACAAAGACTACGAGGATCATCTATTAAAAGACGGTTATATTATCTTATATCTAAGACAAACTGACAACGCTGATTATCTTATATCTAAGACAAACTGACAACGCTAATTATCTTATATCTAAGACAAACTGGCAACGCTAATTATTTTATATCTAAGACAAACTGACAACGCTAATTATCTTATATCTAAGACAAACTACCAACGCTAATTATCTTATATCTAAGACAAACTGACAACGCTAATTATTTTATATCTAATACAAACTGACAACGCTAATTATTTTATATCTAAGACAAACTCTTTCCCGTGTGTTACCAGGGCCTCGTTATGAGGGAAGTAAAGAAGAGTAACTCTGTACCTTCCAGGCATGTCGTAAGAGGCAACTAAGGAGGTTTATTGATGGCTTGACAAGCTGTCACTGTAAAAAGTATTGTTATAAAAACAGATACATAGATTTTAGAAGCAGTGATCTCTGCAATATGCGCCATTTTGGCACGCAAGGTTTCTGTTTTGGAGATTGGGTTCTGCCCTATGTGCCGTCTTCGGCACGATAGGGCAATTGATGGAAGACAAACTGCCGGTATGTGTGGTATAAACATTTTCAAAAAGACACCTGACGCAGCCTAGCTCTGCATTTCCCGTTCCTGGTTTCAACATTACATTAGTCTGAAGCAAGGCAGAAAGCACATAAGGACGACAATGACAACATTCTTGACAAAACTTAACCATTAGTTTGACTGATAACAATAATCTGCAAACAAAAAATGGTTTCCTGTTGCATGCTATTTCGTCACTTGAGATATCTGACTTTCTTGTAAGCTCTTTACTGTTTTTTAATAACTTTGTCAGTATACTTTTTTGAGGATAAGCAATTCTGCTTTAAATATAAAATTAGTCATCGTTATACTCGGAGAGTGTATTTATTACTTCGATCTCTCTCTCACTCACTCACTCACTCACTCACTCACTCACTCACTCACTCACTCACTCACTCACTCACTCACTCACTCACTCACTCACTCACTCACTCACTCACTCACTAACTCACTCACTCACTCACTCACTCACTCATTCACTCATTCACTCACTCACTCTCACTCACTCACTCACTCTCTCACTCACTCACTCATTCACTCACTCACTCACTCATTCACTCACTTACTCACTCATTCACTCATTCACTCATTCACTCACTCACTCTCACTCACTCTCTCACTCACTCGCTCAATCACTCTCTCATTCACGCACTCACTCACCCACTCACTCACTCACGCACTCACTCTCTCATTCACGCACTCACTCACTCTCTCACTCACTCTCTCATTCACACACTCACTCACTCTCTCACTCACTCTCTCGCTCATTCTCTCATCCTCTCTCTTCACATCCTTTACTTGCATATTATCAGGGGTAATTGAAATTATTTTAGATTGGAGAATGGCAGACCCAAAAGAAGATATTTTAGTCTTTTGAAAATTATAAAGCGAAGACGTTTAAGATGATCGTAACAATGGTTTGACGGGGTATACAATTATCTTGATGAAATATTGATGAAGCGGTCAATTTAAATACAGTTTATTTTATAGTCTGAGATGGACAATTTTGAAAATATTTACTTTGTTTGAATATTTTATGAAACGGACTAATTAAATTGTTCCTTCTTTAAATAGGAGGGAGATAACAATCAAATGAGACTTATTTTGATATTGTTGGGGTGAAAAAATAAAAGCTGTCATTAACTGGAAACGATGTGTCCTTCCTTTTATCTATTTCTTGGAATTGTTACCAGTCGGAAGGAAAGTTGATGTAAAGTAGAAGAGATATTTGTTGACAAATTTATGATGGTGGCAAGGTATTTGAAAGAGGTTAGCTATTTGATTGAAGACTAGGTATTTGGTCATGTCTTCCTTCTTCATATCATAACCCTGAAGGTCGTTGGAGCTTTACAGACAGACTTTATCAACTCTCTCAATTGACCTCTTTATTCAATCACTTTTTGGGACTTTGCGAAGGTCAGTTCTTCCTCTACCTACCTCACCTTCTTTCTTCTGTCAAAGTTTCTTGCATAAACGGCCTTTTTTGCGCTAGATGATCAAGATAATTTGTATTTTGCCAGATCATTTTGCATTTCTTCACAATAATCAATTGATCATCATGTACTCTAATTGTTGGTTGTATCTTTTTGCTAACATTTTCATCCGTGATAAGATCTAAGTAAAAGATGTCCAAAACCTTTTGATAACATTTCATATCCATAGTTTGTATTTTATTCTGAGAATTTAATAAATTTTGGAAAGTTGGTAAAAAGTACAGAATTGTAAAGATAAATGAACATTTGGTGATTGGTTGGAACTTTGGTCGATGGTTTGGTCACAGACGGGGTGGGACATTAACATATGATTAAATATTACATAGGCAGGTATACTCGTGATTCAGAAATGGTTATATATATTATAAATAGTTCAGTATTTCATCCATAGTTAAGTATTTCATGGATGGCTAGGTGTTTAAAGGAAGTTAGACTTTTCAAGTATGGTTGGATACTTTACAATTTTTAATTAGTTCAGATCACACACTTGTTTACTTACGAGTGTGTTGTGTCATCCTTTCTCTTTGTCCCTCATTGTTTCTCTTAAACTTTCCCTCATTTTCTTTTTATATCATCCACACTTTCATTCAAATTCAATCTCCTTAATTGTATGTATCATTGATATTTTCCCGTTATTTCTCGGAAAGTATTAAATAAAGCATATTCCAGATTCTTTCATTCTCTTTTGGTCCCCAATAAGAACGGTTTCTAATTCTCATTCTATTGATCTGTCTAACCCCCCCCCCCTCACTTTTTTGCAAATGCTTCAATATTATATTTACTGTGTAGTGGAGCTGTCAAGCTGTCTGTTGAATGTTATGTCCAGATATGTCTGCAGTTGATGCGTTTTTCCGAATCCACGTATCAAGCCATTTTCTAGCTGACAGTCTCACGAATTCTTTCATCACCCTAGCTCCTCCTGCGGTCACTGCCATGCACAGTGGCAAGAATTCTTTCATCAGTTCAGAAATTCAGTCGTCACTGCCACGGACAGTGCCAAGAAATATTTCATAAGTTCCAAAACCTAATGTCGTCACTGCTAAGGACAGTGCCAAGAATTCTTTCATCAGTTGCAAAACCTCCTGTCATCACTACCATTGACAGTCCCAAGAATTCTTTAATCAGTTCCAAAACCTCCTGTCATCACTGCCATGGACAGTGCCAAGAATTCTTTCATCAGTTCCAAAACCTCCTGTCGTCACTGCTAATGACAGTACCAAGAATTCTTGCATCAGTTACAAGACCTCCTGTCGCCACTGCTAATGACAGTACCAAGAATTCTTTCACCAGTTCCACAACCTCCTGTCGTCACTGCTAATGACAGTACCAAGAATTCTTGCATCAGTTACAAGACCTCCTGTCGCCACTGCTAATGACAGTACCAAGAATTCTTTCACCAGTTCCACAACCTCCTGTCGTCACTGCTAATGACAGTACCAAGAATTCTTGCATCATTTACAAGACCTCCTGTCGCCACTGCTAAGGACAGTACCAATAATTCTTGCATCAGTTACAAGACCTCCTGTCGCCACTGCTAAGGACAGTACCAAGAATTCTTGCATCAGTTACAAGAACTCCTGTCGCCACTGCTAAGGACAGTACCAAGAATTCTTGCATCAGTTACAAAACCTCCTGTCGCCACTGCTAAGGAAGTACCAAGAATTCTTGCATCAGTTACAAGACCTCCTGTCGCCACTGCTAAGGACAGTACCAAGAATTCTTTCACTAGTTCCACAACCTGCTGTCGTCACTGCTAATGACAGTACCAAGAATTCTTGCATCAGTTACAAGACCTCATGTCGTCACTGCTAATGACAGTACCAAGAATTCTTGCATCAGTTACAAGACCTCCTGTCGCCACTGCTAATGACAGTACTAAGAATTCTTTCATCAATTCCAAAACCTCCTGTCGTCACTGCTAATGACAGTACCAATAATTCTTTCATCAATTCCAAAACCTCCTGTCGCCGCTGCTAATGACAGTACCAAGAATTCTTTCATCAATTCCAAAACCTCCTGTCGTCACTGCTAATGACAGTACCAAGAATTCTTTCACCAGTTACAAAACCTCCTGTCGCCACTGCTAATGACAGTACCAAGAATTCTTTCACCAGTTACAAAACCTCCTGTCGCCACTGCTAATGACAGTACCAAGAATTCTTTCACCAGTTCCAAAACCTCCTGTCGCCACTGCTAATGACAGTACCAAGAATTCTTGCATCAGTTACAAAACCTCTTGTCGTCACTGCTAAGGACAGTGCCAAGAATTCTTTCATCAGTTACAAAACCTCTTGTCGTCACACTGCTAATGACAGTACCAAGAATTCTTGCATCAGTTACAAAACCTCTTGTCGTCACTGCTAAGGACAGTGCCAAGAATTCTTTCACCAGTTCCAAAACCTCTTGTCGTCACTGCTAATGACAGTACCAAGAATTCTTGCATCAGTTACAAAACCTCTTGTCGTCACTGCTAAGGACAGTACCAAGAATTCTTACATCAGTTCCAAAACCTCCTGTCGCCACTGCTAATGACAGTACCAAGAATTCTTGCATCAGTTACAAAACCTCTTGTCGTCACTGCTAAGGACAGTACCAAGAATTCTTTCATCAGTTCCAAAACCTCCTGTCGTCACTGCGATCACTTCACTTTGAAGAGTGATAGCTGCTGAGAAAACGATGAGGTTTTTTGCAAATTTCAGTGAGAATGTCCCACTCTCTCTCATCTCGCTCTCTCTTTGTGCGTGTGAGAGTGTATCGCTCTGTGTTATTATTTTTTCTTTCCTTCATCATCTACCTTGCAGTGACGAGGGACGATATAATCTGCGATCTTTTGTTCTTTTGTCGGCCTCTGAGGCTGTTATGATCCCTATTGTTTCTAATACTCCATCAATACATCTTTTTCGTGGTCAACCCTTAGATCTGGTGTTCTCGCAACCTTTATTTAAGGCTCGTTGTGCTGTGTTTTGATCGTCCTGCCTTATCACGTGGCCAAACCATTTTATGTTGTTGATGTAGAGACTTTTAATTATGTTGGTTAATTGTTGGCAAGGCAAGGATGCCTTCTGTCTCCATTTCTCTTTCTACTGGCCATAGATTGGATTATGAAAATAACTCAAAACAACAGAAATAGGATCCAGTGGTCACTGACCAAACAACTTGATGATTTAGACTTTGCTGATGACATAGCTCTCCTATCACACAGCCACCAACAGATGCAAGATAAAATGAGTATATTAGATGAGAGATCACAACAGCTAGGACTAAAGATTAATAGAGATAAGACCAACATTATGAGAATTAATGCAGTTGGCAATAACCAAATAAAACTAGGAGAAATACCTCTACTAGACGTACAATCTTATATATATCTGGGCAGTAATATAGATAAAGAGGGAGGAACAGAAAACGATACCAAAATAAGGATATCAAAAGCAAGAGGAGCTTTCATTGCACTGGGAAACATATGGAAATCCAAAGAAATTAGGCTAAATACAAAAATACAAATTTTCAACTCCAATGTTAAGTCGGTTCTATTATATGGCTGTGAAACATGGAGAATAACAAAATTGACAATCACGAAGGTACAGACTTTCATTAATGGATGCTTGCGCAGAATAAAGGGATGGAAATGGCAGGACAAAGTCACTAACGTGGAATTATGGAAATGTACCGGTCAAATACCAGTGGATAAAGAAATACAGCGAAGGCGATGGCGATGGATAGGACACACACTACGGAAACCAACTGAGAGTATTACACAACAGGCCCTTTTTTGGAATCCCCAGGGGAAAAGACAAAGAGGAAGACCAAGGAATTCTTGGAGAAGACAGATTGAAGCAGAGATGAAGATGATGGGGAAGACATGGAATGATCTTAAAAGAATTGCAAAAAACAGAACGACTTGGAAAGTGTTTGTTGAAGACCTATGCTCCACTGGGAGCTAAAAGGTAGAAAGAATTGTTGGCTTACTTCGTATGTTGTTAGTATCCCCCATAGTTGCTCACTGTTTACTCGGTGAAATACTTTTTCTTGGTTAATGAAAGCTATGTACACATTTTGTTATGTGTTATGACGTCTCTTCTGCTAGCTGTTTTATAGTGAATAAAGCTTCAGTACATTCTCTGCTTTTTCCAGAACCCCATCTGAGAATCGCGTAGCTGTAGTTCTATTATTGACCTGAGCCTTTTTTCCATAATTTTCACGCACAATTCTTTCTTTTAACTTTTTTAAAAATAAAGTGTTCATTTCTGAATGATGCCCTTTATTACCTTTCTTACAACTTGCACCACCATCATTATACTTCCTCAGTTAGGCTGACCGACTAGCATTTGTATTTTTTGAATTAAAAGGCTTGATACAATTTTGATTTAGTGTGCGGTCCCTGACAGTTTATTCATTTCACCATGTCATATTCTGCAAATCTTGCACCTCAATTTAAAATGAATATTTCTATATCAAATAAGCGAACAAACATGTCTGGTCTATTTTAACCGATGTGCTTTCTTGACATACTTGATTGTGCCAGCACATTTTTGATTGACATTACATTCTGACATCTCATCCTCTGTAATTTTGGAAGGAAATATATATGTCAGTTATTGACCTGCCTGCCGTTTCGTCTGTAAACAGATATGATTGTGCGAGAAAATAATATCATAGGCAGAACAAAAGCAGAGTAAACCTTTATTTAACTTGAAACTTCAAAACACGTATCAAATGCTTTTCTTTGATCCCTTCGAAATGAAGCAGCTGAAATGGCCGTTTTTTTTTTACAAACAAACGTCTTCGATTTCGAGCTGCTTAAATAATTAGATGCTACAGGAAAACAGTTTTCTTTATAACGTTAGTTCTTATCCACAAAATGTTCTGTAGATAATAGCAGTTGCATTTATCACAGAGCGTGAAGTGGATGGGCGAAGTCATGACATGTTCAAAACTAAAAAAAAAAACGAATTTAGTTTTAGAACGGAGAATGTCGAATTTATATTATATTAGATTAGGTATGAATGTAAGTTACTGTAGATGGGTAAGTTAAATATAATAGAAAAAATAACTGCAGAGAAGAGTGCATTTTTACAACACTTGAAAAATCAACGAACAAAATAACAAGAGAAAATAATAGAGAGCTCGAACAAGGACTCAAATCCTTGCTGCTCGACATAGTGCCGTTACGCTAGAGATCTGCACTTAAGCACGCTACCAACTCAATACCTCAAATAAAGAAGTTGCTGGTAGGTCATGCACGCATGTTCTTCAAGTGACTATACATTTGAGTTAAGTCACTTAATCAGGAAGTAATTTATTGACACAGCTGTGGTTAATTTGTACCGAAGTACATCACACGCAGAAAGAGGTTGAAATACTTGCGTTGTTAGTGCAGGATGCTCAAAGATTATCCCAACACGAATAGTATTTTAGTGGTTGGACTAATGACAATAATACTGTTATATAAAATACAATTTTTTATAGCTAAAAAGTGTTGCAAAAGTACTTGTGTACTGTATAATTTATGCTTACCTCGCACCCAGGAATATCTATCTAGAACAACTGTTTATTTGTTTATTATTATTATTATCTTTAAACACAACAATAAACCATTTAACCACTGACCAACTCTACTGTCCGTTACCCAGTAAAATGCTCAACAACTATGATGTGCCATTAACAGTGTTGTCTTATGCATCAACCTTTCTTGAATGTGAATTATACATTTGTAATACTTCAATCCAAACAAAATATACACAGAAATGTGAAATTGGCGATATTTGTTAAGTCACAACTTCATGTCAGATAACTCGAACCAAATTACAGGAAAATGATTCTGTAGCTATGAAATGTTTATACCGAATATGGAAAACAATATTGTTCAAATTGGTGGCAAACTAAAAATAAAATAATTACTAACAAAAATAAGTACATACTAACAAATAGGTACTGTGTGATAAAGTGGGGAAATGAATATATATATATATATATATATATATATATATATATATATATATATATATATGTATGTATATGGAAAAAAATAGAAAAAAAAACGGTATGATTAAAGTTTTACGTAACAAGTGGACAATACAAACCAGAACGACGTTTCGGCGCAATAAGGAGTTCAACAAGAGGAAACATACACCATACGTTCAAATATATATTTAAAATAAAAAATAAAAAGTAAAAGAATATAATAATTTCGATCAAGGAGAAATGAGAGACAAATAAGAATAAAGTCTTCGCAGTATGCTCTAAGGTGGCAAGAACGGAAATGCGCACGGGGACGTGTGCGCGCACAAGTCTCAATGTGCGCACACAGCACGCAGTAACATACGTTTCAAAAAACAGGTCCGAGTGCATACAAAAAACGCAAGAAACAGACTAGAAAAAAATCTAAGCTCCCGAGAGAAGGAAAGATAGAGGTGTTGTAGAGCATGGTAAGAGATAAAGGGGACAGACGAAGTGATGCAGTGTGGACTAATGGAGGAGAGATATAAGGGACAGACGAAGTGATGCAGTGTGGACTAGTAGAGGAGAGATATAGGGGACAGACGAAGTGATGCAGTGTGGACTAATGGAGGAGAGATATAAGGGACAGACGAAGTGATGCAGTGTGGGCTAATAGAGGAGAGATATAAGGGACAGACGAAGTGATGCAATGTGGACTAATGGAGGAGAGATATAAGGGACAGACGAAGTGATGCAGTGTGGACTAATGGAGGAGAGATATAAGGGACAGACGAAGTGATGCAGTGTGGACTAGTAAAGGAGAGATATAGGGGACAGACGAAGTGATGCAGTGTGGACTAGTAGAGGAGAGATATAGGGACAGACGAAGTGATGCAGTGTGGACTAGTAGAGGAGAGATATAGGGGACAGACGAAGTGATGCAGTGTGGACTAGTAGAGGAGAGATATAGGGGACAGACGAAGTGATGCAGTGTGGACTAGTAGAGGAGAGATATAGGGGACAGACGAAGTGATGCAGTGTGGACTAGTAGAGGAGAGATATAGGGGACAGACGAAGTGATGCAGTGTGGACTAGTAGAGGAGAGATATAGGGGACAGACGAAGTGATGCAGTGTGGACTAGTAGAGGAGAGCTATATGGGGACAGACGAAGTGATGCAGTGTGGACTAGTAGAGGAGAGATATAGGGGACAGACGAAGTGATGCAGTGTGGGCTAGTAGAGGAGAGATATAGGGGACAGACGAAGTGATGCAGTGTGGACTAGTAGAGGAGAGCTATAGGGGACAGACGAAGTGATGCAGTGTGGACTAGTAGAGGAGAGATATAAGGGACAGACGAAGTGATGCAGTGTGGACTAGTAGAGGAGAGATATAGGGGACAGACGAAGTGATGCAGTGTGGACTAGTAGAGGAGAGATATAGGGGACAGACGAAGTGATGCAGTGTGGACTAGTAGAGGAGAGATATAAGGGACAGACGAAGTGATGCAGTGTGGACTAGTAGAGGAGAGATATAAGGGACAGACGAAGTGATGCAGTGTGGACTAGTAGAGGAGAGATATAAGGGACAGACGAAGTGATGCAGTGTGGACTAGTAGAGGAGAGATATAGGGGACAAACGAAGTGATGCAGTGTGGACTAGTAGAGGAGAGATATAGGGGACAGACGAAGTGATGCAGTGTGGACTAATGGAGGAGAGATATAAGGGACAGACGAAGTGATGCAGTGTGGACTAGTAGAGGATAGATATAAGGGACAGACGAAGTGATGCAGTGTGGACTAGTAGAGGAGAGATATAGGGACAGACGAAGTGATGCAGTGTGGACTAGTAGAGGAGAGATATAGGGGACAGACGAAGTGATGCAGTGTGGACTAGTAGAGGAGAGATATAGGGGACAGACGAAATGATGCAGTGTGGACTAGTAGAGGAGAGCTATAGGGGACAGACGAAGTGATGCAGTGTGGGCTAGTAGAGGAGAGATATAGGGGACAGACAAAGTGGTGCAGTGTGGTCTTGTAGAGGAGAGATATAGGGGACAGACGAAGTGATGCAGCGTGGTCTTGTAGAGGAGAGATATAGGGACAGACGAAGTGATACAGTGTGGTCTAGTAGATGAGAGATATAGGGGACAAACGAAGTGATAAAGTGTGGTCTAGTTGAGGAGAGATATAGGGGACAGACGAAGTGATGCAGTGTGGACTACTAAAGGAGAGATATAGGGGACCGACGAAGTGATGCAGTGTGGACTAGTAGAGGAGAGATATAGGGGACAGACGAAGTGATACAGTGTGGTCTAGTAGAGGAGAGATATAGGGGACAGACGAAGTGATGCAGTGTGGTCTAGTAGAGGAGAGATATAGGGGACAGACGAAGTGATACAGTGTGGTCTAGTAGAGGAGAGATATAGGGGACAAACGAAGTGATGCAGTGTGGTCTAGTAGAGGAGAGATATAGGGGACAGACGAAGTGATACAGTGTGGTCTAGTAGAGGATAGATATAGGGGACAGACAAAGGGATGCAGTGTGGACTAGTAGAGGAGAGATATAGGGGACAAACGAAGTGATGCAGTGTGGTCTAGTAGTGAAGAGATATAGGGGACAGACGAAGTGATGCAGTGTGGTCTAGTAGAGGAGAGATATAGGGGACAAACGAAGTGATGCAGTGTGGTCTAGTAGAGGAGAGATATAGGGGACAGACGAAGTGATACAGTGTGGTCTAGTGGATGAGAGATATAGGGGACAGACGAAGTGATGCAGCGTGGACTAGTAGAGGAGGGATATAGGGGACAGACGAAGTGATGCAGCGTGGACTAGTAGAGGAGAGATATAGGGGACAGACGAAGTGATGCAGTGTGGACTAGTAGAGGAGAGATATAGGTGACAGACAAAGTGAGGCTGTGTGGACTAGTAGAGGAGAGATATAGGTGACAGACAAAGTGAGGCTGTGTGGACTAGTAGAGGAGAGATATAGGTGACAGACAAAGTGAGGCTGTGTGGACTAGTAGAGGAGAGATATAGGGGGACAGACGAAGTGATGCAGTGTGGACTAGTAGAGGAGAGATATAGGGGACAGACAAAGTGATGCAGTGTGGACTAGTAGAGGAGAGATATAGGGGACAGACGAAGTGATGCAGTGTGGACTAGTAGAGGAGAGATATAGGGGACACACGAAGTGATGCAGTGTGGACTAGTAGAGGAGAGATATAGGGGGACAAACAAAGTGAGGCAGTGTGTACGAGTAGAGATCAAATGTGAAAAGCATAGCATGTGTATATAATAATGTTCTCAAACAGGAGCAACAGAGAATATTGCAACAAATTATGCAATTATTTTATGTTTATTCCTGTTGAAGGCCTACTGCGCGATACGTCGTTCTTGTTTGTGTTGTCCTTTTGCTACATGCTTTAACCATACTGATTTGTTTTCTCTTTTTTTTTCTATATATATATATATATATATATTGGTGTCATTTCTCCTCTATCACACAGTACCTATTTGTTAGCATTTACTTACTTTTGTTTGCTACCAATGTAAACAAAATTGATTTCCATATTCACTATTATCTTCATTGCAGCTTCGCATTTTTATGCATTTATGTGCATTTCATTGCCTAGGCCCTACTGTGTGATATAACGTTACGTGTTGTAGTCAATTCAATATCATTTATGGATGTGAAATATAGTCGCCAGATCAACAACTAGGACAATAAGTTACAACCAGTGTGGAGGTTTCCCACAGGCATATTTCCCTTTTCCAGGAGCTAATAAAGAGAGGGGGAAAAAAAAGAAAATTGACTAGACACATAATTCAATAGAAAGACCTGAACAAAAAAGGTTTGACAATCAGGAAATCAATGACAATAGAACCTGGGGAGAAAAGAATTATTTTCGACCGAGTGGATGGGAAAACACAGGCAGATAAAAACGGGAAAATATTTTACAGGCAGAGGATTGTGGGATTATTAGATATCTCGTGACATCACATATACATACATACACACACACACGTGCACCCACGTCTTGTGGCATTTATAAGACATAACATCATAAACATATTATTTAGAATATCTGGCTTGGCAGACGCTGTCTTGCGGTGACTTCTCCTTCTCATGAAATGAAGTTCTTGGTAGCAGGTCTCTGGAGAAAGGGTCGGAAAATGGAAATGATGGCCTCTTGCCGCCAGAACATTTGCGAGCTGTCGTTAAGTTAAGATTGAATGATGCTTATTTCCCTTGATTTCAGTGTCTACTACAGGGAAGCCACGTTATATCAGCGAATTGATATCAGAGGTTGTGAACAAACGTCTGGTGCTAGTGGAAGTGAGGTGTTGTGAACAATTGTCTGATGCTAGTGAAAGTGTGGTGTTGTGAACAATTGTCTGATGCTAGTAGAAGTATGGTGTTGTGAACAATTGTCTGATGCTAGTGGAAGTGTGGTGTTGTGAACGATTGTCTGATGCTAGTGAAAGTGTGGTGTTGTTAACAATTGTCTGATGCTAGTGAAAGTGTGGTGTTGTTAACAATTGTCTGATGCTAGTGAAAGTGTGGTGTTGTTAACAATTGTCTGATGCTAGTGTAAGTGTGGTGTTGTGAACAATTATCTGATGCTAGTGAAAGTGTGGTGTTGTGAACAATTGTCTGATGCTAGTGAAAGTGTGGTGTTGTGAACAATTGTCTGATGCTAGTGGAAGTGAGGTCTTGTGAACAATTGTCTGATGCTAATGGAAGTGAGGTCTTGTGAACAATTGTCTGATGCTAATGGAAGTGAGGTGGTGTGAACAATTGTCTGATGCTAATGGAAGTGAGGTGTTGTAAATAATTGTCTGATGCTAATGGAAGTGAGGTGTTGTAAATAATTGTCTGATGCTAATGGAAGTGAGGCCTTGTGAACAATTGTCTGATGCTAATGGAAGTGAGGCCTTGTGAACAATTGTCTGATGCTAATGGAAGTGAGGTCTTGTGAACATAAGCGGATTCTGGGTAAGACATTAAAATAATTATATTTTAATTATAAATATAGCTTGGAGTGTGGATCGTTGAACTGACATACATACGTACATACGTAAATACGTACATACGTACATACGTACATACGTACATACGTACGTACATACATACGTACACACATACGTACACACATACATACATACATACATACATAAATACATACATACATACACACATACACACATACACACATACACACATACACACATACACACATACACACAAACACACATACGCACATACACACATACACACACACACACATACACACACACGCACGCACGCACGCACACACACACACACACATACATACATACACACATACATACATACATACATACATACATACATACATACATACATACATACATACATACATACACAGACAGACAGACAGACAGACAGACAGACAAACCAATACAAATTAGACACTTTAGAATAATAAAATATTTAGACGTTATTAAACATTGTATAATTTATACTTTTTCACATGTAAAACACATTTTGTGAATTCACCAACGCTTTCAGAAAAGGTTGATTCCTTATTAACAATTAGACACCAGTCATCTACGAAACATTTCTCTCTCGCCTTTTTTGTCTTTAAACTTCAATAAGGTCACATTCATTTGCTGTCTTTTAATTGTATGTCCAGATTTTCTTAATGGTCACACATTATGTGTTTGTTTCTTAATCTATAGATTCGGCTATTTCCCATTTCATAATTCTGTGTACCTGCTCCCCACTATAAGGTACCTGCTCCCCACTATAAGGTACCTGCTCCCCACTACAATGTACCTGCTCCCCACTATAATGTTTCTGCTCCCCACTATAATGTATCTGCTCCCCACTATAATGTAACTGCTCCCCACTATAATGTATCTGCTCCCCACTATAAGGTACCTGCTCCCACTATAATGTATCTGCTACCCACTATAATGTACCTGCTCCCCACTATAATGTATCTGCTCCCCACTATAAGGTACCTGCTCCCCACTATAATGTACCTGCTCCCCACTATAAGGTACCTGCTCCCCACTATAATGTATCTGCTCCCCACTATAAGGTACCTGCTCCCCACTATAATGTATCTGCTCCCCACTATAATGTACCTGCTCCCCACTATATGTACCTGCTCTCCACTATATGTATCTTCTCCCCCACCATAATATACCCCCCCCCTTTACCATAAAGTACCTCTCTCCACCACTTACTATAACCTATAACTTTCTTGTTAACTTCCTTTGTTGAGTCATCAATGTTAACTTTGATTGATAAGGAGGTGAGAATGAGATTAGTTTGTTTTTAACTAAATTAGAGTCGATATCTTATGTCATTATTTTAAATCCAGATCAACCCTTTAATGTGAGTTGTTAATAGAGTCTGACTAAAATGAGAGTCAGAGCAGTGAAATGTGGTGTGATCGGTTAATGGAAATGATCATGAAGATCTACGTATTTTCACTATCTATCTATCTATTGACATTACGAGCCGTAGCCGACCCATACGGTGTAGACCACGATACTCCTTCTCTTTTCTAAATTTGTATTCTAGCAGTTTTCAATTCTTTTAAAGATATTTTATCAAATCTCGCCAATTGTCTCTGTTCTGTGCAAGCAGCTCTATCTCATTGAGTGAGCCGATTCCTACTGCTCTTGCCTCTCTCATCAATGTTCTTCTCAGTGTCTCTCTGGGTCTTCCTCTTTTCCTCTTACCTGTTGTCTCCCACATGAGGGCTTGCTTTGCTATTCGGTTGTCATCTCTTCTCATCACATGTCCAACATATGATCAATGTCTTTTCTTTATTACTGAAGATATTAGTGGTTAATTGGCGATTTCTCTAATTTCTGTGTCAGGTCTACGTTTCATTAACAAAATCGTTTTTACGATAGCGGCTTGTTAAACCTCTGATCAACGGTTCTATACCAAGCCGGAGAAAAAGAATTCATCCATTTTGTATTTTCACTACTCGCAGTTAAAAACTGAATATGAAGTCATCGCAAAATTCGGTATTTTGTTCAGTTATATCTCCACAACAGAAAAGTTCAGATCTATATTCATCAGATGCGAGTAAGCTCGCGTTAGTTCAAGGCATTGTCTAATTTGCTTACATTAGGGGCTGACACAATTAAACAGAAATATAAATAAAGAGGCAGTTCTTTAGTGGATCTTGTGTCACTTAAACAAAAATCATCGACTACTTGAAAGCATATGAACTTGCTAAGTTGGCTAGTATCACAAAGAGGATACATTCATTTTCAAGTAAATTAAATCCTTCACCTGAAGTGATTACGGGAAGATTTAGAAATTTTCTCTCAAATTATAAGAGACAGCACGACATTGAGAGTCTTCTCCGAAACTGTCTCTGTCCTTCTTGACACTAGCAGCCTATCCAGCAGTTAAGACAAGCTTATCTGTGACATACTGCTCACCTTGCTATCTTTTTCTCTTCTACTTAGTACCGTGCATTCCTTTATAATCTTCGCTCCCCCATCGATTTTATTGATCAAAGTGGTTTATTGTGTTTGCTTTTACAATATTAAGTTGTTGCTAATTTACATGCTGGGTGTTTTTTTTCTCTGTCTATGATGTTCCGAGTACTATGCTGAACACTTTCGATCTAAGGCATATATTGGGTTTTACAGTAAATTTGTCAACGTTTACCACGCATATGTTGTCTTGGGAAAAAAACACAGGATCTTAGAAAACACAGTTTCATTGCCATATATCATTCCCTTGTCATATGTTGTGTTTCTTTTTCTTATAATCATTGTTTTAAGTCTTATTTTGATCTCCCTTATAGTCTTCTAATATTGTGCTCCTCATTCGCTTCATGTGAGAAGGTAGTTTGCTGTTTTGCTCCTTTATGGCAGTGATTATACTAGTAAATGATCGGATCCTTTGTCTCTACAATCTAGATTCTAGATCATCAGCATGCCATGGATAAGTAGGGTTACCAATAATACATTGCATTAGCTAGCTCCAACAGTTACATCCACTACCTGCTTCCACAACTACATCCAATACCTGCTCCCACAACTATATCCACTACCTGCTCCCACAACTACATCCACTACCTGCTCCCACAACTACATCCACCACATGCTCCCACAACTACATCCAATACCTGCTCCCACAACTACATACACCACCTGCTCCCCCTACTACATCCAACACCTGCTCCCACAATTAAAACAACCACATGCTGTTTCCACAACTACATACACCACCTGCTCCCACTACTACATCCAACACCTGCTCCCGCAACTACATACACCACCTGCTCCCACAACTACATCCACACCCTGCTTCCACAACTACATCCACTACCTACTCCTAAAACTACATCCACCTCCTGCTCCAACAATTACATACATCACCGGCTCCCACAATTACATAAACCACTTGCTTTCACAACTACATCCACCGCCTGCTCCCACAACTACATACACTACCTGCTCCCACAGCTACATAAGTAGTAGTATAGCAGGAAGGATCTGGTTAGTATTGTGGCGCTAAATTAACAAAGATATATAGGGCGGCGCGCGGCGCGCATAAAGCGTGTGGCGCAGGGGGAGTTAACCATGATAGCTCGTGTCGGGATGTTGACCTCTAGTCCCGGTGACCCCGGAAGTGACGTGTTTATGTCTGGTGTGTCCTGACTTTGGAGCTCTTGGTGTACTTGAGCGATAGTGATAGGTTAGTAGATTATACAACATCAGGTTTCTCATAATGAGGTTTCTTCTGGGCGCCTAATGTACTGTAGGCGCAGGGGGAGTTAACTGTGACATTTCGTGGCGAGATGTTGACTGGGGGTGTCTGTCGGCGTGACCTCGGCGCTCCGTATTCTAAAAATTCCGAATTATTTTAAAAAAACAGTCTCCATCTGATTTCGAACACGGGTCTACGGTGTGCCAGGCCAGACACTTACCACTATACTACAGGCGATCACAGAATTAGAGGCTGAATGAGACAGGTGAATCGTGATGCTTTTGTTGGTACCTGACAGCTAGCTAGTAGTAGAGAAAGATTGACCCGCATTTAGGCGCTAAATTAACGAAGATATATAGGGCGGCGCCCCGCGCGCATAACGCGTGCGGCGCAGGAGGAGTTAACCGTGATATTTCATGTCGGGATACCCGGTGACCTCTCGTTGACCTCTCAACCTCTCGGCGCCATGGTCGGGGTGAGCTCTCGCCGTATGTATGTCATGTCGAGGTAGTAGACACTTATGTCATGTCATTGTAACAGTCATGTCAATGTAACAGTCATTTCGTTGTAATAGTCATCTCGTTGTAACAGTCACGTGTGTCATGTCGTTTTATCAGAGACGTATGGTATGTCGTTGTAACAGTCATTTCGTTGTAATAGGCATCTCGTTGTAACAGTCACGTAAGGCATGTCGTTTTATCAGACACGTATGGTATGTCGTTGTAAAAGACATGTCGTTGTATCAGTGATGTCGATGTAGTAGACACGTATGTCATGTCATTGTAACAGGCATGTCAATGTAACAGTCATGTCAATGTAACAGGCATTTCGTTGTAATAGTCATCTCGTTGTAACAGTCACGTATGTCATGTCGTTTTATCAGACACGTATGGCATGTCGTTGTAACAGACATGTCGTTGTATCAGTCATGTTGATGTAGTAGACACGTATGTCATGTCATTGTAACAGTCATGTCAATGTAAAAGTCATGTCAATGTAACAGTCATTTCGTTGTAATAGTCATCTCGTTGTAACAGTCACGTATGTAATGTCGTTTTATCAGAGACGTATGGTATGTCGTTGTAACAGACATGTCGTTGCATCAGTCATGTCGATGTAGTAGACACGTATGTCATGTCGTTGTAGCAGACACGTATGGTATGTCGTTGTAACAGACATGTCGTTGTATCAGGCATGTTGATGTAGTAGACACGTATGTCATGTCATTGTAACAGTCATGTCAATGTAACAGTCATGACAATGTAACAGGCATTTCGTTGTAATAGTCATCTCGTTGTAACAGTCACGTATGTCATGTCGTTTTATCAGACACGTATGGTATATCGTTGTAACAGACATGTCGTTGTATCAGTCATCTCGATGTAGTAGACATGTATGGCATGTCAATGTAACAGTCATGTCAATGTAACAGTCATTTTCAATGTAACAGTCATTTCGTTGTAATAGTCATCTCGTTGTAACAGTCACGTATGTCATGTTGTTTTATCAGAGACGTATGGTATATCGTTGTAACAGACATGTCGTTGTATCAGTCATGTCGATGTAGTAGACATGTATGGCATGTCAATGTAACAGTCATGTCAATGTAACAGTCATTTTCAATGTAACAGTCATTTCGTTGTTATAGTCATCTCGTTGTAACAGTCACGTATGTCATGTTGTTTTATCAGAGACGTATGGTATGTCGTTGTAACAGACATGTCGTTGTATCAGGCATGTCGATGTAGTAGACACGTATGTCATGTCATTGTAACAGTCATGTCAATGTAACAGTCATTTCGTTGTAATAGTCATCTCTTTGTAACAGACACGTATGTCATGTCGTTTTATCAGACACGTATGGTATGTCGTTGTAACAGACATGTCGTTGTATCAGGCATGTCGATGTAGTAGACACGTATGTCATGTCATTGTAACAGTAATGTCAATGTAACAGTCATGTCAATGTAACAGTCATTTCGTTGTAATAGTCATCTCGTTGTAACAGTCACAGATGGCATGTCGTTTTATCAGACACGTATGGTATGTCGTTGTAACAGACATGTCATTGTATCAGTCATGTCAATGTAACAGTCTTGTCAAAGTAACAGTCATTTCGTTGTAATAGTCATCTCGTTGTAACAGGCACGTATGTCATGTCGTTTTATCAGAGACGTATGGTATGTCGTTGTAACAGACATGTCGTTGTATCAGTCATATCGATGTAGTAGACACGTATGTCATGTCATTGTAACAGGCCTGTCAATGTAACAGTCATGTCAATGTAACAGTCATTTCGTTGTAATAGTCATCTCGTTGTAACAGTCACGTATGGCATGTCGTTTTATCAGACACGTATGGCATGTCGTTGTAACAGACATGTCGTTGTATCAGTCATGTCGACGTAGTAGACTCGTATGTCATGTCATGGTAACAGTAATGTCAATGTAAAAGTCATGTCAATGTAACAGTCATCTCGTTGTAATAGTCATCTCGTTGTAACAGTCACGTATGTCATGTCGTTTTATCAGAGACGTATGGTTTATCGTTGTAACAGACATGTCGTTGCATCAGGCATGTCGATGTAGTAGACACGTATGTCATGTCGTTGTATGGTATGTCGTTGTAACGGACATGTCGTTGCATCAGGCATGTCGATGTAGTAGACACGTATGTCATGTCATTGTAACAGTCATGTCAATGTAACAGTCATGACAATGTAACAGGCATTTCGTTGTAATAGTCATCTCGTTGTAACAGTCACGTATGTCATGTCGTTTTATCAGATACGTATGACATGTCGTTGTAACATACATGTCGTTGTATCAGTCATGTCGATGTAGTAGACACGTATGTCATGTCATTGTAACAGGCATGTCAATGTAACAGTCATGACAATGTAACAGGCATTTCGTTGTAATAGTCATCTCGTTGTAACAGTCACGTATGTCATGTCGTTTTATCAGAGACGTATGGTATGTCGTTGTAACAGACATGTCGTTGCATCAGTCATCTCGATGTAGTAGACACGTATGTCATGTCGTTGTAACAGACACGTATGGTATATCGTTGTAACAGACATGTCATTGTATCAGGCATGTCGATGTAGTAGACACGTTTGGCATGTCATTGTAACAGTCATGTCAATGTAACAGTCATGACAATGTAACAGGCATTTCGTTGTAATAGTCATCTCGTTGTAACAGTCACGTATGTCATGTCGTTTTATCAGACACGTATGGTATATCGTTGTAACAGACATGTCGTTGTATCAGGCATGTCGATGTAGTAGACACGTATGGCATGTCATTGTAACAGTCATGTCAATGTAACAGTCATGTCAATGTAACTGTCATTGCGTTGTAATAGTAATCTCGTTGTAACAGGCACGTATGTCATGTTGTTTTATCAGAGACGTATGGTATGTCATTGTAACAGACATGTCGTTGTCGCAGGCATGTCGATGTAGTAGACACCTATGTCATGTCATTGTAACAGTCATGTCAATGTAACAGTCATTTCGTTGTAATAGTCATCTCGTTGTAACAGACACGTATGTCATGTCGTTTTATCAGACACGTATGGTATGTCATTGTAACAGACATGTCGTTGTATCAGTCATGTCGATGTAGTAGACACGTATGTCATGTCATTGTAACAGGCATGTCAATGTAACAGTCATGTCAATATAACAGTCATTTCGTTGTAATAGGCATCTCGTTGTAACAGTCACGTATGTCATGTCGTTTTATCAGACACGTATGGTATGTCGTTGTAACAGACATGTCGTTGTATCAGTCATGTCGAGGTAGTAGCACGTATGTCATATCATTGTAACAGTCATGTCAATGTAACAGTCATGTCAATATAACAGTCATTTCGTTGTAATAGTCATCTCGTTGTAACAGTCACGTATGTCATGTCGTTTTATCAGAGACGTATGGTATGTCGTTGTAACAGACATGTCGTTGTATCAGTCATGTCGATGTAGTAGACACGTATGTCATGTCATTGTAACAGTCATGTCAATGTAACAGTCATTTCGTTGTAATAGTCGGCCCGTTGTAACAGACACGTTGGTCACCAGTATAATGAGTATTCTGTTATTGGATCATAGGTCACAATCTATTTTTAGTAACTAATCAGGTATTGCATCAGAGATCAAAATCTATTTTTAGTAACTCAACATCCCCATTATAGGGGAACTGAGTAACACCATCTCTTTTTGTGAAAATTTCAGATTTCAATGCTGGAGCAAAAAAGAGATGGTGTTACTCAGTTCCCCTATAATGGGGATGTTGAGTTACTAAAAATAGATTTTGATCTCTGATGCAATACCTGATTAGTTACTAAAAATAGATTGTGACCTATGATCCAATAACAGAATACTCTTTGTACTGGTGACCAACGTGTCTGTTACAACGAGCCGACTATTACAACGAAATGACTGTTACATTGACATGACTGTTACAATGACATGACATACGTGTCTACTACATCGACATGACTGATACAACGACATGTCTGTTACAACGACATACCATACGTCTCTGATAAAACGACATGACATACGTGACTGTTACAACGAGATGACTATTACAACGAAATGACTGTTATATTGACATGACTGTTACATTGACATGACTGTTACAATGATATGACATACGTGCTACTACCTCGACATGACTGATACAACGACATGTCTGTTACAACGACATACCATACGTGTCTGATAAAACGACATGACATACGTGACTGTTACAACGAGATGCCTATTACAACGAAATGACTGTTACATTGACATGACTTTTACATTGACATGACTGTTACAATAACATGACATACGTGTCTACTACATCGACATGACTGATACAACGACATGTCTGTTACAATGACATACCATACGTGTCTGATAAAACGACATGACATACGTGTCTGTTACAACGAGATGACTATTACAACGAAATGACTGTTACATTGACATGACTGTTACAATGACATGACATAGGTGTCTACTACATCGACATGCCTGCTACAACGACATGTCTGTTACAACGACATACCATACGTCTCTGATAAAACAACATGACATACGTGCCTGTTACAATGAGATTACTATTACAACGCAATGACTGTTACATTGACATGACTGTTACATTGACATGACTGTTACAATGACATGCCATACGTGTCTACTACATCGACATGCCTGATACAACGACATGTCTGTTACAACGATATACCATACGTGTCTGATAAAACGACATGACATACGTGACTGTTACAACGAGATGACTGTTACAACGAAATGCCTGTTACATTGTCATGACTGTTACATTGACATGACTGTTACAATGACATGACATAGGTGTCTACTACATCGACATGCCTGATACAACGACATGTCTGTTACAACGACATACCATACGTGTCTGTTACAACGACATGACATACGTGTCTACTACATCGAGCTGACTGATGCAACGACATGTCTGTTACAACGACATACCATACGTCTCTGATAAAACGACATGACATACGTGACTGTTACAACGAGATGACTATTACAACGAAATGCCTGTTACATTGTCATGACTGTTACATTGACATGCCTGTTACAATGAAATGACATACGTGTCTACTACATCGACATGACTGATACAACGACATGTATGTTACAACGACATGTCATACGTATCTGATAAAACGACATGACATACGTGACTGTTACAACGAGATGACTATTACAACGAAATGCCTGTTACATTGTCATGACTGTTACATTGACATGACTGTTACAATGACATGACATACGTGTCTACTACATCGACATGCCTGATACAACGACATGTCTGTTACAACGACATACCATACAACGACATGACATACGTGTCTACTACATCGACATGCCTGATGCAACGACATGTCTGTTACAACGACAAACCATACGTCTCTGATAAAACGACATGACATACGTGACTGTTACAACGAGATGACTATTACAACGAAATGACTGTTACATTGACATGAATGTTACATTGACAGGCCTGTTACAATGACATGACATACGTGTCTACTACATCGATATGACTGATACAACGACATGTCTGTTACAACGACATACCATACGTCTCTGATAAAACGACATGACATACGTGCCTGTTACAACGAGATGACTATTACTACGAAATGACTGTTACATTGACAAGACTGTTACATTGACATGACTGTTACAATGACATGGCATACGTATCTACTACATCGACATGACTGATACAACGACATGTCTGTTACAACGACATACCATACGTGTCTGATAAAACGACATGCCATCTGTGACTGTTACAACGAGATGACTATTACAACGAAATGACTGTCACATTGACATGACTGTTACATTGACATGACTGTTACAATGACATGACATACGTGTCTACTACATCGACATGCCTGATACAACGACATGTCTGTTACAACGACATAACATTCGTGTCTGATAAAACGACATGACATACGTGTCTGTTACAAAGAGATGACTATTACAACGAAATGACTGTTACATTGACATGACTGTTACAATGACATGACATACGTGTCTACTACATCGACATGCCTGATACAACGACATGTCTGCTACAACGACATACCATACGTCTCTGATAAAACGACATGACATACGTGACTGTTACAACGAGATGACTATTACAACGAAATGACTGTTACATTGAAAATGACTGTTACATTGACATGACTGTTACATTGACATGCCATACATGTCTACTACATCGACATGACTGATACAATGACATGTCTGTTACAACGATATACCATACGTGTCTGATAAAACAACATGACATACGTGACTGTTACAACGAGATGACTATTACAACGAAATGACTGTTACATTGAAAATGACTGTTACATTGACATGACTGTTACATTGACATGCCATACATGTCTACTACATCGACATGACTGATACAACGACATGTCTGTTACAACGACATACCATACGTGTCTGATAAAACGACATGACATACGTGACTGTTACAACGAGATGACTATTACAACGAAATGCCTGTTACATTGTCATGACTGTTACATTGACATGACTGTTACAATGACATGACATACGTGTCTACTACATCAACATGACTGATACAACGACATGTCTGTTACAACGACATACCATACGTGTCTGCTACAACGACATGACATACGTGTCTACTACATCGACATGACTGATACAACGACATGTCTGTTACAACGACATACCATACGTGTCTGATAAAACGACATGACATACGTGACTGTTACAACGAGATGACTATTACAACGAAATGACTGTTATATTGACATGACTGTTACATTGACATGACTGTTACAATGATATGACATACGTGCTACTACCTCGACATGACTGATACAACGACATGTCTGTTACAACGACATACCATACGTGTCTGATAAAACGACATGACATACGTGACTGTTACAACGAGATGCCTATTACAACGAAATGACTGTTACATTGACATGACTGTTACATTGACATGACTGTTACAATAACATGACATACGTGTCTACTACATCGACATGACTGATACAACGACATGTCTGTTACAATGACATACCATACGTGTCTGATAAAACGACATGACATACGTGTCTGTTACAACGAGATGACTATTACAACGAAATGACTGTTACATTGACATGACTGTTACAATGACATGACATAGGTGTCTACTACATCGACATGCCTGCTACAACGACATGTCTGTTACAACGACATACCATACGTCTCTGATAAAACAACATGACATACGTGCCTGTTACAATGAGATTACTATTACAACGCAATGACTGTTACATTGACATGACTGTTACATTGACATGACTGTTACAATGACATGCCATACGTGTCTACTACATCGACATGCCTGATACAACGACATGTCTGTTACAACGATATACCATACGTGTCTGATAAAACGACATGACATACGTGACTGTTACAACGAGATGACTGTTACAACGAAATGCCTGTTACATTGTCATGACTGTTACATTGACATGACTGTTACAATGACATGACATAGGTGTCTACTACATCGACATGCCTGATACAACGACATGTCTGTTACAACGACATACCATACGTGTCTGTTACAACGACATGACATACGTGTCTACTACATCGAGCTGACTGATGCAACGACATGTCTGTTACAACGACATACCATACGTCTCTGATAAAACGACATGACATACGTGACTGTTACAACGAGATGACTATTACAACGAAATGCCTGTTACATTGTCATGACTGTTACATTGACATGCCTGTTACAATGAAATGACATACGTGTCTACTACATCGACATGACTGATACAACGACATGTATGTTACAACGACATGTCATACGTATCTGATAAAACGACATGACATACGTGACTGTTACAACGAGATGACTATTACAACGAAATGCCTGTTACATTGTCATGACTGTTACATTGACATGACTGTTACAATGACATGACATACGTGTCTACTACATCGACATGCCTGATACAACGACATGTCTGTTACAACGACATACCATACAACGACATGACATACGTGTCTACTACATCGACATGCCTGATGCAACGACATGTCTGTTACAACGACAAACCATACGTCTCTGATAAAACGACATGACATACGTGACTGTTACAACGAGATGACTATTACAACGAAATGACTGTTACATTGACATGACTGTTACATTGACAGGCCTGTTACAATGACATGACATACGTGTCTACTACATCGATATGACTGATACAACGACATGTCTGTTACAACGACATACCATACGTCTCTGATAAAACGACATGACATACGTGCCTGTTACAACGAGATGACTATTACTACGAAATGACTGTTACATTGACAAGACTGTTACATTGACATGACTGTTACAATGACATGACATACGTATCTACTACATCGACATGACTGATACAACGACATGTCTGTTACAACGACATACCATACGTGTCTGATAAAACGACATGCCATCTGTGACTGTTACAACGAGATGACTATTACAACGAAATGACTGTCACATTGACATGACTGTTACATTGACATGACTGTTACAATGACATGACATACGTGTCTACTACATCGACATGCCTGATACAACGACATGTCTGTTACAACGACATAACATTCGTGTCTGATAAAACGACATGACATACGTGTCTGTTACAAAGAGATGACTATTACAACGAAATGACTGTTACATTGACATGACTGTTACAATGACATGACATACGTGTCTACTACATCGACATGCCTGATACAACGACATGTCTGCTACAACGACATACCATACGTCTCTGATAAAACGACATGACATACGTGACTGTTACAACGAGATGACTATTACAACGAAATGACTGTTACATTGAAAATGACTGTTACATTGACATGACTGTTACATTGACATGCCATACATGTCTACTACATCGACATGACTGATACAACGACATGTCTGTTACCTTGATATACCATACGTGTCTGATAAAACAACATGACATACGTGACTGTTACAACGAGATGACTATTACAACGAAATGACTGTTACATTGAAAATGACTGTTACATTGACATGACTGTTACATTGACATGCCATACATGTCTACTACATCGACATGACTGATACAACGACATGTCTGTTACAACGATATACCATACGTGTCTGATAAAACGACATGACATACGTGACTGTTACAACGAGATGACTATTACAACGAAATGCCTGTTACATTGTCATGACTGTTACATTGACATGACTGTTACAATGACATGACATACGTGTCTACTACATCAACATGCCTGATACAACGACATGTCTGTTACAACGACATACCATACGTGTCTGCTACAACGACATGACATACGTGTCTACTACATCGACATGACTGATGCAACGACATGTCTGTTACAACGACATACCCTACGTCTCTGATAAAACGACATGACATACGTGACTGTTACAACGAGATGACTATTACAACGAAATGACTGTTACATTGACATGACTTTTACATTGACATGACTGTTACAATGACATGACATACGTGTCTACTACATTAACATGACTGATACAACGACATGTCTGTTACAACGACATGCCATACGTGTCTGATAAAACGACATGACATACGTGTATGTTACAACGAAATGCCTGTTACATTGTCATGACTGTTACATTGACATGACTGTTACATTGACATGCCATACATGTCTACTACATCGACATGACTGATACAACGACATGTCTGTTACAACGATATACCATACGTGTCTGATAAAACAACATGACATACGTGACTGTTACAACGAGATGACTATTACAACGAAATGACTGTTACATTGAAAATGACTGTTACATTGACATGACTGTTACATTGACATGCCATACATGTCTACTACATCGACATGACTGATACAACGACATGTCTGTTACAACGATATACCATACGTGTCTGATAAAACGACATGACATACGTGACTGTTACAACGAGATGACTATTACAACGAAATGCCTGTTACATTGTCATGACTGTTACATTGACATGACTGTTACAATGACATGACATACGTGTCTACTACATCAACATGACTGATACAACGACATGTCTGTTACAACGACATACCATACGTGTCTGCTACAACGACATGACATACGTGTCTACTACATCGACATGACTGATACAACGACATGTCTGTTACAACGACATACCATACGTGTCTGATAAAACGACATGACATACGTGACTGTTACAACGAGATGACTATTACAACGAAATGACTGTTATATTGACATGACTGTTACATTGACATGACTGTTACAATGATATGACATACGTGCTACTACCTCGACATGACTGATACAACGACATGTCTGTTACAACGACATACCATACGTGTCTGATAAAACGACATGACATACGTGACTGTTACAACGAGATGCCTATTACAACGAAATGACTGTTACATTGACATGACTGTTACATTGACATGACTGTTACAATGACATGACATAGGTGTCTACTACATCGACATGCCTGCTACAACGACATGTCTGTTACAACGACATACCATACGTCTCTGATAAAACAACATGACATACGTGCCTGTTACAATGAGATTACTATTACAACGCAATGACTGTTACATTGACATGACTGTTACATTGACATGACTGTTACAATGACATGCCATACGTGTCTACTACATCGACATGCCTGATACAACGACATGTCTGTTACAACGATATACCATACGTGTCTGATAAAACGACATGACATACGTGACTGTTACAACGAGATGACTGTTACAACGAAATGCCTGTTACATTGTCATGACTGTTACATTGACATGACTGTTACAATGACATGACATAGGTGTCTACTACATCGACATGCCTGATACAACGACATGTCTGTTACAACGACATACCATACGTGTCTGTTACAACGACATGACATACGTGTCTACTACATCGAGCTGACTGATGCAACGACATGTCTGTTACAACGACATACCATACGTCTCTGATAAAACGACATGACATACGTGACTGTTACAACGAGATGACTATTACAACGAAATGCCTGTTACATTGTCATGACTGTTACATTGACATGCCTGTTACAATGAAATGACATACGTGTCTACTACATCGACATGACTGATACAACGACATGTATGTTACAACGACATGTCATACGTATCTGATAAAACGACATGACATACGTGACTGTTACAACGAGATGACTATTACAACGAAATGCCTGTTACATTGTCATGACTGTTACATTGACATGACTGTTACAATGACATGACATACGTGTCTACTACATCGACATGCCTGATACAACGACATGTCTGTTACAACGACATACCATACAACGACATGACATACGTGTCTACTACATCGACATGCCTGATGCAACGACATGTCTGTTACAACGACAAACCATACGTCTCTGATAAAACGACATGACATACGTGACTGTTACAACGAGATGACTATTACAACGAAATGACTGTTACATTGACATGACTGTTACATTGACAGGCCTGTTACAATGACATGACATACGTGTCTACTACATCGATATGACTGATACAACGACATGTCTGTTACAACGACATACCATACGTCTCTGATAAAACGACATGACATACGTGCCTGTTACAACGAGATGACTATTACTACGAAATGACTGTTACATTGACAAGACTGTTACATTGACATGACTGTTACAATGACATGACATACGTATCTACTACATCGACATGACTGATACAACGACATGTCTGTTACAACGACATACCATACGTGTCTGATAAAACGACATGCCATCTGTGACTGTTACAACGAGATGACTATTACAACGAAATGACTGTCACATTGACATGACTGTTACATTGACATGACTGTTACAATGACATGACATACGTGTCTACTACATCGACATGCCTGATACAACGACATGTCTGTTACAACGACATAACATTCGTGTCTGATAAAACGACATGACATACGTGTCTGTTACAAAGAGATGACTATTACAACGAAATGACTGTTACATTGACATGACTGTTACAATGACATGACATACGTGTCTACTACATCGACATGCCTGATACAACGACATGTCTGCTACAACGACATACCATACGTCTCTGATAAAACGACATGACATACGTGACTGTTACAACGAGATGACTATTACAACGAAATGACTGTTACATTGAAAATGACTGTTACATTGACATGACTGTTACATTGACATGCCATACATGTCTACTACATCGACATGACTGATACAACGACATGTCTGTTACCTTGATATACCATACGTGTCTGATAAAACAACATGACATACGTGACTGTTACAACGAGATGACTATTACAACGAAATGACTGTTACATTGAAAATGACTGTTACATTGACATGACTGTTACATTGACATGCCATACATGTCTACTACATCGACATGACTGATACAACGACATGTCTGTTACAACGATATACCATACGTGTCTGATAAAACGACATGACATACGTGACTGTTACAACGAGATGACTATTACAACGAAATGCCTGTTACATTGTCATGACTGTTACATTGACATGACTGTTACAATGACATGACATACGTGTCTACTACATCAACATGCCTGATACAACGACATGTCTGTTACAACGACATACCATACGTGTCTGCTACAACGACATGACATACGTGTCTACTACATCGACATGACTGATGCAACGACATGTCTGTTACAACGACATACCCTACGTCTCTGATAAAACGACATGACATACGTGACTGTTACAACGAGATGACTATTACAACGAAATGACTGTTACATTGACATGACTTTTACATTGACATGACTGTTACAATGACATGACATACGTGTCTACTACATTAACATGACTGATACAACGACATGTCTGTTACAACGACATGCCATACGTGTCTGATAAAACGACATGACATACGTGTATGTTACAACGAAATGCCTGTTACATTGTCATGACTGTTACATTGACATGACTGTTACATTGACATGCCATACATGTCTACTACATCGACATGACTGATACAACGACATGTCTGTTACAACGATATACCATACGTGTCTGATAAAACAACATGACATACGTGACTGTTACAACGAGATGACTATTACAACGAAATGACTGTTACATTGAAAATGACTGTTACATTGACATGACTGTTACATTGACATGCCATACATGTCTACTACATCGACATGACTGATACAACGACATGTCTGTTACAACGATATACCATACGTGTCTGATAAAACGACATGACATACGTGACTGTTACAACGAGATGACTATTACAACGAAATGCCTGTTACATTGTCATGACTGTTACATTGACATGACTGTTACAATGACATGACATACGTGTCTACTACATCAACATGACTGATACAACGACATGTCTGTTACAACGACATACCATACGTGTCTGCTACAACGACATGACATACGTGTCTACTACATCGACATGACTGATACAACGACATGTCTGTTACAACGACATACCATACGTGTCTGATAAAACGACATGACATACGTGACTGTTACAACGAGATGACTATTACAACGAAATGACTGTTATATTGACATGACTGTTACATTGACATGACTGTTACAATGATATGACATACGTGCTACTACCTCGACATGACTGATACAACGACATGTCTGTTACAACGACATACCATACGTGTCTGATAAAACGACATGACATACGTGACTGTTACAACGAGATGCCTATTACAACGAAATGACTGTTACATTGACATGACTGTTACATTGACATGACTGTTACAATAACATGACATACGTGTCTACTACATCGACATGACTGATACAACGACATGTCTGTTACAATGACATACCATACGTGTCTGATAAAACGACATGACATACGTGTCTGTTACAACGAGATGACTATTACAACGAAATGACTGTTACATTGACATGACTGTTACAATGACATGACATAGGTGTCTACTACATCGACATGCCTGCTACAACGACATGTCTGTTACAACGACATACCATACGTCTCTGATAAAACAACATGACATACGTGCCTGTTACAACGAGATGACTGTTACAACGAAATGCCTGTTACATTGTCATGACTGTTACATTGACATGACTGTTACAATGACATGACATAGGTGTCTACTACATCGACATGCCTGATACAACGACATGTCTGTTACAACGACATACCATACGTGTCTGTTACAACGACATGACATACGTGTCTACTACATCGAGCTGACTGATGCAACGACATGTCTGTTACAACGACATACCATACGTCTCTGATAAAACGACATGACATACGTGACTGTTACAACGAGATGACTATTACAACGAAATGCCTGTTACATTGTCATGACTGTTACATTGACATGCCTGTTACAATGAAATGACATACGTGTCTACTACATCGACATGACTGATACAACGACATGTATGTTACAACGACATGTCATACGTATCTGATAAAACGACATGACATACGTGACTGTTACAACGAGATGACTATTACAACGAAATGCCTGTTACATTGTCATGACTGTTACATTGACATGACTGTTACAATGACATGACATACGTGTCTACTACATCGACATGCCTGATACAACGACATGTCTGTTACAGCGACATACCATACAACGACATGACATACGTGTCTACTACATCGACATGCCTGATGCAACGACATGTCTGTTACAACGACAAACCATACGTCTCTGATAAAACGACATGACATACGTGACTGTTACAACGAGATGACTTTTACAACGAAATGACTGTTACATTGACATGACTGTTACATTGACAGGCCTGTTACAATGACATGACATACGTGTCTACTACATCGATATGACTGATACAACGACATGTCTGTTACAACGACATACCATACGTCTCTGATAAAACGACATGACATACGTGCCTGTTACAACGAGATGACTATTACTACGAAATGACTGTTACATTGACAAGACTGTTACATTGACATGACTGTTACAATGACATGACATACGTATCTACTACATCGACATGACTGATACAACGACATGTCTGTTACAACGACATACCATACGTGTCTGATAAAACGACATGCCATCTGTGACTGTTACAACGAGATGACTATTACAACGAAATGACTGTCACATTGACATGACTGTTACATTGACATGACTGTTACAATGACATGACATACGTGTCTACTACATCGACATGCCTGATACAACGACATGTCTGTTACAACGACATAACATTCGTGTCTGATAAAACGACATGACATACGTGTCTGTTACAAAGAGATGACTATTACAACGAAATGACTGTTACATTGACATGACTGTTACAATGACATGACATACGTGTCTACTACATCGACATGCCTGATACAACGACATGTCTGCTACAACGACATACCATACGTCTCTGATAAAACGACATGACATACGTGACTGTTAGAACGAGATGACTATTACAACGAAATGACTGTTACATTGAAAATGACTGTTACATTGACATGACTGTTACATTGACATGCCATACATGTCTACTACATCGACATGACTGATACAACGACATGTCTGTTACAACGATATACCATACGTGTCTGATAAAACAACATGACATACGTGACTGTTACAACGAGATGACTATTACAACGAAATGACTGTTACATTGAAAATGACTGTTACATTGACATGACTGTTACATTGACATGCCATACATGTCTACTACATCGACATGACTGATACAACGACATGTCTGTTACAACGATATACCATACGTGTCTGATAAAACGACATGACATACGTGACTGTTACAACGAGATGACTATTACAACGAAATGCCTGTTACATTGTCATGACTGTTACATTGACATGACTGTTACAATGACATGACATACGTGTCTACTACATCAACATGCCTGATACAACGACATGTCTGTTACAACGACATACCATACGTGTCTGCTACAACGACATGACATACGTGTCTACTACATCGACATGACTGATGCAACGACATGTCTGTTACAACGACATACCCTACGTCTCTGATAAAACGACATGACATACGTGACTGTTACAACGAGATGACTATTACAACGAAATGACTGTTACATTGACATGACTTTTACATTGACATGACTGTTACAATGACATGACATACGTGTCTACTACATTAACATGACTGATACAACGACATGTCTGTTACAACGACATGCCATACGTGTCTGATAAAACGACATGACATACGTGTATGTTACAACGAAATGCCTGTTACATTGTCATGACTGTTACATTGACATGACTGTTACAATGACATGACATACGTGTCTACTACATCGACATGCCTGATACAACGACATGTCTGCTACAACGACATACCATACGTCTCTGATAAAACGACATGACATACGTGACTGTTACAACGAGATGACTATTACAACGAAATGACTGTTACATTGAAAATGACTGTTACATTGACATGACTGTTACATTGACATGCCATACATGTCTACTACATCGACATGACTGATATAACGACATGTCTGTTACAACGATATACCATACGTGTCTGATAAAACAACATGACATACGTGACTGTTACAACGAGATGACTATTACAACGAAATAACTGTTACATTGAAAATGACTGTTACATTGACATGACTGTTACATTGACATGCCATACATGTCTACTACATCGACATGACTGATACAACGACATGTCTGTTACAACGATATACCATACGTGTCTGATAAAACGACATGACATACGTGACTGTTACAACGAGATGACTATTACAACGAAATGCCTGTTACATTGTCATGACTGTTACATTGACATGACTGTTACAATGACATGACATACGTGTCTACTACATCAACATGCCTGATACAACGACATGTCTGTTACAACGACATACCACACGTGTCTGCTACAACGACATGACATACGTGTCTACTACATCGACATGACTGATGCAACGACATGTCTGTTACAACGACATACCATACGTGTCTGATAGAACGACATGACATACGTGACTGTTACAACGAGATGACTATTACAACGAAATGCCTGTTACATTGACATGACTGTTACATTGACATGACTGTTACAATGACATGATATACGTGTCTACTATATCGACATGACTGATACAACAACATGTCTGTAACAACGATATATCATACGTGTCTGATAAAACGACATGCCATACGTGACTGTTACAACGAGATGCCTATTACAACGAAATGACTGTTACAACGACATACCATACGTCTCTGATAAAACGACATGACACACGTGACTGTTACAACGAGATGACTATTACAACGAAATGACTGTTACATTGACATGACTGTTACAATGACATGACATACTTGTCTACTACCTCGACCTGACATACATACGGCGAGAGCTCACCCCGACCATGGCGCCGAGAGGTTGAGAGGTCAACGAGAGGTCACCGGGTATCCCGACATGAAATATCACGGTTAACTCCTCCTGCGCCGCACGCGTTATGCGCGCGGGGCGCCGCCCTATATATCTTCGTTAATTTAGCGCCTAAATGCGGGTCAATCTTTCTCTACTACTAGCTAGCTGTCAGGTACCAACAAAAGCATCACGATTCACCTGTCTCATTCAGCCTCTAATTCTGTGATCGCCTGTAGTATAGTGGTAAGTGTCTGGCCTGGCACACCGTAGACCCGTGTTCGAAATCAGATGGAGACTGTTTTTTTTAAATAATTCGGAATTTTTAAAATACGGAGCACCGAGGTCACTCTGACAGACACCCCCAGTCAACATCTCGCCACGAAATGTCACAGTTAAAAAATAATTCGGAATTTTTAAAATACGGAGCGCCGAGGTCACGCCGACAGACACCCCCAGTCAACATCCCGACACGAAATGTCACAGTTAACTCCCCCTGCGCCTACAGTACATTAGGCGCCAAGAACCTGATGTTGTATAATCTACTAACCTATCACTATCGCTCAAGTACACCAAGAGCTCCAAAGTCAGGACACACCAGACATAAACACGTCACTTCCGGGGTCACCGGGACTAGAGGTCAACATCCCGACACGAGCTATCATGGTTAACTCCCCCTGCGCCACACGCTTTATGCGCGCCGCGCGCCGCCCTATATATCTTTGTTAATTTACAATACTAACCAGATCCTTCCTGCTATACTACTTACATACACCACCTGTTTTCCCAACTACATACGCCACCTGCTCCCACAACTACATACACCACCTGCTCCCACAACTACATACACCACCTGCTCCCACAACTACATACACCACCTGCTCCCCCTACTACATCCAACACCTGCTCCCACAATTAAAACAACCACATGCTGTTTCCACAACTACATACACCACCTGCTCCCACAACTACATACACCACCTGCTCCCACAACTACATACACCACCTGCTCCCACAACTACATACACCACCTGCTCCCACAACTACATACACCACCTGCTCCCACAACTACATACACCACCTGCTCCCACAACTGCATCCACCACCTGCTCCCACAACTACATACACCCCCTGCTCCCACAACTACATACACCACATGCTCACACAACTACATACACCACCTGCTCCCACAACTACATACACCACCTGCTTCCATAAATACATACACCACCTGCTCCCACAGCTACATACACCACCTGCTTCCCTAAATACATACACCACCTGCTCCCACAGCTACATACACCACCTGCTCCCACAACTACATACACCCCCTGCTCCCACAACTACATACACCACATGCTCCCACAACTACATACACCACCTGCTCCCACAACTACATACACCACCTGCTTCCATAAATACATACACCACCTGCTCCCACAGCTACATACACCACCTGCTCCCACAACAACATACACCACCTGCTCCCACAACAACATACACCACCTGCTCCCACAACAACATACACCACCTGCTCCCACAACAACATACACCACCTGCTCCTACAACTACATACACCACCTGCTCCCACAACTACATACACCACCTGCTCCCACAACTACATCCACCATTGCTTCAATGATTCCAAGTATCCCTGATCTAAAGTATAAACTGGCATTCCGCTTCGCCTAGTAATGTCCAGCGTAGAGGTGAGAAAGGAAGGATATCTCAACAAACTTAAACAGCACTTATTTCTCAAGTTCAGATTTGGAGGTAATGGTCTAAGTGCCTTTAGCTACATTGTCAATCCATGTTTAATGCAGAACACATCCCCCCATGCTGCGATTAATGCAAATTAGTACAAAACAAATATTCTCTGAATTTCTGATATTAATCTGAAGAACAAGGTCATATTCTTTCAATCTTTAGTGGAGCTCTTAATTACAGTAAAACCTGGTCATCGCTGAGTTCAATACCCAAAAGAAGGGATAAGAAAGATGCATTTATTCTGTCAAAATTTAATTATTCGTTTCTCTATAGCAGCAGAAGAAAAGGAAGAAATGTAAATTGTCATCACAAAGAAATGATTACGGTTATTTTTATTTTTTTAACTGTCAGTGTTTCCGAGTATCTAATAAGGTAATCAGGAGCAAATGTCACAATTGACAGCTCATTATTTCTGGATTTTTCTTTGCAAGAAATATCTGGCAGTAACAATTGAATCTCGGACACGCAGGCTTCAGTTATTCTTTGAAATTAGAAGTTTTGTTTTGTAAACTTTTGATTAACCAATAATCGACGAGTGTGATATTGATCGCTGAGAAACGATGTTTTTGTGTTAAATATGCACTTTCGGATATCACTTTACACCGAAAAAAAAACAAACTGACATTCTAACATTAAATTACTTTATTCGCGAAAGGAAAAAAAAATTAGAACAGCAAACAAAATTTTCGGGAAAGAAGATTCAGAAGCTATAATTTAAACCACTTTTATGCTCTGTTGTTCTATATTCCATCCTTATGTATTTTTAAGAGATGAAGAGATAAGGTAATGGTAATGATCGAACGCTGCGGTTTTCTTAATACAAAATAATATTTGTAAAGATTTTGAAATTACGTTAATTCATCTGTTAAGAGATGTTCTAGTCAATTTCTCACAACTAAGAACAAAGAATAATCCATTAACTGAACATAGAAGGTAAAGGTAAAGTACGAGACTTGAATCGACGCCTTAGCACTCGAGTTTTCACCCATGTGTGCTCGGACGCCTATACAGAAGTGTTCGGAGACTTCTGGACAGTGTTGTTTCAAGCATCGAAACTGACATTACGAGGTGGCACTCCTCACCTTTCCAGAGTACAACTCTGGTACCCATTTCTGCCAGCTGCTGGGTCGACCACGGGGGTATTTTTTTTCCAACCACGAGTACAACTCACACTGCTTCCAGCGGGAATCGAACACAGGTTGTCCGAACGTCGGTAGTCCAATCGGGTGGTTTTCCCAAATAGGCTACCGAGCGCCCTCTCCCCCCCCCCTCCCCTCAACTGAACGTAGAACAATTAATTAACTGCGTGTGGTGAGTTCATGGTCTTAACAAACGTTTATATATGTGTGTGTGTGTGTGTGGTGTATGTATGTGTGTGTCTGCTGACAAAATTGCATGTTGGTGACGGACATATATTCATAAACATAAAGAGTTTACTTGATGGCCATGAGAGTAGACAGATATGATCTGGAGGAGATGTTTCTATATTTAATGGTTCACAGACCTACAAATCAATTGCGATCTACAGACATTGGGGAGTTTTCCATGGAAACAGCAACTCTCCTGAATTGTGTATATTCTCCGACCATTTTTCAAATGTTGCCCCAAGTCTGGGCCACATTATTTCTCTCTTACATATTATCCTTGGTCCGGTTATCTCTTTCCTTCCCGCTACAGTTCGACAGTTTGTACAATCACAGTTAATTACATGTCCTATCTAGCACCATGATTATCCCTGTTATTTGGGTGTGTAGGCGTGTTTTGTAGTTAGAACAAACTGTTCCCATGACAATGGCTTTCAGACGGCTTCCAGGAACCCCAGTCATTCAAGTCCCTTTTCCAGATATCCTTCCATGTGCAAACATGTTCTCATTTCTTATGCAGCAACGAGGCCCAGCTTGAAACGTCAATTACTCATTGACGGAAAAAATATGAGTACCTCCGAAGACGGAGTTATCTGCCTATGCGGCGAGGGACCCCTGTGCCTGGGATGGAAAATGAATTAACACGCAAAACTTAGTTCCTAGTCTCTATGGACTTCGTCAGAGGTACATGCTGGCGAACGCATCAAAAAAAAAAAAAAAAAAAAAATCTTATGCCGTTTGTTTCTTAAAGAACGTATTAAGGTTTGTTAGTTGAATACATCAACCTCCATTCTGGAGAACCAGGTGTCCTTTTTGTGATGGACATCGCCATGGAAATGAAATAACCTGATGGGTAGACAGGTCTACTAACTTCTGCTTTAGACAGAAAACTTGTTTCCAATGTAGAGAATATTTTCTAATCTCGTCTATAAATACGAGAGCACAATTGTCGTTCATCCTTTGTGAAGCATAATTTGCTATAAGTTAGAGAAAGACGTTTAATGGGTAGGGATTTTTTTTCTGGGAAAGTAAAGCGGCACCGGCGTAATACCGACCACATTATCCCAAAAATCATATGCCGAAGGTCTGTAAAATGTATGGTAACTAACACCAGAGAGAGTGGCCCTATACGCCACTTGGCGTGACGGGGGCACTTTCCTTTTACTTTTTTAGAGAAAGACGGGAGATGAGGAGGACAATGGTTAATTAGAAAGAAAGATTGCGAGGAAGCAACAATAAGTGACAGACAAGTAATAATTTTTGAAAGTTAAATAGAAGTAGAATGTGTATGTGTAGGTGTGTGCGTTTTTGTGTGTATGAGAGACAGAAAGAGAGATAGCAAGAGAGCGAGATAAAGAGAAAGAGAGAGAGAGAGAGAGAGAGAGAGAGAGATGTGGGAACAGAGATAGTTTGGTGGTTAAAGTCAGGGAGGCAAAAAAAAAAAAACTTCCAACCGGAGCTTTCCCCCCTTACCCCCTTCCCAAAAAAAAAAGGATGTGCTCATGATAGTAAAGATTAAATGTGCTGCGGTCGAATATTAAATGTACTACGATCGAAGATTAAATGTACTGCGGTCGAAAATTAAATGTGCTGTAGTCGAAGATTAAATGTGCTTCGGTAGAAGATTAAATGTGCTGTGGTCGAAGGTTAAATATACTGAGGTCGAAGATTTAATGTGCTGCGGTCGAAAGTTAAATGTACTGCGGTCGAAGATTTAATGTGCTGCGGTCGAAAGTTAAATGTGCTGCGGTCGAAGATTTAATGTGCTGTGGTCGAAGATAAAAATTACTGCGGTCGAAGATTTAATGTGCTGCGGTCGAAAGTTAAATGTGCTGCGGTCGAAGATTTAATGTGCTGTGGCCAAAGGTTAAATGTACTGCGGTCGAAGATTTAATGTGCTGTGGTCGAAGATAAAAATTACTGCGGTCGAAGATTTAATGTGCTGTGGTCAAAGGTTAAATGTACTGCGCTCGAAGAATTAATGTGCTGTGGTCGAAGGTTAAATGTACTGCGCTCGAAGATTTAATGTGCTGTGGTCGAAGGTTAAATGTACTGCGGTCGAAGATTTAATGTGCTGCGGTCGAAAGTTAAATGTGCTGCGGTCGAAGATTTAATGTGCTGCGGTCGAAGGTTAAATGTGCTGTTGTCTAACATTAAATGTGCTGCGATCGAAGGTTACATGTGGTGCGGTTAACGACTTGTTGATGAAAGCTTTAACATGCTTTTTGAAACAAGGCAAAACGTTGTGCTACAATATGTAACAGTATTGTGATCGCACATATTAGAATAATTAGTCTAGAGAAAGTAAAGTACTTCCAGGTCAAACATTATGTGTATGTGGTGTTAGTGTCGTCTTTTTCACCCCACAATCATCATACATTTTGTGGGTAACGTGGTCATCATTATTCCAGGTCGTTATATTTTTCTACATTAACATGTATTGTACCCATTTCCTATGGTTTGGTGAACTTATCAATGGAGTCAGTCATTACTAATAAAGACGACAATCCAACAAATTTACCACCGCAAATTACTAGGGGATCACATTTTCAACGTGACACGAGGATAGAGCTGACAATGTGAGAAAAAGAAATTATCAGAAAGGTAATACGATAAGCGGAGCCGCGATAGCTCAGTGGTTAGTGAACTGGATTACCACGGACAAGGGATAGGGTTCTATCCCAACCGACGGCTTCCGGGTTCACCCAGCCTTAAATGAGTACCGGAATTTTTTCTGGGAAAGTAAAGCAGCACGGGCGTAATACTGACCACATTACCCCAAAAATCATGTGCTGAAGGTCTGTAAAATATAGGGTCACTAACACCATATTTCCCTATACGCCACTTGACGTGACGGGGGTACTTTACTTTACTTAATACGATAGGCGGGGCAAACGAGTGTTAAAGAATGATAAATGTAGGGATAGCGTTAGAGACAGAGAGTGAGAGAGAGGTGAGACTAAATAAATAAGAGAATGGTACATATAAATAAAAAAACAAACTAAAACAAGATAGAAAATATAAACAAACTGATTAAAAGAAAGGGAACAAGGGAAGCTGAGTGAGAAAGAAAAAAATAAGAGAAAAACCAAGAGAATAATAAAGAGAGAAAAACACACCAAGAGAGAATGAGTGGATGATAACTAAATAAAAATAAAATAACAAAATATTAACTGAGTAGAGAATGATATAAAAAGGAAAAATGAGAGAGAGACTGAAAGAAGGATAATAAAGAAAACAACGGAGAGACTAAGTGAAAGGATGTCTAAAAAGAGAATAAGAGAATGATACAATGAAAAGAAGAGAGATATGATGGTTGAATAAGAGAATTATACAAATAGAAACACGAGAAAGACTGGGTGACAGAATGATAAAAAAATGAGAACAAGAGAGAGACTGAAAGAGAAATTGATAATAAAGAATGAGAGTAGAGTGTTAAAAAGGAAAACATGAGATAGACTAAGTGACGCAATGATTAATAAAGAATGAGCGTAGAATAATAACAGTGAAAACATGAGATGGACTAAGTGACGCAATGATTAATAAAGAATGAGTGTAGAATAATAACAGTGAAAACATGAGATAGACTATGTGACGCAATGATTAATAAAGAATGAGTGTAGAATAATAACAGTGAAAACATGAGATGGACTAAGTGACGCAATGATTAATAAAGAATGAGTGTAGAATAATAACAGTAAAAGCATGAGATAGACTAAGTGACCGAATGAGTGACCGAATAAAGAATGAGTGTAGAATAATAACAGTGAAAACATGAGATAGACTGCATGAGAACAAGATTTAAAAACTAGAACAGAAAAAACTGAGTGAGAGAATGACAAAAAAGAGTGATAATGAGTTAATGAGTAATAAAAATAGATAACAACAAACGCAGAGAGAAATTAGTGATAAGGAGCAAAAGAACGGAGGGCTTCTTGTCTCAAGAAACGACAAATGAAAACACCAACACAAACACCAACACAAACACCAACACCAACAATGTTTAAGCAGTCGCTTATTCTATTCACACAATCTGTCTGTCAATAAATGAATAACACTTTGAATACCAAGCTCTGCCTTTTCTGAATGAAAAAAAAAACCCAATGTTGATGCACATTCCATGCTAGAATGTCCCTACAAAAGAATGCATTAGTGGCATGAGCCAGTTCTGACAGTCTCCATGGCCTTTCAGATCCGACACCGTGCAACATTATAACTCAATAGATGATTTTTTCCTTAAGTTAGGTTTCAGGATTTGATACATGACCAGTAATGCATCCCGTACATTTTATTGATCCCAGGTCGTGCAACGGAATTCATGCGCATAGGTCATGGTGCTCCTAGGAGGCTCTCGGCATTTTGAGAATATAGAAATGCCTTAGTGTTCTGTCAACACCGTGTGCTGTGTTTTTCATCCGGATGGTGTTTCGATATTCCGATTGCTTACAATGAATTATGATATCGTATGACGAAGGACAGTTCGGCTGCGTTCACATTCGGTGTGGCTACGCCTTATGTCGTTTGGCATGTGCTGTGGCTGCAATGATGGGGACTGCAGCAGCCTTTCTTTGTTTGGATCCTTCAATGAGATGAGATGTTAATTCGGACAATTCCACTGGCGCAGGCGGTTGAGCAATTATGGATTTTAACTCGTTTGCACCAGGGCCTTTGACTAACTATAACTATATCCTTTGGATGTGAACGAAGTTCAGTGATGGTGATCATATTATAACATAACATAACATAACATAACAGAAAGTATGAAATAGTTTAATGTGTTGATTACAGATAGAGATTGACTGGTGACACACATCAGGGGTCATCGGTTGTTGGTCTCAGTTTTGTCGTCGTCTTCGTGAAAAATTTAGCGCTGCCTAGTATATTTGCTCAGGAATCCTAACTGCTCCATGCTCTTGTGTTGTCCATTACTTTTCTTCTTGACTCCCAGTCAATTCTTCTTCTTCTTCTTCTATCCTTCCTCTGCTGCCGTTGGCGTCGAGGGGAGAAACAATCTGCGATTCTTTGCTCTTCTGTTGGCCTCTTCTGATGTTATCCCTCCTAGTGACTCTAGTATTCCCTTTATCCATCTCTTTCTCGGTCTTCCTCTTAATCTGGCGTTTTCGTAGCGTTTATTTAAGGCTCTTTGAGTCATTGTTAGTTCTTTTTGTCTTGTTATGTGGCCGAACCAATTTAATCCCAGTCAATGCTGCTATTTTTCTAGTATTTTCGTTTGTCGAGACATCGGTGGTCAACGTGGATTTAGCGCCAGCGCATGGACCTTCGTGCTGCAGGCGACGACCGTTGAGGAAAGTGGAGCGGTTCCCGGGCCTGAGGTTACCCTGGAATGGGATGGAGGATCTATGTTCGAATGTATATTTACCATCAGCTGGACTGCGATCAGATCCTGTGTATCACCGAAAAAGAAACCTTACTTCATTTTTCTTTGGACTGCGTTTCTGCCCACCGAACAAGAAAATCCACATGGATTGTGTGTGCGCCTCTAGGAGATTTTTCCTCAGACCGAAAATTTATTCATCACGAGCTGCGCACCTTTGTTCAAATCGCAACAGATTCAATGGATGAACGATGAGAATTTAAATTATTTTGTCTGCCGAAACGGAGATGTAGCAGATATGGAAATGTCCCAATCCCTTCTAAAGTCTGAAGCCTTTCTTCTCGAAAATTCTAAACGAGATAATAACTGTCTACACATGTCTTTCTTTCACACCAACTGTCTTCTCTCCTTGAAAATGCACATTTTGTCATTATCATTTATTTATTTATTATTATTTACACATTTATATATTTATACCGTGTAGGCCATCATATGCCAACGATGTCACATGACTTAAATTGGCGTGGCTGGAGTCGTTTGTCCGAAAGATTTTGTGAACACCTTCGGGGTGTTCAACATAATACTGGCACTGCTGTGTTGTCCTATTTCAATTCCTCAAACCACAAGGGAAAAACGACATCCGTATCACTGGTATTGTTTTTTGCCATTCTGGCAACAGCAGTCGGTTCGCCTTGGAGAATCGCTTTATAGTTAGGGCTTGTTGACCCCACGAGACATGAATGTATCACACTCATACATATAGTCTCCCTGTGGCTGCTTCATTCCTATTGCATATTATACTCTTTGGCTCATGTATGAGCACAGTATTATATGCACATGCCATGCTATTCACAACTCACCTCTACTAGACCACACTGCGACACTTTGGTGGTTCCTATATCTCGCGTGTCTGGGCTACTTACATTATACCCTTGTCACCTGCATTACACAGAAGCTTTTGCATGTTCTTAGTGAACCACACTCTGAGAATCTCACTCTTTCCTCCTTTCGGGTACCCTGTATTCTCCTTGTCTATTCTTTGTGTTTGCTTATGCACACGGACCTAGTCATGGATGCTTTTGAGTATGTATGCTATATGTGCACTTTTTCCATGCATGTATACGCACACGAATGGGTGTAGGCGTGTGTGTATATTATATATATATTATATATATATATTATATATATATATATAATATGGGTGTCTAACGTGTGTGCGTATATGAGTATGTACATATATATGGGTGTGAATATTTATATATATATATGGGTGTATATATGCATATATATATATATATATATATATATATATATAGAGAGAGAGAGAGAGAGAGAGAGAAAGAGTGGTATGTGTGTCCTGGCACGATTGTATATACGTAGTTACGTATAGACATTGCCGGTGGCGGTATGTTGAGGTAACATATACGATATCAACCCCCCCCACCCCATTCTCACACTAAATAAGAGCCCTTCCACCATTGTTTTGACCCTCAATTAGCTGGTCAGCTACACAGGGTTCGGGTTAGCCCTTGTTCATTTTCCTTCTGACCACAGCTCAATACGCAGAGATGACAGTTACATTTGTATTTCTCATTCTAGTTATCTAGTTAGATACTTCATTATAAGTTAGCTATGTAGCGCTAACTTTATTTACTTACATATCTATGTGGGTGGGTTTTGTTGTTCCTGCTGAAGGCCTATTGAGTTGAAACGTCGTTCAAATTAATGTCGTCCATTAACGACGTAAATCTGTAACCATGACATTTGTGTCGTCCATTAATGACGTAAATTTTTAACCATACCATTTGTGTCATCCATTAATGACGTAAATCTTTAACCATACCATTTGTGTCATCCATTAATGACGTAAATCTTTAACCATACCATTTGTGTCGTCCATTACTGTCGTAAATCTTTAACCATACCATTTTTATTCTATTTTTTTAAATTTCTCCTGAGAATGTATGTCTGCAGATATGCGTCACCACATAGTTTGTTCTACGAATAAGTTTCTCATCAAACACAAGTGAAATAACCAATTATTTGTATCACCGTGTTAAATATACGACGAGTAAGAGACATGGATATATATATATACAGAGAGCTGATTTGTAAAAAAAAATGGTAACGTAAAAGACATTATATATAAAGTACTGAGAGATAAATAGAGTTTACAAGCACACACACACACACACACACACAGAGATAGCGAATGTGAACGCATTAAAGAGAATTGTTTTAACCAGTTATATGGACGGTATAAGTCAGTATGAACAAATTAGTGATAGCGCTATAGTGTATAAATGTCTGAGAGAGAGAGAGAGAGAGAGAGAGAGAGTGAGAGAGAGAGAGAGAGAGAGAGAGGCGGTGTAAATGAAATGATACAACGACAGCAACAGGAAGAAAGTGAGAGGAGAGACGCGAAGTAAAGGAGTTAGAGTTAGAAACATTATAGATAGGAACAGAGTGAAAGACAAAGAGAGAGAGAGAGAGAGAGGGAGAGAGATGGGAGAACTTTATACGATGACTTCAGTATCCATTCTTCGTGTTTGCAGCAGTTGAATGACTTCATATTTAATAATAAAACAACTGGAACCATTTTTTTACATGAGCTATTAAACATTTATTGCTTTTGGGCAATCCAGATAGCTTTAATTAGAGACACGCAAACAGAAGTCATCGCGTTTCATTTCCGATTTATGTTGTTGCTGAATTATATTGCTGTTTTAAATAATTGCATATAAATACATATTTCCAGGGTAAACTGTGTATTTCCTACTAGTTGTTTTAATAACAGAAAATGTACAAAAAAAAATAACATTAATTTATATACAGCATAAAGTTATTCACTATATGGTAAGTGGTACCCCTGTTATATTTTAACCATAATCAGGTCGCATGTTCTTGGCAGAAAGTTGTTTTCACACCACAACCTGTCTGATAGTCTCTTTCTTACCAGATCTCACTTCTTCTGTTGTCATGTTCAAGGTCTCCTTGGTATCTTGAAACCATCTATTTCTTGGTCTGCCCCTGATGCGTTGTATCCCTTCTATTGTTCTTCGTTCAAGTCCGCAGTAAAGGTTGATGTGACCGTAGTGTTATATTATAATGTCTTAGGTATATGAAAGGCAATACATGACAGACATAGGACACGACATTTTGATGGGAGAGCCTGTGCTCTTCCGCTATTACACCTACCTTCCCCTATTTCACTGAGGCAGGTACCCAATTTTTGTTTCAGCTGGGTTGAGGGGAGAGCATCAATCTAACATAGAACCCACGTACACTTTATCTGGAAGCCAGTTCTCTGCCACTATGCCGTTAACACTCAGCCTTTTAGTTATACAGCACAATCGCATCCAATAATCGTTGCATTTCATAAAACCAGAAATCAAGCAGATCAAGAAATGTAAATTGCAAGAAGCAGCATCGTGAAGATTACAAGTCTTATCCTGGGATACAGTGTAGCCCAGGGCACTTGGAATCACATTATCTTTTTAACCTTCGTCTTTCTTAACTTGCGCAATGGTAATTGGCTGGGGTACATTCTCATGAGATAGTTGAGTAATTGTTCTTGTCTATTTTTCTAGATTTTAGAGATACTGGATGCGATGCCATCCATTTTTCTGAGATCATTATTTCTTATTTTGATTCCAATATTAAATATTGTTCGCGGAGAATTGCCATTTTGTCATCCTGTTTTTCTAGTTCTTAGAATAAAGTTTGACATTGATTGTACAGGATTGGCAGAAATTAATATTTATCATTTCTTATTCTTATTCTTTTTTCTTCTCCGTTCTTCTTCTTCATTCTTCTTTTACATCTTCTTAGTCTTTCTTCTTCTTCTTATTGTTCGCTTTCTTCTTCATCTTCATCTCTTTTTTCTGCTTTTTCTTTCTTTCTCTTTTTATGTGTTCATCTTTATCTTCTACTTTTTCTTTCTCCTTCGTTATGTCATTCTTACTCTTCTTCCTTCTTTTTTCTTCTTTGTCAACGCTGTCTTCTCCTAGTTCTTTTTCTTCTTAAAAATTCGCTTCATGACTACACTATTTCATCGTTCATCATTACAGTGATACTTTAGTGGGAGGAAATGTTTTGTGATTTCGTTTGCAGCTAGCTACAATATCCGCGACTTTCAGCCCAAGATATCCGACTTCAGCATGATATTTATGGTTGCATGAGTACCTTTCCTCTTAAATCTTCACACCTTTAGCTAGAATGGTGTGCATGTTGCCAGAGTCACGCTGAAGAGGTGAAGTATGATCTTCATCAGCGTTGATAACCCACAAGGGAATAATAGAATAAAGAAGTATGTGTTAGCACTCGGAAAAATGACAGACAAACAACAACAGAAAAAAACGAAGAACAATATATGTTTTTCGTTTTTTTCTTTCGTTTTTTTTTCTGTTGTTGTTTGTCTGTCAATTTTTCCGAGTGCTAACACATACTTCTTTGTACTATTATTCCCTATTATCGCCTCGGAAGTTCCCTATATAATAATATTTATTTATTATTATTTGTATCCAGTTGATAACCCTCACCCTGACGCATTAAGTAAAAAATTAGTCGCTGACAACAATCAGCTCAAATACTATGTGATTGTCTGTGCCAAATATTTGTTGCATTTTTTTTATCATTTTCATGTTTGGGTGGGAGGTATGAGTAGTATTGTGGTAAAACGTCGGCCTTGGAGAAGAATGGCCTCGGTTTGCATCTCACAACATGCGGCGGAATTTTTTTGATTTCACTGAAAATCAAACAGAAGACTAATTCATCAATAATGCCACTAGATATAACAGCTTTAACTCAAAAAGACGTTAAATATACTTATACAATACAAGTAGAGAGCTCATATCAGAAGCTGCTAGAAGAAGGAATTGAGCAATACAGAAGAGAAAATCATGATGAAAAAGTCACACCTAAATGGTAATGCATAAAGAAAAGCATACAAGAAACTTGCGACACCTTACCCAAAAAAAGAAAAGATAAAAAAAAATGGATAACTAACATCTTCTTATAAAAAAAATAAAAGAAAGGAGACAAGCGAAGAACACTGCCCAATACAATAAAACCATCATCATCAGCATCGAGTGCCATCTCTGCAATGAAGGTTGGCTACAATAAGATAGATAATGAAAAACGCAAAATGTGCAAAAAGGCAAAAGAAATCTCACCACAAGCGGCGGAATTTTGTCAAAATTGAATTGGTGGCTTCTACATTGATTGAACCCTCCCCTGATCTCTGGGTAACGAGATCCGATGTCTCGCTCTCTCGAAAAACTGTAGAAAACAGGTAGTCCAATGTGCTTTATCGAATGTTAAAGAGCGCTTGCCAGTTAAAAATTTTTTTTAAATGGCCACTGCCGGGATAAAAATTGTTAAAAACAAATTTACCGATGCTGAGGACGGATGTGCCGGGCTTCAAGTCGCAAATATCACGGCTCTGCCTTAACTATCCACATCCACTAAACGATTGAACACTAAAAGGAAGTGACGGTGTTTGTTTAACTTCACCAACAACGACAGCTTGTAATTCATTTCCGCATCCTTCTGCCATCTTTGGCTAATAATTTTCTTATCGTTTAATGTAAAAACATATTTTTTTTCCGAAATAATTTGAATTGTTGGAGCAGTTTAAGAGTGAAACCACTGACGACATTGCTACAATTGCAAAGTCGGTGATATGTTTATCATTCCATTTTCAAACTTGGGTATGCTAACTTCTATACTGTATCTTCTATTTCAGTCATTGTGGTCCGACCTTTTGTTACCCGACAGCCAAGCATAACGACCTGTGGGGAGTTTATCTGACCATCATATATATATATAGTTATGTGTGTATAGATAAAGATAAGATGATCACATTGGTAGGTAATAACACAACTTTACAAGCAGACAAGTAGTTTATTGGTAAAAACATAAGAACGTCAACAAATCTAGTCACTGTGGTTATAAATTCGTTCAGCTCTGAACTTTAAAACTGTCTGCGAACTGTCAAACTAAAACTGCAAAATCCATTGGCTGCAACTAATTATTTTAAAGGTTATAACTCAACACTGCGAACTTGAAGACTAATTTAATACCCATTTGACGAGTCCAAGTAAATTCGCTTTTGTAGATTTTTTTCGGGCATCACCCATACTCATAAAACTTGATGTTCAATCTTATTGGTCATTCTTATCTGAACCTGCAGAAAGCCCCTCTCAGTAATTGTATAGCTTTGTTGTAGCGTAGAGCAGTTTGCTCAAAGCAGTCAATCAGCCAATTCTCATTGTCTTTGGAATCGCTAAGATTAAACGGTCACTGCGGCCTGCAGGTAAAATTTCTTTATACTTACCTGTGCTTGATTCTCCTATCAACTGGAGAGATTGGAAGGGGAACTTCGTACCTAGACCAGTAATCCCGTGGCGGACGCCGAAACCAAACTTTCATAGCATCACGAGAATGGCGTTTCTGATCGAATCTACGGAAATAATTTCTTTGTAAAGTCTCCGTAAAAGCCGCTGCGATGTCTAGTCTTATGTATTATCACCTGCTATATTTTACGATGTAGGAGCTAAATTATTACACGAATACAGAGTTCTGTGTACCATTGGAACTATAGAACCTGAAGAAAAATACGGACTTATTTATTTTTTCAATCTCACAATTTTAAAATTAACGATGGTATTGGTTTATATTCCATTAATGAAAACCGTCGAAAAGGTTCGTGGGCCACCAACATGGTTCTAGCGGTCCATAATTGACCCGCGACCATAGGTTGGACCACGCAATGTCTGGTTATTCAAATAGTTTTTTTTTTAAATAGCCTATACAAAGAGTCAATATTAATCAAAGATTCGTACATACAGTAATAGGGTTCAGTACACACACAAACACGCACATAGATATTATCTTTGTACACAGCAACTCTCAAACTAAACTGATCGTACTTCCCTTTGATAAAAACAGGACAATGAAATGGCAAAATAAATATACATTTATATATTCAAGCATCACAGCAGAACATCAAAGAGGTGTAGGAATACTAATAAAAAGAGAGCTATAAAAATATGTAAGTACTCAGACTGGCAATGTTAGAATTATACTACTCAAAAGGAAAGCAAAACCATTCCACATAGCAATAATACAGACATACGCAACTGCTCAGGACTATACAGATGATCAAATAAGAGGTTTACTTTGAAGATCTAAATAAAGTTATGAAGCAAGTGAAATCGTCGGGCATCTTAATTGTAGTGGGTAAAATGAATGTTAGGGTAAGAAATGACAAAAGATGGTCTTATGACCATTATTGGAAATCATGGTGTAGGAAAAATAAATGACAGAGAGGAAAAATTAACACAATTTTGTGAAGAAAAACAGGCTGATAATGTGTAATACCTACTTTGAGCCGGAGAAAAAGAAATTATACATGTGGAAAAGATCTGAAGATAAGAAGAGGAATCAAATAGATTACATAATGAAAAAAGATCGGTTCCTAAACAATGTAACAGCATCAAGAAAGCCAAAACCTATCCAGGAGCAGATATTAATTCAGATCATAATCCTATAATGATTATAATGAAAGTCAAACTAAACAGAAACAAACAAAATACGAATTAACCAACAATACCACTAGTTATAACAGCTTAAAATCAATTAAATGTTAATATACTTATACAATACAAGTAAAGAATGCGCATCAGAGGCTATTAGATAAAGGGATTGAGCAATACAGAAGGAAAATCCTGATGAAAAAGTTACAACCAAATGGCAATGCAAAATGAAAAGCATTCAAGAAACTTGCGACATCTTACCCAAAAAGGGAAAGAAAAAAAATGGATGACTGACGCCATTCTTGAAAAAAAAATGGAAGAAAGGAGAGAGGGAAGAACTACCCAAAACAGCTAAACTGGTAATGGAACACGCAAAATGCGCAAAAAGGTAAAAGAAGACTGGCACTACCAAAGATGTCTAGATATTGAAACTGGAAAATAAACAAGATTTAAGAGATGCACACAGAAATAAAGAGAAGGAATAATACAAATAAAAAGCCACAGTAAGAGAATGCATTGCAGACAAAAAAGAAAAAGTGCTAAAGGACAATAAAGATTATACAGATGGCAGGAATATGTAACAGAACTATTTCATGATCAAAGGGGCAAGAAACCAATTATACAATATGTACATGAGGCTGTAAAATCTTAAAATCTGAAGTGGAAAAAGCTACACAAAAAATGAAAAGGGGGAAAGCTGCAGGACCTGAACATACAGATAGAAATAAAAAGGCCACTAGATGAATTGACGTGATTACACACATATGCAGCGACATATTCCATTCAGGGTACATACCAAATCAACTAAAAACATACATTTCAATGCATTGCCTAAAAAGAATTATGCAAATGAATGAATTATTTTAGAACAACAAGCCTAATGAGTTATGTAACAAAAATGTTGCTAAAAGTTTGAGAAGGAGTGACTCAAAATAATATCAATATGGAATCAGAAGAACAACGATTTGGATTTAGGGAAAACAATGGGACAAAAGAAGCCATATTCTGCATATGGATATTAATCGAAAAGCACACAGAAGTAAACAAGTCAATATATGCCTGCTTCATAGACTACACCAAAACTTTCGATAGAATACACCATAAACAACGTATAGACTGCCTAAAAGATATACTTCTAGATGACACAGATATACGACTAGTGTGTAATTTATACTGGGGGCAAACAGCAATAATAAAATATAATAAAGAAAACTCGACACCCATTGATATTCTTCTTCTTCTGCGATCATGGCTCATTTCGAGTAGGATTGCGTACTTTCTTATGAAATCAGCTGTCTGTTTAAGTGACCCATTGATATAAAAAGAGGAGTAAGACAGGGATGCATCCTAACACCAAGCTTGTTCAATCTATACACTGAGCAAATCTTTAAAAACATCACAGAGATGTCAGGCCTTAACATTAATGGAAAGATAATCAATAACCTAAGATATGCTGATATAACCGTATTACTAGCAAAAAATCCCTAAAGACCTACAACAATTGCTTAATGAAATAAACATGACAAACGACAGATTTGAATTAGAGATGAATATCAAAAAGACTAAAACTATAATCATAAACAAAGATAATACTCAAAATCCACAAGTGGATATCAATATTGAAGTAATAGACCTGGAGACAGTTCAGAACTACAACTACCTTGGACATACTATAACCAGTGATGGAAAATGTAAAACTGAAATAAACAAGAGAATAGAATTGACAAAAATGCTATTTTAATGTCATGAAAAATATACTAACATCAAAACAAGTAACATCAGTGCTAAAAATAAGGATAGCAAAATGTTATATCTTCTCAACATTCCTGTATGGTGCAGTAACATGGTCATTAGACAAGAAAATAGAACAGAAAATTGAAGCCTTTGAAATGTAGATTTATAGATAAATAGGAAGAATTGGATGGAATGCAAATAAAACAAACGATGAAGTCTTTAAACAACTAAAAATGCAAAGAGAACTGCTAAAAACAATTCAAACAAGAGAAATGAGATTTTTTGAGGGATTAGAAAAGAAACAGTTGCTTACTAAAAGTAATCTTGGACGGGAAGAACAAGACAAGGTAAAAAAAGGCAGAAGCAGACCAAGACTAACAGGACAAGTAACATCAAAAGTTGAGAAAGTAACCCAATGATAACTTCCACCGCATTGCAAAGATCGGACGGTCAGTGGTTATGTAATACTCATTATTCATGAAAAAATAAAACGTAAAAATGTTTAATTGCAAAAGCATATTGATCTTACCATTACCCTTCAGTGACAGAACCCACACGACTTTAGTGAAGTAAAAAAAAAGTAAAGTATCCCCGTCACGCTAAGTGGCGTATAGGGAAATATGGTGTTAGCGACCATTAATTTTACAGACCTTCGGCATATGATTTTCGGGGTAATGTGGTCGGTATTACGCCCGTGCCGCTTTACTTTCCCAAAAAAATCCGGTACCCATTTAAGGCTGGGTGAACCCGGAAGCCGTCGGTTGGGATCGAACCCTACCCCTTGTCCTTTGTAGTCCAGTTCACTAACCACTGAACTATCGCGGCTCCCATACTTTAGTGAAGGTTGAGGTAAATGTTATTTCACCACAATAGTATCATCAATATTTCTGTCATGACGACATCTTACGTAGTAAATTTAAGATTTTCATGACTTTTATAAAACGTAACACACACACACACACGCACACAAAATCGAAGCTTTATTAAAAACGGGACACCATTGACGAGTAATTATTGTCGCGATAACTTTGGTCATGACCCACGGTATGACAAGAGACAGAAGCCTCACTAGCTGCATGATATCACTTTCAACATCACGCCCCACCACAAACGAAATGCCTTTTTTACATGAAGCCAGTCTTTCCAACAACTCTTATATGTCTGGTTACGAAGGTGTTGCTGTGTCGCTTTTGCCATTTTGTTCAATGAACAAAAGAAAAATGAACACTACAATGATGGTATATGGCTTTTTGCATCATGACTGCATAGATTGTCCAGTTTAATAAATTTGTACTTTTTTGGGAGATCATCTTTAAACTGCAGATTCGCTTATTTGACACTGCAAGGATAGAGCTCTATGACATTGCAAAGATAGTGGTCCTGCAAGCATCGACATCTTTCAAACTGGACGGGCAGAGTTCTTTGAGATTGTAAGGTTAGAGCTTTATAACATTGTAAGGAAAGCCATTCTTTGACATTGCAAGAATAGAATACTTTTATATTGCAAGGAAAGAGGGTTTTGTCCTTGCAAGAATATATTTAAAACGTATTAAAAACATATTAAATGCAAACGCCGTTTTATACAAAACAATAATCATCATCATGTACCATACCGGTTGGCGTAGGTGATCATGTCCCTCCACAATCTTCTATCTACAGTGCATCGTATCAGTTCTGTTGTTGACTGTTTTCCATGCCACGACACCAAGCTATCCAGTATTTTCTCTCTTTGTCGCTCTTGTTATCTCTTTCCTTTTTTTGCCAGTTGTAACCAAGTAATCCAACTTTCCTCTTCTCATGATGTGCCCGAAAAATGTTGATTGCTTCTTTCTGATGTTTTTTAAGAGCTCCCTTTTTGTGTTGGCCTCATTGAGAACTTCCTCATTGGTCTTTTTAGCTGTCCTGGGAACTTTCAACATTCTTCTGAAAAATCCCATCTCTGTGGCCTCTAATCGTCTTTTCATATGTTTGTCTACTGTCCATGATTCGCTTCCATAGGTCAGAATTGGTTCTATATAGCACCGATGAACTCTCTTTCGCATTTTTATTGACATAGATTTGTTGCATAAGATATTTTTCATTTTCTGAAATGCCATTTTGGCCTGAGCTATTCTGCTTTTTATTTCTGTGGTGCATCTCCCATCTGATTGTATTATTGTGCCCAAGTATTTGAAAGGTTGCACTTGTTTAAGATTTGTCTCGTTTATTTTTATACTGCATGATGGTGATGATTGTTTCTTCGATATAACCATTACTTCTGTTTTCTTACTATTCAGACTGAGACCTTTCTTGTTGCTTTCTTTTACTATTATGTCTATCATTTCTTGTAGTTCATTCTCTGTCTCTGCTATTAAGACTGTGTCATCCGCATATCGCAAATTATTTATGCTGTGACCGTTGACTTCAATGAATTCCTTTTTTGTCTACTATTGATCTCATGCTATATTCGATGTAAAGTGAAAACAAATCCGGCGACAGAACACAGCCTTGTCTGACTCCTTGCTTTATATATTGAAATTGTCCTGTTTGGTTGTTAATTCGTATAGCTGCTGTTTGTTGCCAGTACATGTTTTTTTTATGATTCGCAGATCCTTGCAATCAATGTTTAATTTCTTCAGCATATTGATTATTTCCACATGCTTTACTTTGTCAAATGCTTTCGTGTAGTCTATAAAGCACATATATAGATCTTTCTTTACCTCTATAGATCTTTCTATCAATGTTCTTAAGGTGTATATTGCATTATTGGTGCCCTTTCCTTCCACAAATCCACATTGTTCCTCACTTATTTCTGGTTTTATTTTGTTCCTTACACGTCTCATGATTATTCTTAGTAATATTTTAGTCATATGGCTCATGAGACTAATAGTGCGATGGTCTTCACAATCAGTGGCTCCTGACTTCTTGGGTATGGCTACAAAGATAGATTTTAGTAGATCTTCGGGTATGTGTCCAGTGTTATATATGTCATTGAATAATTTTGTTATGACTTGTATTCCCAGCTCTCCTAATGCATTTATCTCTTCGATTGTTATATTGTCAGGACCTGGAGCTTTGCCTCTTTTCATGTGTTGAATTGCGTCCTCCACTTCACTCTGCATTATTGGTGGCCCTGTGTCTTCATTTGAATTGTTTAATTCTGGTCTTTCATCATCATAGAGTTGACTGATATATTCTGTCCATCTTTCCATTGTCTTCTCCTGTCCCATTATTATATTTCCTTCCTTTGATTTTACACATCCTGAAACTTTGACTTCTTTTCTTCCTGTTAATTCATTTAACTGATTATTCATAAATTGTGAGTCTTTCTTTTGTTGTTTTTCCATTTCTTCACATTTCTGTTTTAACCACCCTTCCTTTGCTTCACTGCACTTGTTTTGGATCTCTTTGTGCAATATTTTGTTTGTCCGTTCTTCTTTCTTATGTTTTCTTCTTTCGTCCATTAGTTGTAATATTTCTTCTGTCATCCATATCTTTTTGTTGATTCTTTTAGTCACTGGTATTACTTCTTTTGATGTTTGTTGAATCGATTGTTTGAGCATTTCCCACTGCTCCTGGATGTCCTGTATTTTCTCAATAGCTGTATATCTATTTTGTACTATCATGCTGTACTTATCACTCATCTGTTTATCTACTCTTAGCATATCTAGTTCTAATTTTATATTTCTTGGTGATTTCTGTGCTTTCCGCAGTTTTATTCTTATCTTTCCAACTACTGGTACTTGATCACTATTGCAATCTGCTCTTGGCCTTGTTTTAACCGATGTTAGCCCATTCCTGAATCTTCTCTGTACCAGTATAAAATCAATTTTATTGTGTACTTTTTTGTCTGGGCTTTGCCATGTCCCTAGTCGCCTAGGGTGTTGTTTGAACCAGGTGTTACCTATAATACTTTCATGTGTCTTTGCCCGAGCTATCAATCTATCCCCTCTGTCATTCATCTCTCCAAGGCCATGCCCCCCCCGCCCCCCAGTCACATTTTGCACTTTAGCTGTTCCTACCTTTGCATTGAAATCCCCTAATATAATAATTATTTCTTGGGGTTTACACTGTTCCATGGTTGCCTCAAGCTCCTCGTAAAAAGTGTCAATGTCTTCTTCTTCGCTATTACTTGTTGGTGCATAAACTTGAATTATGTTAATATCCATTGGTCTGCCTCTCCATTTTACTAGCAGAATTCTGTCTGATACTGGCCAAAATCCTTTCACTGTTTTGCTTCTTTCTCTATCTAACATGATGCCTACTCCTCTTTCGTGTGTGGTTCCCCCAGAGTAAATTACATCTCCACTGTCGCGTTGTAATAATCCTGCTCCTGTCCATCTCATTTTACATAGTCCCAAGATGTTCAATTTCATTCTCTTCATTTCTTGGCTGATGTTTTCTAGTTTTCCAACCTGGAATGCTGATCTAATGTTCCAAGTTCCTATTGCTAGTGTCTCTTTATTTTTGATCTTGCATACAGTAGCTTGATGACGATCGGGTGTCACCTGTAGCACATGACGTTCCCTACCGGACGAGGTGGCTGTGAAGCCCCATTAACGTCGTTAGCTGTAAATAGAATGTTGTGATTTGTCATGATTATTCCAGGCAATTTAAGAAGGTAGTTTGTCATTCCTTTCCTTCTTGGCAGTGACTGTACTAGTCGGAGATCGCAGCCATTGTCTCTATGTATGAGATCCTCTACCTGCCATCGCGGCGTGGGGACCATAACCGGCACTACTTGTCGGCTGCTCCCACAACACCATCCACCACCTGCTCCAATGGCTTCACATAACCCTGATAGGGGGGCTAAACGGGAACTCCACCTTGCCCAGGGGTGTCCCGAAGACTAGCGGAGGAAAGGAGACGTCTTACTCCTCCTTTGGTAGGGCAGAACTCTACCCCGCTAACCGCCAAAAATAATAAGTCAACATCAACAGTCATAAAAACAGTAATAAGTCGACAAAAAAATGACATTTGTAATTAAAAAAGAAAAAATGTGGACAATTTTATTAAAACCGCGGGATAGCCGGAAATACATAAATAACGGTATTGTCCCTTAAGATTGGTACGTGTGATCGACCTATCTCTCTCGCTCTGTTACGTGAAAATACACACATATGTATATATATATATCGCGCACATTAACTCAGATGTTGTCGATTCACCGAATCGGGGGACTGGTTGGGCTCGAGGCAAGATGCAGGTCTCGAGACAGAGAGGTTGTAAGTTCAAATCTCGGCTGCACCAGTTGGGATTTGTATCTGTGATTTCTCACTGCAGCAATCACCACTGGTCTCAGCAGCGAGGCCTGGTTTGAAACATCAATTACTCATCAACGACGGATAAATATGAGTACCTACGAAGACAGAGTTATCTGCCTGAGCGACGAGGGACCCCTGCGCACACAGGGAAAAACGGATTAACACGCAAAATTCAGTTCCTAGTCTCTAGAGACCTCGCCAGAGGTGAAAGTTGGCGAACGAAAAAAGGAAAAAAAGTCACTGTATCGCATCATAATTTTGATCATACGCATCATACATGTATCATAGAACACACGCAATTATAGCAGTTCCCATACCTACAATTTACCAAACACATGTGGGGAACAAGTACAAACCACAGTCCCGACAAGACAGCTACAATAGCAGTGCTCAGGTCGACTCAGACACAATACATCACAAATCGAGAGGACAAAAAGTGCATCACGGACTTTGTAATTCATCACTTGTAATTTCAGCACTTGCCATCAACAGGGACAATCAATAATAACCATAATTGAAAATTGTAAAAACGATGCGTTTGGTGGCACGAAACAGCAGTAAACAGTGTTAAGTGTACGCATATTAACATGAAAAAAGTGCATTTATCACTGAGGCTACGTCATTATTCAATTAACAGAACTAGCCCTCATAACTAATTAAAATAAAGAATTTTAATGTACAATTTAATTTTATGAATAAATTAGCGGAGTTGCTATGAGTAATGCGATGAGTAATGCGATGGATACTGCGATGGATACTGCGATGAGTACTGCGATGGATACTGCGATGGATACTGCGATGGGTACTGCGATGGATACTGCAATGAGTACTGCGATGAGTACTGCGATGGATACTGCGATGAGTACTGCGATGAGTACTGCGATGAGTACTGCGATGAATACTGCGATGGATACTGCGATGGGTACTGCGATGGGTACTGCGATGAGTACTGCGATGAGTACTGCGATGGATACTGCGATGGGTACTGCGATGGGTACTGCGATGAGTACTGCGATGAGTACTGCGATGGATACTGCGATGGGTACTAACTACTCCACCTTTACTTTCTTCGCCTTGATCCTGTCACATAACAACTATTATCAGATTCTTTGTTAAATGCGTTTCAGTGGGAGAGAAACTTTCGAAACCTGTTGGCTCAAGTGGCTTAAAAGAGCCCCTATCCTTCACCACCGAGGAACGTTTCCTTGCAGCTACCAGGTTTGCAAAACTTAGCTGAGTTGGCAGTGTTCCCTAGTGTTTGGCTTCTCGTGGCAAGGCGCTGTGCCGAGGAGTACGGGTTCGATCCTGCTTTGGACCATATATTGTTCTTTGTTTTTTTTTCTGTTGTTGATTATTTTTTTATATTTTACAAGTGCTGTAAACATACCTCCTCCTCTGAAATGATTCGCTGATTATCGCTTCGGAAGTTTCCCTCTATAGCAATATTCATTTATTATTATTTGTCTCCTTTTCAAAACTTACCCGTATGTTTTTTGTGTAACATTATATATACAATGATCTGCAAACGCTACCTGGAGACCTACTTTGGTGGAACAGGTAAACGGTTAAGGTGATCATTTCATGAACATTTCCATGACATCTCATTAAGTTCTGTTTCACGTGAGGCAGTCCATTTCATCTCTCCTTACCTTTTAAGGCTAATGACATCCATGTTATGATCTTCTGGTGAATGCAATCGATTTTCCCTGCGTAACAGATTAATATCTCGCTTTGGTCATTAAACCCAATTAGGATTAACACTTTTCATTATTTTATTTGATTAATCAATACTGTTTTATAATGCGCCCTGTCTATTTACATTTTTTCCCCTGATTATTAACATGTCATTTGTTAACAAATTGTATTGTTCTGTTTCTATATACAACCTGTTACTAATTCCCTATTTGTAGAGAAAACTAACGCCTTTTCATAAAGGGCCACTGAATGTATCAGCACTATCAATAGAAACAACTCTATCTTGCTTAATAAAATATATGCAAAGATCGACCGGCATTAACAGAGCAGTGTCCAAAATGTATAGCAATAGCCCCACATACCATTTGGCTCAGGAGGAACATAATATAATACTGAGTTGAACAAAGATTATCTGCAGCCACTGGTTGGAATTAAATGCATATAAGCATATTTCGAAAAAATAAACGGCTAAACATAGATAGTGTAGGTATATCAGAGACACAATGGAAAGATTGTGGGTAAGTAGAGGACGAAAAATATACATTTATATATTCAGGCAACACAACAGAACACCAAAGAGGGGTAGGAATACTAATAAAAAGAGAGCTACAAAAATATATAAGTACCCACTGGACATACCATGATAGGATTATACTACTCAAAATGAAAGCAAAACCATTCAGCATAACAATAATACAGACATACGCACCTACTCAAGACTACACAGATGAACAAATAGAGGCATATTATGAAGATCTAAATAAAGTTATGAAGCAAGTGAAATCTTCGGACATCTTGCTAGTAATGGGTGACATGAACGCTAAAGTAGGAAAAGGTAGATATGAAACCATCATAGGATATCATGGTTTAGAAAAAGGAAATGAAAGAAGAGAACGATTAATACAATTCTGTGAAGAAAACAGGCTGATAATATGTAACACCTACTTTGAGCAAGAGAAAAGGAAACTATACACATGGAAATGTCCTGGAGAAAAGAAAAGGAATCAAATAGATTACATAATGATAAAAGATAAGTTCCGTAACAGCGTCAAGAAATCCAAAACCTATCCAAGAGCAGATATTAATTCAGATCACAATCCTGTAATGATTAAAATGAAAATCAAGCTAAAGAAAAACAAGCAAAAGTCTAATTCATCAACAAATCCACTAGATATAACAGCTTTAAAGCAAAAAGATGTTAAAGGTACCTATACAATACAAGTACTGAGCACATATCAGAAGCTGCTAGAAGAAGGAATTGAACAATACAGAAGTGAAAATCATGATGAAAAACTCACACCAAATGACAATGCATAAAGAGAAGCATACAAGAAACTTGCGACACCTTATCCAAAAAGGAAAAGACAAAAAAAAATGTATAACTAACACCATCTTAGAAAAAATGGACGAAAGGAGACAAGCGAAGAACATGTACATATTTATTCTATGATAATAAAATAGATCATGAAATAAGCAAAATGTGCAAAAAGGCAAAATAAGACTGGCTCCGCTAAAAATGTATAGAAATAGAAACTAGGGCAAGAAAATAAGACTTAAGAGGAATGCACACAGAAATAAAGAGAATGACTAATAACAATTTTAAAAAGCTGCAGAAAGCTGATGCATTGAAAACAAAAAAAGAAAATTGCTAACAGACAATAAAGATATAATAGATTGATGGCAGGAATATATAACAGAACTATTTCACGATCAAAGGAACAAGAAACCAATTATAAAATGCACATCAGGCTATACAATCTTAACATCTGAGGTGGAAAAAGCTATAAAAACAATGAAAAAAAAGGAAAAGCGGCAGGACCTGAAACATACAGATAGAGATGAAACAGACACTAGAAGATTTTAGTATTTAAGTGATTACAGACATATGCAATGACATATACCATACAGGATACACACCAAATGAAATAAAACATCAATTTTCATTGCATTGTCTAAAAGGAATGGTGCAGCTGAGTGCAGTGATTTTAGAACAATAAGCCTAATGAGCCATGTTACAAAAATCTTGCCCAAAATTTATACAAGGAAAGATTCCGAATAAAATCAATACTGAATTAGATGAGCAGCAATTTGGATTTAGGAAAAATAGTGATTCAATAAAAGCCATATTCTGCATAAGAACACTAATCGAAAAAATACACAGAAGTAAACAAGTCAAAATATGCCAGCTTCATAGACTACTCCAAAGCTTTTGATAGAGTACACCACAAACAACTTATAGAATGCTCTAAAAGAGATACATCTAGATGACATGGACATACGACTAATATGTAATTTATACTGGGAGCAAACAGCAATAAAAAAAATATAACAAAGAGAACTCTACACCCATTGATATAAAAAGAGAAGTAAGACAAGGATGCATCCTATCACCAAGCTTGTTCAATCTATACACTGAGCAAATCTTTAAAAACATCATAGAGATGCCAGGCCTACAAATTAATGGAAAGCTAATCAATAGTCTAAGATATGCTGATGATATTGTACTAATAGCACAAAATCCTAAAGATCTACAACAATTATTTAAAGAAATAAACATGACAAGCAAAAAATATGGATGAGATATGAATGTCAAAATGACTAAAACTATGATCATAAACAAAGAAAATACTCAAAACTCACACGTGGATATCAAAATTGAAGGAATAGATCTGGAGACTTTTTCAGAACTACAACTACCTGGGACATACTATAATCAGTGATGGAAAATGTACAACTGAAATAAACAATAGAACAAGAATGGTAAAAAGTAATTTTAATGTCATGAAAAATATACTAACATATCAAAACAAATAACACCAGGGCTAAAATTTAGGATAGCAAAACGTTATGTATTCTCAACACTCCTATATGGTGCAGAAACATGGACATTAGACAAGAAAACAGAACAGAAAATTGAAGCCTTTGAAATGTGGATATACAGAAGAATAGATAGAATTGGATGGAAAGAAAAGAAGATAAACGAAGAAGTTTAAAACAACTAAAAATTAAAAGAGGCTAAATACAATTCAAACAAGACAAATGCGATTTTCTGGCAATTTTTGTGTTAAAAGACACAACAGTCTACTAAAAGTAATCTTGGAGGGGAAAGGACAAGGTAAAAGAGGCAGAGGCAGACCAAGACTAACATGGACGAGCAACATCAAAAGATGGACAAGTCAGCCTATGACAACCTGCACCATCAAAGCAAGAGACAGAGTAAAATGGCGCTCTATGGTAGCCAACCTTCGTTGCGGAAATGGCACTCGATGATGATGAGCAACAATTAATACACCAGCACTATAAAATACATAACTGTGACTTTTTTGTCAAATAAAGCTTAATGCATCTAATTGGATGCGGCCTCTAAGCCAGTTTGAAGACCCCTAATCTAGAATAAACCAATCATAACACCAAAAGCTAATGTGCTCCAGCCAATCCCTGTGGCAATCAAGGCAGCGATGTACACTAGTATTTCCCTTTCCATTTCATGTCTAGACACATCTCGTTTTGAGGAGATTGTCACGCTTCTAAATATATTCCAGATTGATCTTGTCTCTGCAAACAGAAAGGAAGCGTTGTTGAAGCGTTTGATGTTGGACAGTTGATTTTATTGAAATACTTTTTTTCTTTTTAATAGTAAAATGATTTCCTACAGAATATGATGCATACATTTGTATGATGCTAGTGAGCGAGTGTGTGCGCGTCTGGTTGGTTTAACAACATATAATAAGAGATCTTCAAACGCACAAACGAGATGCTGTGATTGTACATCAATGTTGTGAGAATATATCAACTTTGCTACGGCTTTTTCCAATGTTTGAGGTGTGCCAGAGATTGTCTGTGTGGCGATAGAGCAAAGGCTGCGTTTCCAGTACAGCAGCCACGAGATATTCAGGTCAGAGATTTTATTTCAATTCCGATTTTTTTTTTTTTAAATGACCCTACCGTAAATCAAATCCCGAATTACCATCGTTATTTTGAGAACAAAGGTTTTTATCACACATATTATGTTTATTCAGATTACATTATGCAAGCATTCTTCAGAAATCACACAATTTTGGGTAAAAGAAGAAGAATTAATGACGCAAGTATATCAGACACCGTTTAATATTTTACGATAATTATGCGTGATGCAGTTTCACAAGTATTTGAATTGCAGTCACGGTAGCATGACCAAACTATGCCAAAAATAAAGTGCGGAAAATCTTTTACAAATCTGGGTACTAACGTCATATTCTCTATGCGCCACCTGGTGTGACAAAACTCTTTTCTATTCCTTTTTTCTCACCAGCATACATTATAAAATAAAAAGCCTAGAAGGATATCTAGACCAGGATTCTAACTCGTACTATTCGGCACAGCACTTTCTCACAAGGCAGGCACATTAACCAACTCTTCTAGTTCGCTATCAACATTATCTCTTCTTCTAGAACCGAACCCTAAAATAAAGATAACTGTACTGACAGTTCGTTCAAAAATGCATAGCATAGCGAAAATTTTAAGACAAAATGCCTAGTACGCAAAAAAGGTAATTTTAAACATATAAATAACAGATATTGGAGCAACAATTGAGGAGAAATACACAAACAACAAGAAAGAATTATGTATAATTCGTGTTTACAACGCTGTATTGAATTTCACTGCTGTCTACACATTTTCTCCCTCAGCACATCTTTTTCATTTCTGGTTTTCCTTCCATTTCTTATATCGCCTGACTAAGTTGGTCCTCTTCCAGGACTACAACGGAGAGAAGGATGAAACCCTTAATTAGTTCTGGCTCACTGAACCTGACGTCAACAGTCAGCTATTAGTCGGTGACCGCTTTCAGTGCCCAGATCATTGAGCCTCAGTTTATATAACACACACGCGCACGAGCATACACAGATACACATTGCGCTGCAACGGTATTACGCCCGTGGCGGTTTACTTTCCCAGAAAAAAATCCGGTACCCATTTAAGGCTGGGTGAACATGGAAGCCGTCGGTTGGGATCGAACCCTACCTCTTATCCTTTGTAGTCCAGTTCACTAACCACTGAGCTATCGCTGCGCTGCAAATGTACGTCAATGAATAACACTAAAATATATAGATCTATGATATGTATACAAATTATGCTGTTGCAAATTACCATATGCTAAATGAAGCAAAAGAATATACTGCACTATGTGGTGATGTTCATTATCATATTATTTAAAACTATCTAAAAAAAAAAAAAAAAAAATCATATTATTACATTAAAATAACAATGCAAAAAGTATGCATATTCCTGCAGTGCACGATATAACCAGGAACTAAACAACATATAGGTCACAGAAACCAGCTCTCAAATGCTAGAACAATAAGCAGAACCCGCACTAAGCGACACTTCCTGTCAGCGAACTAGTTACAGAATCTAAAACAAAAAGTGTTTTCCAACAACAAAGGTAAATATTTATTGGATGTTTTAAAGCAAACAGCAAAGTTTAGATTAATTTTTAAAAAGAGCCGAAAAAAGTCTTATGGAGCGGAAAATAATAAATGAAAATAGTACATGAAAGATGCATAAATATTGCGTTTAGTTTGATAACTACACACGTGAAACGTGAAAGATGGAAGAAAAGAGAATAAGCATCTCTGCCGGAAACTCTAGACTTGTAGCGCCAAGTGAGGGAGGAAAACAATGCGGACTCGGCAACGATACAATTGTGGTCAATGACGCTTCTGGCGCTTAAAAACATAAGCAAAAAGTTCTGAACACCAAGGAAGTAAAAAAACAAAACAATAATACAAAGTTTATGTTTATTAAACACTTGTTTCTGTTTATTGCTTACTGAAAAGCGAGGGTAACAAAACTATTTTCATAAAATAATAATCTATCTTCCTCCAGGCAGGACGAACGCAGGTTCAAATCAAGGTAGGTCAAGGTAGGTTACAAGGTCAATGTTCTTTCTTTTAGTTCTGTCATAAGTGAAATAAAAATTTGACATCTTGTGGCAGCTGCACTGGGCATACAACCTTTATTCCCTAACGATACAGAACATCTTTGTCACATCTTACTCCCTTTACCTATACCCTTTCATAAATGTGTATCACACTAACTATTAATATTTAACACTATAAGCAAAATAACAATGGGGAAAAAGTAATGCTATATAGAACATATAAGTACTATACCGACAATACAAACAAATTAATACTATTGAGGGTATGCGTCTGCCACATATGGTCGTAAATCGTGGATGAAAAACTGGTCCATTTGAAATATAATTCCATAGAAGAATTATTAAGATACATTTGATAATGAAACAGCAACATGAAGACATATTTTTAAAACAACCTGCCTTATAGACAACATCTTACGAAGGAAATTAAAATACTACAAAAGACAAAGGCACAGAAGCTGGAAAGAACAATAATGAAAGGTATTGTTCCAGGAAAACGAAATAGATATGGAGCAAGAAGAAGGTGGTTTCAAGACATCATAGGAATCTTGTACATGATAACAGAAGTAGTAGGAATCTAGCTAGAGACAGGGATTCTTCCCTGATGGGCTGTGATGTGTGCAACAGTCTGTAAAGGACAGTGAATCAATTCAGAGGAAGAGGTATGTTTACAGCACTCGGACAAATTGACAAATTCACGGAAGTTTCCCTCTATAATAATATTCATTTATTATTATTTGTCTCCTAAGGACAGTGAACTTAATGATGATAAACACAATGATTGTAATGAACATAATTACTATTATTTCAAGTTATATTTTATGACTAAATAAAAAAATGGAAGAATCTGGATTAATAAGTGATGCAGCAATAAAGGAAAAAAATGGCGCGTGTAATTCTAGATTGATAGACATTGATAGAGATAATACATTTCAGAAAAAACATGTTTCATTATTATTACGTATTTCATTTTGATAAATCGACGCTACGTGAATTACACTACGTTTACATTTGCCAGATTAGCTATTAATGACTATGTGATGACAAAAGCAAATAAATGATAACACAACGGAAATAGAAATTAATATTTTATTGAACTTGAGGCAGTTGCCACACACAATTTTAAGTTTATATTTCTAAACTGACATAACAATATAATATAATATAAATATAATATAATATAATATAATATAATATAATATAATATAATATAATATAATATAATATAATATAATATAATATAATGTAATATAATATAGTATAATATTATAAATTCATTATGGCGGATAAGCGGCAGGAACTGTGAAAGGCTGTGTCTAGAAAGTGTTCCTTTTTGCAGTTTCCTCGTATTCCGAGTCTGGCTTGCTGGCGGAGCTACTGAATTGCTCTGAGCACATTGAGCTGAGCGTTTCATCCGTTTTGATCATGTTTCGATATTTCGATTGCTTACAATGAACGGTGTTATCGTATGACGGGGAGAAGATGACTGTGCTTTCACTTTCTGTACGGTTTCGCCTTATGTATTTTGGTGTGTGCTGCGACTGCTATGATGGGGACTGCAGCTACCTTTCTTTGTTTGTATGGGAGATGAGATATTAATTCGGGTGATTCCACTGGCACAGGCGGTTGAGCAATTATGGATTTTAATTCGTTTGCTCGACACCTTTTCGGTAACAGTGAGAACGAGAAAGGAAGAAGGAAAGAAGAACAATTCGTTTGCAGTGATACCGGGGCCTTCTATAAACATAACCATAATCATAATAAACTGAGAAACACTTTAAACAGTCAACGAGTTCAGATATCTAGGCTCTATTGTCACAGGCGAAGCCACAAAACCAGAAATATAATCTGGAATTGCTTAGACAATGGAAGGCCTAGCAAAAGTAAACAATAATTAGAAAAGTTAAAACATTTTCATAAGAACATAGATCAGATTACTAGGAATAATAGTGACATCTAACGCCACCGAAACATGGGCACTCACTGTTGATATTGAAACAGGAATACGGACTGCGGACATGAAACCGCATAGAAATCTTCTGCATATTTTATATAGACAATAATATAGTTCTATGATGCACCGTGGATAGAAGATTATGGAAGAACATGATCTCCTACGCCAACCGGTATGGTACATGATGATGCTGCTGCTGCTACTGCTGATGATGATGATGATGATGATGATACTATAGATCATATCAGTAATAAGGAAGCACGAAAAAAAAAAATCCAATGGCTCACAGGCACAATTAATTAAAAACTGACTGTCAACTGATAAAAAGCACAAAAATATTAAAATGACAAGGAAAGATAGTGAAAGATCCACAGGCCTGTATAAGAAAACTACACAGCACTAGGCAAAATAAGGTAAAGCAGAAAGAGGAGGAGGTGGAGAACAACATCAGAAAATGAACAAAAGAATTATTACTTTCGCCACATTTGTCAAAGTATCTTTGAGTGGTAACGGTTGGAAGGAAATTGTGAAGACGTCATCAAGTGTGCCCTAAAAACCGCCAAGATTCGACGACTATAGCTTGTTTCATAACTCGTGCCCAACTTTTAAAATCGATAGCTTTTTAACCGCTTGTTGTAGAGTTGTTCAAAATTTGCATGTAAAGTTGTAATGATTAGAATCCAACAGGGAATTAATTTCATTAAAAAAAACATTTGGTTATTATTGTTGCTTATTTGATTTATATAAATTTATAACGACCCATTGATGTAGTCAAAACTTAATGTTTACAGTATTTTAAGTTAAAAATAGCGAGTAAAAATCCATACACGGTGAAATTGACGTGTTTGAACGCTTTCGCCGTGGTTTTTTGACACAATTAGACACTTTTAAAAAACACGAGAAATTGTGTGTTCCATTTCCGTTCATTCATAGGTGTAGACGTGGAACGATAAGATTTATCATGAGTCTTAAAATGAAATTCTGCAGTTTACAAAACATCGCAATAAAAATGTATGACTATTTTTGCAAAGAGGCTAAACGAGGAAGATTATTTCATTCTTTAGAAAACCCTGAGAATAGGACAAGACACATTTTGGATTTATCTAAACGGTCATTTAATCGCTGGATTCAAGCACGTGACCGTCAATGTTCAAAATATACAAAATCACAAGGAAGAGCAAAAATGTTGGATAATTTCGACAGTGAACTTATTAGAAGTGAAATTCGCAAAATGTTGGGTATGAATGAAACTGTTACAATAAGAAAATTAAAAGTATCGCTGAAAAAGAACAACAGTATTGAAATATCAAAGTCTACATTATGGAGGAATGTGAGAGCTGCAGGCTTTACATTCAGAAAGTATTCCAATGGACGAAACATCATCTGTGAGAAGCCACATATAGTAGTCATGAGAAGCAAGTACTTACGTGAAGTAAAAGAGGTGCGCAAGCAAGGTTATGATATTGTGTACTTGGATGAAAAATGGATCAATGCTCACCACACTAACCAAAGGGAATGGCAGTCATCAGATGGAAAGATTAAGAGATTAATACCTAGCAGCAAAGGACAGCGCTTGATAATTGCTCATGCAGGTAGTCGACAACATGGACTAATACAGAATGCAGAGCTAATTTTTCTTTCAAAATCCATAGACAATCGGGATTATCACTCTGAGATGAATGGTCACATATTTAGACATTGGATTGAAAATTCTGTTCTCCCATCACTAGATCGACCATCTTGCCTAATAATGGACAATGCAGCGTACCACAACATTGTTGCACTTGAAGATAAAGTCCCGACGTCATCCAGTACAAAAGATGCTATTAAGATATGGCTCACAAAGGAGCACATACAATTTAATAACATGTACTTAAAACCTGAATTACTATCTCTAGTAAAGCAAAAACAAAGGACAAAGATTTTTCAAATAGATAAGATTATCCAAGAGCACGGTCATATAAGTTTGAGGCTGCCACCTTACCATGCTCATTTAAATCCAATAGAACTAATCTGGGCAAAATTAAAAGGACAAGTGGCAGATGAAAATACAACATTCAAAATATGCGATGTAAAGACTCTTGCTAATCTCGCTTTATTAAATATAGACAAAGATTATTGGGCTAAATGTGAAGACCACGTCTTAAAACAGGAAGAGTAATATTGGAAAAATGATGGTTTGTGGAATGTTCAACCCCAAACAGTTATTAATCTTTTAGACTCGTCTGATTCAGAATGAAAGTATATAGCCCACACAATGTTGGCCCCTATATTACCTTAAATTAGTTCAACAAACGGTCCTTATCAGGACCACACAACTATGAAAGTTGGACATACAGGTATACCTTGATATTATTGTCCGCCCGCGAACTGAGAAGACAATAATTCTCCTGGTGTTTTGTCTTATTAGGTTATTTCCCCATTACGGCCACGCCTTTACCTAGTGAAAATTAATCATAGACCAGAAACTACGGCAATTTCTATTATTTAGGGGTTCACAATTTACAATTTTGACAAACATCAAAGAAATTCGCCGCTTTAAGAAAACTGCAGCTGCAAAATATTTGTTAAATATACATTTAAAGGGTCTTTTGCATTCTAATAACATTTGGAAAATTTCAACAGTTTTTAACAAACGGTTACTGAGTAATAGCGTTTTGAAGTTGGGCACGTGATTTGAAACGAGCTATAATGCTGAGTTACGTGTATCATCTCTTACACTGTTGATCTGTTTCACACAGCGTTGTATGGATACATAAACCCGCGGTGGACAGAAAGGATTTTTTTCTATCGGGGGTGAAATAAAGACCATGAGTCTCACACGTCATGACGAGTGCTTTGACCAAGCGACCTTTGGTTCTATCGTGAGCCCTCCGACATACATCAGAAATGGTAATATGTGTCGTAAAGATAGTTATATGGATTTTAGTATACAGCAACAATATTGGGAAAAAAATGGCGTCGAGCGTGACTCAATCTTCGTTTGATCAGTTTAAATTAGAACGTGCATTTTTATTGGTCACAAACTAATGCAATAGCTAACCATTTAAATACACATTGTGCACACTGGATTTCAGTTATTAATAAAACTGCATTGTACAGAAATCATGTCTTATTTTCTTTTCTCGTAAATGAGGAATTCACGATGGAATGCAAAAAAAAAAACAAATCCTCTTAAAGTGTCAAATAATTACACATAGTCGCAGATTACGAATTGAAATATCCTACCACAAAGTGACTATTAAATAAGCTGCGCTATCAATATAGACAAGATCAAGACTAACATGGACGAGTAACATCAAAAGATGGACAAGTCTATGACAACCTGCACTATCAAAACAAGAAACAGAGTGGAATGGGATCCATGGTAGCCAAGCTTCGTTGCGGAGACGGCACATGATGATGCTATCAATATCAGAGGCGGCTCCTCATCCTTGATATTAGGTGCGCTCCATTCTGAGAGTTTAATATTTATACAAAAACACATTTTTTTCTAGAATGACTTTCAGTCAGTATTTTTATTTTTATTTTAGAGTGGTAACATTATTACAATAAACCTGCAATACTGATAAATGTTAACCATATTCTGTTGATATTTGCTGTATTTTAAATAAAACGGTTTATAGTAAGAAAAAATACATCAGTCTTAAACAACTAGAGTCTAATACATTTAATTTTGATATATTTCCAAAACGTAACACTGTGTGCATTTTTCATTTGTATATTAATTACAGAGTCCTTTCTTTACTCAGAAACGTTCTAATCATTAAAAATGAGTCTTTAAATCGTAAGTTTTGTAACATTTTCTTTTCAATAGTAAAAAAAGGCTCAAGCCACTCAAATGACCTGCACTCGAATGCACCCTCAGTATCTATGTATCCGCTTCAACTCAGAAAATGTGCACTCTACTGATCTTCTTGTACAAGAAATAGCCAAAATAAGCTCACTTAATGTGTACATTTCTTTCAGTCCAGAATCTAAATGATTATTTTTCATGAACTTGACAAGTTTATAAACATGCACTATTTGAAATTGAGGACTTGAATCATCAAGTTCACTTTTAAGACGAGTGTGATCAAATGTGGTTCCATAGGACATATTGTGTTACATAAGAGTTCATCTGAAAAGGTTTCCTCGCAATTATCAAAATGTATATATCTTATACAACAAATCTATGTCAATAAAAATGAGAAAGAGAGTTCATCGGTGCTATATAGAACCAATTCTGACCTATGGAAGCGAATCATGGACAGTGGACAAACAAATGAAAAGACGATTGGAGGCCACAGAGATGGGATTTCTCTGAAGAATGTTGAAAGTTCACTGGACAGCTAAAAAGACCAATAAGGAAGTTCTCAAAGAGGCCAACACAAAAAGGGAGCTCTTAAAAAAAACATCAGAAAGAAGCAATCAACATTTTTCGGGCACATCATGAGAAGAAGAAAGTTGGAATACTTGGTTACAACTGGCAAAATAAAAGGAAAGAGAGATCGTGGGCGACAAAGAGAGAAAATACTGGATAGCTTGGTGTCATGTCATGGAAAACAGTCAACAACAGAACTGATACGATGCACTGTAGATAGAAGATTGTGGAGGGACATGATCACCTACGCCAACCGGTATGGCACATGATGATGATGATATATCTGAAGAACTTACAATATACAATAATTGTGTGCTTCCATAATTCCATCAAATAGAAAAAATATAACTTACGCTTGCTTGAAATAAAAAAAAACAAATATGTATATTTATATGAGCAAAATAGTTACATAGAAATGCATGTTTAAAATATGACGGTTGTAATAACAATAGATTCACTGGCAAAATCAAGTATACCCTTTTTCTTGTGCATGGTTTTCCTTCTTTAAATATCAGTTGTGATATTTTGCAAGGAGCGATTAAACCTTTGTAATTTAATTTTGTAGATTTCTGACGAAATATTTAATTATGTTTGACCCCGTAGGTCTATCTATCCCCTTGAGCCTATTTTGTCCCACTTACTTTCTTTGGAAAGTGTGATATCTCACATTAAGCACAAGGATTTTGTGTGGTCTTGCAGTGACGGGGATAAATCGGTAACCAAACTAATCGACTGATTATTGTGGACATTTTTTCTTTATCGAGGTAGCCAAATGATGTACTGAGTAAATTGTGTAGTGGGAAGGGGAAACCAATTTAGAAACACATGGAGACAAACTGTTCATATGTTTGCAGCAAAAATTATAAAAATAAATTTTTCATAAATAAAGCGCTAGAACTTCACAAACAAAGACAAAATAAACAATCGAGCCATTGCAAAACAGATATAATTAATTAAATTATTTATATACTTTAAGTGTATAATCTTCTAAATATATTTTCTTTTTTACAAAAACCATTACTATATATTTGTGTATATGCTCACAAATCCAGAGTTATGTTGGGCACAATATATTTGTGCCTGGCTAAGAAATTAGACACAGCAGCCCGAGAGGACTGACAACATTTTCGTTCTGTTATTCTTCGATTTGACACACTTGAAAGCTTAATTTATACTCCTTCGAAATTCGCCCACAAAACATTTTGTAAGTAAGAGAGAACATCTAGGATAAGCAGTGGTCGAACTGGGAGAGGGGTGGGGAGGAAGAAAGCAGTAGGAAAGGAAAATAATGTTGTTGCCGCGCGTCGTGTCTCTCCAATTATGCGATCTTTTTCTGTGACCCAACCAAAATAAATATATATATATCCTGCGGTTCCCCGGGAACCGCATATGACCCCTGGTTGAGACCCACTACGTTAATCCATGTACACCTCTCTTCAAGAGCTGCGTGCTATTCCGATATTGCAAACAGTCCCATACGGATGATGGCTGTTAGAAATTTAGCAGCAACATTAGTTTCACTTTGAAGTCTAATCAAAGAAACATTTAGTGCTAACACTAATTCAGCACGACATATACAGCATCATCATCACCATCGAGTGCCGTCTCCGCAACGAAGGTTGGCTACAATCGAGCGCCATTCCGCTCTGTCTCTTGCTTTGATGGTGCAGGTTGTCATAGGCTGACTTGTCCATCTTTTGATGTTACTTGTCCATGTTAGTCTTGGTCTGCCTCTGTCTCTTTTACCTTGTATTTTCACCTCCAGGATTACTTTTAGTAGGCTGTTGTGACTTTTAACATGGCCCAAAAATCGTATTTGTCTTGTTTGAATTGTGTAGAAATTCTCTTTTCATTTTTAGTTGTTTTAAGACTTCGTCGTTTCTTTCGACAGGTACAAATTGACTCAAATCTAACTTATGTTAACAATAAAGCAGGAAACCATTTGATTATTCGTAGAGAAAACTTTAGTACTTGTTAATATATCAACATTCAAACAACAGTAAATATACATATTACCAACACTGTATTTAACATGTACACAAAATGAAACATTTAGGTTTAAAAGAAATGGAAAGCAATAGCAAAGAGATTTAATCAGAAACAGTATTATCGTGTCCATTATTATTTGTGACTGCGTTATGTACCTTAGTTTACGCAAGTACGTTTAATCCCGTCCTGCATTTTTGTAAATGTCTTCAGATTAGGACAGAACACTAACCAGATTGACTTCCAGGACAAGTCGACTAACCAGATTTTGACTTCCAGGACAAGTTGACTAACCAGATTGACTTCCTAGACAAGTCGACTAACCAGATTGACTTCCAAGACAAGTCGACTAACCAGATTGACTTCCAGGACAAGTAGACTAACCAGATTGACTTCCAGGACAAGTCGACTAACCAGATTGACTTCCAGGACAAGTTGACTAACCATATTGACTTCCAAGACAAGTCGACTAACCAGATTGACTTCCAAAACAAGTCGACTAACCAGAATGACTTCCAGGACAAGTCGACTAACCAGATTGACTTCCAGGACAAGTCGACTAACCAGATTGACTTCCAGGACAAGTCGACTAACCAGATTGACTTCCAGGACAAGTCGATTAACCTGATTGACTTCCAAGACAAGTCGACTAACCATATTGACTTCCAGGACAAGTCGACTAACCAGATTGACTTCCAGGACAAGTTGACTAACCAGATTGACTTCCTAGACAAGTCGACTAACCAGATTGACTTCCAACACAAGTCGACTAACCAGATTGACTTCCATGACAAGTCGACTAACCAGATTGACTTCCAGGACAAGTTGACTAACCAGATTGACTTCCAGGACAAGTTGACTAACCAGATTGACTTCCTAGACAAGTCGACTAACCAGATTGACTTCCAACACAAGTCGACTAACCAGATTGACTTCCAACACACGTCGACTAACCAGATTGACTTCCAGGACAAGTTGACTAACCAGATTGACTTCCTAGACAAGTCGACTAACCAGATTGACTTCCAACACAAGTCGACTAACCAGATTGACTTCCAACACAAGTCGACTAACCAGATTGACTTCCATGACAAGTCGACTAACCAGATTGACTTCCAGGACAAGTTGACTAACCAGATTGACTTCCAGGACAAGTCGACTAACCAGATTGACTTCCAGGACAAGTCGACTAACTAGATTGACTTCCAAAACAAGTCGACTAACCAGACTGATTTTCACGACAAGTAAACTAACCAGATTGACTTCCAGGAAAAGTCAAATTTTTTTTTTTTTTTTTTTTTTTTTGTAATTTAGAGGCTCAGTTTCGCATGTGAGGATTGAATGTTTTGTTTAATTGTACATGCACTTGAAGTGTTGATTATACCATATCTTTATTGATTTTAAATCAACAAAATTATGAAAGTTTATTAATTATGTTTAGTGTTGTCTGAGTGTGGATTTTTGTAATGACGAGAATATTCTATGTAAATCTAGGTTTGAATATGATCGTCATTGTTTAGATATAATTTCCTGAATAATATATGAGTGTTAATGTGTGGAACACAACTCCATAGTTCAATCATTTTGTGATTTAACAAAGTACACACGGCACACCAACACTCGTATATCCTTAACAAGCCCCCCAATCTTATATTCATTAGACACTTGCACTCAAAGGCTCGTGAAACATTCAACGAACACAACCTCCACACACAACGATTGGGCATTTCTGTGGCGAGCTAACCTAGTTGTGCTTCCAAATTGAGAAAATGTATTCCGTACTGGAAACCTTAAATCTGAATCCCTAATAGTATGATTACCTGCTCGGCGTCTCCAGAATCGTATGAATGTTAATGAGCTGCCTGTGGCTATAAATGTTTCCTACTTCGCTATCGAGTTTTATAACTGAACTGTATATCTCTAGGGTTTTTTAAAGCATGTCTTTGTCTTGCACATTGCAATAATGTACTCGTTTGGCACGTTTCAATGCAACAAAATAACGGTAATAGAATGTTCCAGCTTAACAAACCATGTCTTGGGCATACTAACGAATGTCAAATATTAGCTGGAGGCATCTCACGTCTGTTTCCGTGTCTGTATGTTGTCGCGTGCAACAATTGCCATGTTTTTCAGGTTTTGTGTTTGCCGGATATCTTTCTTTTCTTCTTTCTTTTTCTTTCTTTCTTTATTTCTTTCTTTTATTTTTCTTTTTTTGTTGTTGTAATAACGCTCCCTCATTTAACCATAAGATATTATAAATATCATCAAAATTTCCTAATATTTATTGGTATATAGATTTCGCAGACTGTATATGTAGTAATTAACTATAGGGATCGTTTCAGGCACGCAACGTCCAGTATCAAAGTCAATGGTTACACAAATATCGATAGTCTTACTTTGATTAATTCATTCATTTACCATGCAACTTGAAATCTACAAATGAAGTCAGCTAAAATGTAAAAACTATGTCCGAGCATCCAGACTGTGTAGCCATACCGAAGAAGTCAGGCGCCACTGATTAAGCGGACCATCGCACTCTTAGTCTCATTAGCCATTTGACGAAAGTATTACTAAGAATCGTCATGAGAGGTGTAAGGAACAAAATAAAACCAGAAATAAGTCAGGAACAATGTGGATTTGTGGAAGGAAAGGGCACCAATAATGCAATATACATCTTAAGAACATTGATAGAAAGAGCTATAGAGGTAAAGAACGATCTATATATGTGCTTTATAGACTACACACAAGCATTTGACAAAGTAAAGCATGTGGAAATAATCAATATGCTGGAGAAATTAAACATTGATGGCAAGAATCTGCAAATCATAAAAAACATGTACTGGAAACAAACAGCAGCCATATGAATTAGTAACAAAACAGTACAATTCCAATATATAGAACAAGGAGTCAGACATGGCTGTATTCTGTCGCCGGATTTGTTTTCACTTTACAGCGAGCATATTATGAGATAAATAGTAGACAATAAATGAATTGAAGTCAAAGGTCACAACATAAATAAATAACGATATACTGATGACACAGTCTTGATAGCAGAGACATAGAATGAACTACAAGAAATGATAGACATAATAGTAAAATAAAGCAACAAGAAAGGCTTCAGTCTGAATAGTAAAAAAAAAACAAAAATAATGGTCATATTGAAAAAAAACAATTATCCCCATCACATAACATAAAAATAAATAGGACAAGTCTAAAACAAGTGCAACGTTACAATTACTTGGGCACAGTAACAACATCAAACGAATGATGCACCACCGAAATAAAAAGCAGGATAGCCCAGGCCAAAATAGCATTTTAGAAAATGAAAAACATCCTATGCAACAAATCTATGTCAATAGAAGTGAGAAAGAAAGTTCATCGATGCTGTATATAGCCAATTCTGACCTATGGAAGCGAATCATGGACATTAGACAAACAAATGAAAAGACAGTTAGAGGCCACAGAGATGGGATTTCTCAGAAGAATGTTGAAAGTTCCCTGGACAGCTAGAAGGACCAATGAGAAAATTCTCAAAGAGGCCAACACAAAAAGGGAGCTCCTAAAAAACATCAGAAAGAAACAATCAACATTTTTCGGGCACATCATGAGAAGAGGAAAGTTGGAGTACTTGGTTACAACTGGCAAAATGTAGGGAACGAAAGATCGCGGACGACAAAGTGAGAAAATATTGGATAGTTTGGTGTCATGGCATAGAAAACAGTCACCACAAGAACTAATACGATGCACTGTAGATAGAAGATTGTGGAAGGACATGATCGCTACACCAGTCGGTATGGCACATGATGATGATGGTGATGATGATGATGATGGTGGTGATGATGATGATGAACATCCTAACAGTATTTCATTCTACATATTCTCATTCTCTATCCATTTCTATTTCAGTCACCACAAGACAAGATATCTCATTTTCTTATTGCTTTAGTCCAGACAAAAGATTGAATTTCCTCGTTCTAATGTCAAGCAAAAAAAAAATATCATTTTCTCATTGCTCTAATTAATTGCAGACAAGAAATCTAATCTATTCCGACCATCTCGTTGTCTTACATTCCACATTAGAGACTTATCTTATTCCTGTTAAGACACCCATAACAAGTTGCTTATCTACTCGCTGTTCTAATCTTCAAAAGAGGTCATCATTATCTCATTGTTCTAAATTCCAAACAAGAGACTCATCTATTCATTATTCTAACCACCAGACAAGAAATCTATCCATTTCATGTTCAATCCCCAGTCATGTTGTCACTTCTACTCGCAGTCCCAACATACAGACAATAGATTCCATCACCCACATCCCACTCTGACTCCATGAAACACTTCGTTGAGTAACTCCTTACTGATTGGTGAAGCCCATTCCTGGAAATATGCATCACAACAACAAACAAAGAAGAAGATATTGAGCAGTTATGGGATGATCTGAGCAATCACAGCACTAGATAAACGGAAAGAAATATTGTTGATAGATGTCTTTTATGGTGATTATTTGAGAAGTATTGTCACGTGGACGGAACATCGTTTCAAGCAGACGCAGCCATGCCTTGATTGTAGTATTTAGAGCGGAGATTTCATTTATCTAAAGTGGTCCAGGTTGATTGCTCGCATGTACTTGGAGGACGCAGATCGATTCACTGAGCACACTTGCGCCTTACTGAGATTAAATTGGTTTTCTTCTACATTCTCTTGTTTTCTCGTGGTCTACTTATTTTAATTGTGTAGATGGGACGAGTATTTTATGGCGATCTTCCCTTTAAGTGAACGCATAAAAGCAATTAAACACGCCTGAATGTTGCGTAATTGTAGATTTAGGTTTCTCTTTAATTAAGTTAATTTGAATTCAGCGGGAAACAACTCTGATAACATTTGTTGTCTCCCCTCGTGGTAAACTCGAATAAACATGCAGATTTATTCCGCAGAATAACTCGAAACAGAGCCTGCACGGGGCGACATCTCTCGGGACGTTGTCCTTATTGAAATGAATAGCTGATGGCAGCATAAACTAGCGGGCAGCCTGTTTGTATCTGTTTCATAGAGCGGCTTCAAATGTTGATAGAATAGGATCCTTTTCAAAATATACCATTATATGTTTGTTAAATTAATGTATAAATTTAACTCACTCTTGATAATATTTTATACCTTGTGAATAATATGTATTTAAATGTAAGGTTTTGGTAAGACTAAACAACTATCTGAGAGAGGTTCTGAGAGAGGTCAAAGCAAAAAGAGAGCTAATTTCCAATGTTAGGAAGAGACAATCATCATTTTTTGGCCATGTAATGAGAAGAGAACAACTGGAATATATTGTAACAACTGGAAAAATTGACGGAGAGCGTTTATCTTAAAGAGATAGAGGGAAGCAAAGAGAAAAAATAACAGACAGCTTAAAAGAATGGCTTGGCAGAAGGTCAACAACAGAAATGATAAATAGCTGCCGAGATCGAAAGTTGTGGAGAGACATGATCACCTACGCCACAAGGCCTGTTACTTGATGATGATGATGATGAAACAACTATCAAAATAAAACAATATCTTAACGGTAAAAATATGTAAATGTATCAACATGCATTAACATCGCTAATGTGCACACCGAAACTACAAAATGGTAAACAAAGTCACAAACAAAGTCTTCATATTTATAAGATATGCTTTTCTCATATCTCATTAGATCTGTATATCATTGATTCAGTGGTATTATTACTAGTAAGTAATTTTTGGTGTCCAAAATAGGACATAAGATTACATAGGTGACAGAAGAAGTGATTCAAGGACCCACTAGAGATTACTTAAATACTGCAGTATCAACTCTCATGCCTAGGAAAACATTGCTTCTAATGGCTTACAGTATCTAAACAGTTAACGGTACGGTAATCTATGAGCGAAAGTGAAGGAATGAGCATTCTGATGCAATCACTTCGCAAGTCAAACTTTCAAACATAATTATCCTCCTTCACCGAGTCAACACATCCTCATTTTACAGTTAAAACTTCAGAGTTCGGAAAGGTTTCCTTATTTTCAAAGCCACAACATCGTGAAACCAATAGAAGCCGTGATCTCATCAACATGATTGGTTGAACAATATTTACTTCTTCTTGTTCTTATTCTTTCCGTCCTCACATGCCTTCCAGCGTCGAGGGGATATCTAATTTGCATTATTATCATAAATTACTCCTCCCCATTGTTTGTATGCAAGGCTAATTATTGGCTAGTTCTTTTGATTTGATTATAAAACTATCATTTAGTGAGTCAAAAGTTTGCACCCAACTTTGGGATATTACTCTTTTTATTCTCATTTTATCAAAATCAGTTACATATCCTAAATATGCGTGTCATTTACTCACTCTATAATAGTTAATGACTTCAAATTGCAACATCTGTTACCAGACGTGCATAAAAATGTTCAATTCCAAATTGAAAAATGAGTCAACACTGACGGCCACAGTCATGACTGATCATATCTGACACCGTGCAGCATTATAACCCAATAGATGTTCTGCCATAAAATGAGTCAACACTGACGGCCACAGTCATGACTGATCATATCTGACACCGTGCAGCATTATAACCCAATAGATGTTCTGCTATAAAATGAGTCAACACTGACGGCCACAGTCATGACTGATCATATCTGACACCGTGCAGCATTATAACCCAATAGATGTTCTGCTATAAAATGAGGTGTTTTATGCTTTAACTAGTAGAGCATCTGTATAAATGTGCTACTATGACGTGTCTTCACCACAAAATAGTACAAGAGGCTGTGTGCCCATATCCCCAAGAGCTGTTCTAGTAGTAGAGGAACCTCTGTGTACCATATACCTAATATATGTTCTAGTGGTAGAAATGCTACTAAGGTATCACCTAAGCTGGATAGGTAATATTTCTAGGACCAGGAAAAGCGAGACGCAAACATGCTGAAATCGGATGCACTGGGCTACTTGCTCAACATAACAGTACACAATTTTTTCTCACCACGATGGCGTCACAATATAGAAGAAAGCGATATGGTGCTCATTCCGTGGAGTGTCATGGCCCTTTGTCAACCACTGCTACTAGTGGTCAACTTCCTTTGTGTTTTGAAGTCAAGGCACAAAGAGAAAGGGCAACAGATATTGACCAACAGTAAATGTCGCCTGCCTTAGGCTGATGAACGCTTTCTTCAAACTTGATTACGTCTAGAGTGATTTTCGTAAAGAAGATATGTTAGGTCATATTTCAGTAATGCAGCTATTACATAGTTCTACCTATGAAGGCCGGTGGCCGAAACGTTTAATTAATTGTGTTTTGTCCTCACTTAGTAAAGCTGTTACATACAATGTTATATGTATGTTTTACTTCTTCCAGTTTTACAGCGGCCTCGCGCACTACTCACATATTTCTGCGTATTTCCTCTTCCCTTTTTTCGAGAAATCCATCAGTTTTATTCTGAAACCAAAGTGACATTATAAATGGCTTAAAATGATGATTGGCTATTTAAATCATTTGCTTCTAGCTGACATTTGAATGATGTACTTCTATAATTGAGTTGGCAATAAGTGGTCTGTGAACTTTAACAACACATTGTTATAAATTGTTAATATTAAAGACAGAAAATGACATTAATTGTCATTGGCAGGTCTGGAAATAATTGAAGACATGAACAAAAGGAAATGTGTTTGGATGTGACCAGAAAATAACAATAATGATGAGCAAATGAATACATTTAATGGAACAAATATATTCACATTTGAAAAAATATTTTAACTTGCAGCAATATTGTCTATACACAAGTTACTAACAACCATTAAGATCACCAGTTTCGTTTCCCATTGGCTACTTGTTTCTCAATCTTTTTCGTTTTATACATTACTACAACTTTTTGTCATTTCAGTTGTTTTTAAGTTTAGGGCGACAGTTGTCTTGGTTAGAGGAGTCGGTTGGATGGTTAACTTGAGTGAGGTTTTCTATCCCCAGATCAATACTCATCAGTCGACCTGTTGACACAAAGCTATGAACGAATCTGGAATAGAAATAATAACAGCACTTTCGAATAGCATCTACAAAAGCAGATAAATACCTCATTATCTACAAAAATCAGTATTCATAGCTTTACCAAAGTGGTTAAATGTGAGGATTGCGGTACAATAAGTCTTATGAGTCACATGACTAAGATATTGTTTTAAAAAAATCATCTAGCGAGAAGTAAGAAACAAATAAAACCAGGCATTAGTGATGAATAGTGTGGATTTGTTGGAGGCAAATACCGCCATATACATTATAAGATTACATTGGTTCTTTGGTTATGGAAGGCACTGCAAACGAATTAAAATCCATAATTGCTCAACCGCCCGTGCCAGTGGAATCATCCGAATTAATATCTCATCACCCAAACAAAGAAAGGATAGCTGTAGTCCTCATCATAGCAGTCTCAGCACACGCCAAAATTTTACATTTCTGGTAATAAGAGTCATTGACATGAACACAGATCTACACTTATGTTTCATAGGATACACTAAAGAATTTGACAACGTGAAGTATCAAGAACTAATCAAAATTTTAGAAATCACAAACTTTGGCAACAAACATCTGAGAATTTGAAAGAATATGTACTGGCAGCAAATATCTAAGATAATAAACGAAATTATGGCAACAAATATCTAAGATAATAAACGAAATTATACTGGCAGCAAATATCTAAGATAATAAACGAATATATTCCGATCGCTAAAGATGTTGTTGAATACAAGAAATCAAGAGAAATAAAACACATCAGATTGGACAGATTGTTTCATCCATTTATTGATATATGGTATAGAGGTTATCAAAGGTGAGACTAGCTACTTAGCAGAACTCGGACTATTTACTGCCTGACCTTTACCGAATATCATGCTCAGTTTCCATGTGATTGCCTAATAATAGTTTCCCGGTGCGATTAACAGATGTTCACCTTCTGTCTGCCATATGAGTGCCTTGTTGACTGAACTCTTACCAATGGACATACACTGTACAATGCTATTGTGAATCCGGGTTATTCCAACGATAAAGATCTACTTTTGACAGCGGACTGCTATCTAGAAATACATATCATGACAGCATCTAGTTTCCGAGTACTGCCAAGGTGTTTACAGTGGGTGTAAGGACCTCCATGCCCAGTACAATCTTGTGCTTTAGGCGCATTTTTTTATGTGTTATTTTTCCTCTATCCCATTCCCAAACAAATGTAACCTTTGAGCGTAACGGCAATAGACTGATATCAACCTGATTAACAACAACCTGTATAATTCTCGGTCGCCCAGCTAGTTTAAAACAGACAATGCTCTGTTTTCATGTCTTTAATAATGCGCGATTCATCTGCTGTTTAGTCGAAATGATGGGGATAGGAAGAACACAATGACGTAAAATGAACCACTCGATATATAGATCATTACTCGTATAAGCGTGTGCATTCTAATTTCTTCCTTATATCTGAGCAGTGACTGACACACCCCGTGTCAGGAGTTGAAAATCGCAATGGTTTCATGACATTTGGGAAGATCGTATTAGTAGATTTTTAAAAAAAATTAATTAAATGATGAAAGAAGAAATAAGATGAAAAAGTTAAGCAAAACAGTCTTTGAATGTACTACTAGCTCAACCAATGATTCAACAGTCCCTTCATGTAAAAAGAATATTTAATTGCTTACACTTTTGAGTTTATCTTAGTGCTTGAAGTAACCTGTCTAATTAGGTGTATCTTTGGGCGGCCTATTCCTCTCACAATATTAACTCACACGTTTTAAGTTTCATCCCGTCGTCTCTTTATAGCGGCTAGATTTGTCTTTGGCATGCGCATTTCACTTTCTTTGTTGTTAGACTAAACCCTAGATGTAAGACGAAATCGTTGCAGGTTCTTTTCAGTAAAGAGAAACATACAATATATCCACGACTAAACGTAGAAACAACATTAGAGCTAAACTGCTGAAACTGTTTTGGACGTATACTAAATGTAAATAATAGCAAAATGTTACATCTTCTCAATATTCCTGTATGGTGCAGAAACATGGACATTAGACAAGAAAATAGAACAGAAAAGTGAAGCCTTTGAAATGTGGATTTACAGAAGAATGGGTAGAATTGGATGGAAAGAAAAGAAATCAAGCGATGAAGTTTTAAAACAACTACAAATAAAAAGAGAAATACTAAATACAATTAAGACAAGACAAACGAATTTTTGGGACACGTTAAAAGACACAATAGCCTACTAAAAGGAATATTGGAAGGGAAAATACAAGGTAAAAGAGGCAGAGGCAGACCAAGACTAACATGGACGAGTAACATCAAAAGATGGACAAGTCAGCCTATGACAACCTGCACCATCAAAGCAAGAAACAGAGTAGAATGGCGACCCATGGTAGCCAACCTTCGTTGCGGAGACGGCACTTGATGCTGATAACGACTAAATCTAACAAGATGAGTTAAAATTATGTTGTAAGTGTTCAAATGAATAGTAGGAGCAAGGGCAATACGGAATTAAAAACAACAACAACAAAATATATGTGATCAAATAACACGGCTGCCGGCAAATAGGAACTCACATAAAGAACAGCATGAAACATAAACAAAAAGGGAGGAAAAAAAGACCTTCCACGTTATTGATTAACCAGTAACAGAAGCTACAAAATTATAAACTATCTCATGAATTTGCTTCCCTCAACATTAAGGCACTGGAAGACAGAGGACTTCACAGAGCAGATCCTTTGATAGAGGACTTCACAGAGCAGATCCTTTGATAGAGGACTCTACAGAGCAGATCCGTTGATAGAGGACTCTACAGAGCAGATCCGTTAATAGAGGACTTCACAGAGCAGATGCTTTGATAGAGGACTTCACAGAGCAGATCCTTTGATAGAAGACTTCACAGAGCAGATCCTTTGATAGAGGACTCTACAGAGCAGATCCTTTGATAGAGGACTTCACAGAGCAGATCCGTTGATAGAGGACTTCACAGAGCAGATCCGTTGATAGAGGACTTCACAGAGCAGATCCGTTGATAGAGGACTCTACAGAGCAGATCCTTTGATAGAGGACTACAGAGCAGATCCTTTGATAGAGGACTCTACAGAGCAGATCCGTTGATAGAGGACTTCACAGAACAGATCCGTTGATAGAGGACTTCACAGAGCAGATCCTTTGATAGAGGACTACAGAGCAGATCCTTTGATAGAGGACTCTACAGAGCAGATCCGTTGATAGAGGACTCTACAGAGCAGATCCGTTGATAGAGGACTCTACAGAGCAGATCCGTTGATAGATGACTTCACAGAGCAGATCCGTTGATAGAGGACTCTACAGAGCAGATCCGTTGATAGAGGACTTCACAGAGCAGATCCGTTGATAGAGGACTCTACAAAGCAGATCCTTTGATAGATGACTTCACAGAGCAGATCCTTTGATAGAGGACTCTACAGAGCAGATCCTTTGATAGAGGACTCTACAGAGCAGATCCTTTGATAGAGGACTCTACAGAGCAGATCCGTTGATAGAGGACTCTACAGAGCAGATCCGTTGATAGAGGACTCTACAGAGCAGATCCTTTGATAGATGACTTCACAGAGCAGATCCTTTGATAGAGGACTCTACAGAGCAGATCCTTTGATAGAGGACTTCACAGAGCAGATCCTTTGATAGAGGACTCTACAGAGCAGATCCGTTGATAGAGGACTCTACAGAGCAGATCCTTTGATAGAGGACTTCACAGAGCAGATCCGTTGATAGAGGACTTCACAGAGCAGATCCTTTGATAGAGGACTCTACAGAGCAGATCCGTTGATAGAGGACTTCACAAAGCAGATCCTTTGATAGAGGACTCTACAGAGCAGATCCTTTGATAGAGGACTTCACAGAGCAGATCCGTTGATAGAGGACTCTACAGAGCAGATCCTTTGATAGAGGACTTCACGGAGCAGATCCGTTGATAGAGGACTCTACAGAGCAGATCCTTTGATAGAGGACTTCACAGAGCAGATCCGTTGATAGAGGACTCTACAGAGCAGATCCTTTGATAGATTACTTCACAGAGCAGATCCGTTGATAGAGGACTTCACAGAGCAGATCCGTTGCAATCAATCATCAAACTCCGACATTACTTGCACTTAAAATTCCACAAGAAACAATTGAGTGATCTAACCAGATCAAGGCATATCCACAAGAAAGAGCGAAAAGAATCAAGAGATTGATAGACAATGAGGAGTTTAATAGAATGAAAGTAAAGAAAATTTAAAATGAGACAAGCGTAAACACAATAGGACGTCATCTAAGTAGGTGATTTTGATCAAATACACAAGATAAATAATAATAATAGTAAAAGTAAAGTAAAGCGTCTCGTCACGCCAAATGGCGTATAGGGAATATGATGTTAGTGATCATAATTTATACAGACTTTCGGCACATAATTTTTGGGGTAATGTGATCGGTATTACCCCCGTGTCGCTTCACTTTCCCAAAAGAAAATCCGGTACCCATTTAAGGCTGGGTGAACCCGGAAGCCGTCGATCAGGATCGAACCCTCTTGTCCTTTGCAGCCAGGTTCACCAACCACTGAGCCTTCGTGACTCCCAGTAATAATAGTTCCTTGTATAAAATAAAAAATAAAATAATTCAATCTAAAACGTCTATCCAATATTTCTATTTTTTAAAGTTTATAAAGATTATTTATTAGGCTCAGCTGCTTAATACCATTTTATATTTATTTTTGAACACTAAAATTACAGGGGAAGGGAGGGGGGGGAATATTTTTTTTTTAAACGAACGCTTCACATGTCGATTCACGAATAGAATGTAAAGGATGACCAGTCCATGCGAATTTATGTGTCGTAGCTGCATGATTAAACAGAATATAAGATACTGCATGGTTTCAACATGAAGTCGTGCAAAACAAAAAATAGCTAAACAAAATGTAACAAAAATGTTTCAGCAACAGTTAAAAGGAAATACTAAAAGAGATGAAGTAGAAATTATCAAACACATCTTCTCCCCCCTCCCCCACCTCTTAAAAACGCGCACTAACAAGCAGACACAAACACATACAACTCTAATGCGAACAAGTCACCGCCGTGAATTGTATATTTCTCTTCAAAAAGTGGTGCTAACAAACCTTAAGTACACCAAGTATTTATGTCAAATCTAGACTTAACGACTCTTTAAATTTGAATGGAAGTGAGAAACAGGAAAAGGCGCATTCTTTTTTTACGAGTATATGGACGTCGTATTTACCTTTCAATACAACTAGTATGTAATGCAGTATAATATGCAGAACTCTGAACCCTAGCTGTGGTGTACAGAAATGCATCTCTCATGAAATACGTATCTTTTTATTTGTCAGCATTCGAAAATCAAAATAAATGGACAAGAAATTAAAACAATTGACAAATAAATTCTTAGGATCAATTGTCAGTAATGAAGGCTTGAAATATGAAATATTGGCTAGAATAGCGCAAACTACAACGGTCCCGGCAAGGCTGTAAAACCTATTTGAAAAGGACATCACTTGTAGCTCTATGATCACTTTTGTTAAATCAGTCTTTCTAGGCGCTAGCGAATCATTGACCATTGCAACGTAGCCTTGTAAGAAAAGACAGGCTATGGAGATAATGTGTTATCATAGGATTTTGGGCGTCTCATACTTTGTTCGTATCACAAATGAAATAAAATCGCAATAAAGATACAACAAGCAATCGGTGTACATGGTTATCTTTTGATTATTTTGAAGAGGCGCATCATGAAATTGCTGGGACACGTATCTCGTTCTTCATTTCCAGTAAAATCTATTTTACAAGGAACTTATGAATTGAGTGAGAAGGACAGGTAGGCAAAGAAAAAGATGGAAAGATAATATGAAGGAATGGCCATAACTCGACCTTGCAGAACCCAAATAATGACTGAAGATATAAAATAATAGAGAAGGTTGACTAAAGCTGTCAGTGATGTCCCGACGATCTCCGGAATTATGGGTGGAAGAAGAATAACATTAGGAGGGCGTCTTCTTGTTTTCGGCACTAATGGATAATAATTTAATGAGTTAGCTGATTAATTAGTGTCTGTCTGCTGCATTCAACATATAAAGTAAAGTAAAGAACCCCCGTCACGCCAAGTGGCGTATAGGGAATATGGTGTTAGTGACCATAAATTCTACAGACCTTCAAGCACATGATTTTTGGGGTAATGTGGTCGATATTACGCCCGTGTCGCTTTACTGTCCCAGAAAAAAAATATGGTACGCATTTAAGGCTGGGTGAACCCGGAGGCCGTCGGTTGGGATCGAACCCTACCTCTTGTCCTGTGTAGTCTAGTTCACTAACCACTGAGCTATCGCGGCTACTTATTGGTGTACGGTCGTCTTAATAGTAGTATTGTTGTTTATACAAAATTTATTTCTTGATATATGCAATGTTGCCATGTTAGTAGGGGTAATAGTTCCTTAATCTGTATGAGCTCTCTCTCTAACAATGAGCTCTCTAACAATGAGTTCTTTAACGATGAGCTCTCTCTGTAACAATGAGCTCTCTAACGATGGGCTCTCTAACGATGAGCTCTCTCTCTCTCTAACACTAAGATCTCTAACAATGAGCTCTCACAACAATGAGCTCTCTAACGATGAGCTCTCTCTCTCTAACAATGAGCTCTCTAACAATGAGCTCTCACCGCGATGAGCTCTCTCTCTCTAACGATGAGCTCTCTCTGTAACAATGAGCTCTCTAACGATGAGCTCTCTCTCTCTAACGATGAGCTCTCTCTGTAACAATGAGCTCTCACCGCGATGAGCTCTCTCTCTCTAACGATGAGCTCTCTCTCTAACGATGAGCTCTCTCTGTAACAATGAGCTCTCTAACGATGAGCTCTCACCGCGATGAGCTCTCTCTCTCTAACGATGAGCTCTCTCTGTAACAATGAGCTCTCTAACAATGAGCTCTCACCGCGATGAGCTCTCTCTCTCTAACGATGAGCTCTCTCTCTAACAATGAGCTCTCTAACGATGAGCTCTCACAGCGATGACCTCTCTCTCTAACAATGAGCTCTAACCACAATGGGTTACAACAATGGGCTCTAACAATGTGTTCTCTAACAACCCTCTGCCTTTCACTGCTACTTAATTTGTCCAACTGTAATATGTTGTATTTCAAATATTGCTATTGTCCCATCTGTGCTAACCGCATCTCATTTCACTCAATTTTAATGTCGTGAGATGTGTGCAACTATGTTAATATGTGTCCATTTTGTTCTATATAAACTGCTTATTAGAAATTACTTTAATGAGCAACTGTAAAAAAGAAATAGTCTTTAAACAAATTACATCAGGCTCATATGTAACGAAACACTGAATGCCACTTTGTTAGATTTGTACTTTCCTTCAGTCGTAGAGCAAAAATTGGAAAACACATACGCACGCGCGCACACACACACACACACATACACGTACACACACACACACACACACACACATATACACGTACACACACACACACACGTTTTCTATTAATACACCCATATTACGCTGGCTGTCAAATTGTCGATTCGCTTCTTAATTGTGTCATTTGACAAATGTATTATTGAAATGTCTCTGGCAGCCTACACGTTGATCAATGCGGAAACAATGATTGATGCTGTCGGTGACTTCAGCATAGCTCTCCGTGAGCTTTTCCTGGTTTAGTTTGTTGCTAGAGAAAACTCACAGAAATCTCTGCACTTTACATCAAGATCAAATGGAGCATTGTTGCATGTTTGTTAATGGTTTGTATGGACGTGTTACTGGGGTATGCTGTTTATGTATAGCAACGAGGTGTCATTGGGGTATGCTGTTTATGTATAGAAACGAGGTGTCATTGGGGTATGCTGTTTATGTATAGCAACGAGGTTTCACTGGGGTATGCTGTTTATGTATAGAAACAAGGTGTCACTGGGGTATGCTGTTTATGTATAGCAACGAGGTGTCATTGGGGTATGTTGTTTATGTATAGCAACGAGGTGTCACTAGGGTATGCTGTTTATGTATAGCAACGAGGTGTCATTGGGGTATGTTGTTTATGTATAGCAACGAGGTGTCACCAGTGTATGCTGTTTATGCATAGCAACGAGGTGTCACTGGGGTATGTTGTTTATGTATAACAACAAGATGTCATTGTGGCATGTTGATTATGCTCAGTATCGAGATGTCATTGTTGCATGTTGATTATATATAGCAACGAGATGTCATTGTGGCATGTTGATTATGTTTAGTATCGATATGTCACTGTGATATGTCGTTATGTTTAGTATCGAGATGTCACTGTGGTCTATTTATTATGTTTAGTATCGATATGTCACTGTGGTATGTCGATTATGTTTAGTATCGAGATGTCACTGTGGTATGTCGATTATGTTTAGTATCGAGATGTCACTGTGGTCTATTTATTATGTTTAGTATCGAGATGTCACTGTGGCATGATGATTATGTTTAGTATCGAGATGTCACTGTGGTATGTCGATTATGTTTAGTATCGAGATGTCACTGTGGTATGTCGATTATGTTTAGTATCGAGATGTCACTGTGGTATGTCGATTTTGTATAGTATCGAGATGTCACTGTGGTATATTGATTTTGTTTAGTATCGAGATGTCACTGTGGCATGTTGATTACTTTAAGTGTAAAGGTGCCATTACCGCATGTTGTTTATTCTAAGTGTAAGGATATCATTACATAATGTTGTGCATGCTAAATGTAGGGATATCATTAGGGAATGTAATTTTGCTAATTGTAGATTTTTCATTGCGTCATGTTGTTCATGCAAAGTGCAGAGATGTCATTACGTCATGTTGTTTATGTTAAATGTGGAGATATATTCGCAATACTGTCATATTCATGACCAGGAATCTAAAAATAATATAAACACGTTGGAAGTGGTCATTTTATTCTCAAGATTATGTTCTTCCTTCTGTACATGAATCCATTCTTGAGTTTTCCTAATTTGTTCTTCCTTCTGTACATGAATCCATTCTGGAGTATTCCTAATTTGTTCTTCCTTCTGTACATGAATCCATTCTGGAGTTTTCCTAATTTGTTCTTCCTTCTGTACATGAATCCATTCTAGAGTATTCCTAATTTGTTCTTCCTTCTGTACATGAATCCATTCTAGAGTATTCCTAATTTGTTCTTCCTTCTGTACATGAATCCATTCTGGAATTTTCCTAATGTGTTCTTCCTTCTGTACATGAATCCATTCTGGAGTTTTCCTAATTTGTTCTTCCTTCTGTACATGAATCCATTCTGGAGTTTTCCTTATTTGTTCTTCCTTCTGTACATGAATCCATTCTAGAGTTTTCCTAATTTGTTCTTCCTTCTGTACATGAATCCATTCTGGAGTTTTCCTTATTTGTTCTTCCTTCTGTACATGAATCCATTCTGGAGTTTTCCTAATACAAATAGCAAATCTGCGCAACACTAACGTTTGAATACAATTTACAGTAAATGTGTTGGAGCATTGCGGGACGTATAACCTTGGCATACACAGCAATTTGAGCAAACTTAAGGTTCTCTTCAAGATATAAACGGATAATGTTGTTGAACTTATAATAACTTTATGTAGCTATTTTCGATAAGCTTATAGGTGTCGCATTTTAATGAGAAAAATGTATAATTTGTGTGTCAAAAACAGTCTTATTAAACATAAACAAGTAAATTACTATTCATCATTAATTTGATATTTAAACCACTGTGCCATCAATATGTGTGTAAGTAACGGCGGAAAATACTCTCCATTAACTATTGTTATGTATTTTTTTATATGTGATTCCACATAATCTTCACGGTGTATTTAGTTACAATTTATGTGTTCTTTGTTTCATTCCTTTCTCCTTCCTCCCTTCTTTTCTCCCTTTCTTCTTCTCTTTCTTTTCTTTTTTTCTTTTCTTCATTCACACTTAGTATACTTTTGACTTGCCTTGCACGATCACACATTAAGAGCTTTCTTTGCTAATATAAATTTAGTTTAACCTTGTTAGTTTTGGCAAATTGCTTAGTTACAGCTCTTCATAATTAACGATGTAAAATTTAAAAATAGAAGGCGTTAGAGGAAGGCATTTTATTTCAATAAGCCACAAATGTCATGTTAATGTCATCGTTTCTGGACCATCCGTTGATTATTTTTTAAATATATTTCTAAGTAATTTGTTTCACAACGTATTTAGTATCATTTAGACTTACGTAGAAGAGGAATCATATACACGTTTACCAGCGGATTACTGAAACGAAATAGGAAAACAGTATAAAATATTTTCTTTTAAATTACTAATAATGTCATGAGTTTTTGATCCGTCCCTGACAGCATAGTACACAAAATTAAACAGCGCCGTCAAGTCAAATGGCGCATAGGGACTATAGTGTTTGTGCCCATAATTTATATAGACCTTCGGCACATGATTTTTTGGGGGTAATGTGGTCGGTATTACGTCCGTGACGCTTTACTTTTCCAGGAAAAAATCATGTGTCCATTTAAAGGCTGGGTGAACCCAGAAGCTGTCGATCAGGATCGAATCCGACACCTTGTCCTTTATGGTCCAGTTCACTACGCACTGAAATATTACGGCTCCCACTGACAGCTTAGCAGGTACTTTATTGGCTCCTGTTTACGTCATAACAATGATTTTAGTAGCAAAGCATTATTAGCTGACAAGTGTGCGGAATTGATGCCTCGCTAGGGTCTCGGATAATACAGAAAATACAAGCAAGAGAAGGAGAGAAAATGACATGGAGATGGGCTCGTGTATAGAGTACAAGAGGTAGTCGGGGAGTAGAGAATGTCTCAATCGATGAATCAAAGTCGAGTAAATCGAGAAGGAGTTGTGTTGGGAGGTTAGATTGAGGTGAATGTCTTGTATATAAAAGTGAATAGTAATGATTTTATTTTTGGGGAAAATGATTGACACATTGAGTCGATAAAATGAGGTATTATTTAAATTATATAAACATTTCGCTTAATGTTTTCTTTGTTTCATGTAGTGAAGAATATGAAGGAAAAGTAATGAGAGAGATATTAGTAAAATAGAGAGAAAAAGAGGAAGGAAGGTTCAAAAAAGGGGGAAATTTACAAGGGAAAGAAAAAGGAAAAAGAAGAGAGGTAAAGTTGAAGGAGAGAGAATGGAGAATAGAGAAAAGAAAAATTATAGAAACGAGAGAAAGAGGAATGAGAGAGAAAGGGGGGGGGGCGTGGTTAAATACTCCATAAGATTCTTAGTTTACACAGAGCATGGAGATATTGCGTGTTTGAAGGAGAGCACGATAGAGATTGGAGGAGAGGGGAGGCAGTGACAGGAACAGAATGGAAGTGTTTGATCCAGGAAATTAAATATCGATTTCAAGACTGATATGAACACCTGACGGCACTCGACAGATCGCGGTATCGACTACTTGTACACATAGTTGCTACCACTCCAGCAAAGCGAACATTTTAATTTGGACTTTCTTTCAAAAGAACTCTCAGATTCAACACAAATTTATAAAGAACATCATTGTTAATATCTAACTCTAGCAACATTACGAAACAAAATCATGTGCCGAATGTTTATAAAAGAAAATATCGGAAATAGCGCCATATTTTATATACGCTACCACGTAGAGTCACGAGCTTCTTTCTTCTTCTTTCAAGTGCGTTCCACTTACTTTCCTGCGTCATATACCCACTTCAAAGCAATAGCACTAGAGCTAACGCTACATATAGCAACATATTTCATCTATTCGACATCACTGTATGGTACAGAAGTATGGACATTATTTGTAAATAATAATACAGAGCAGAAAAAGCAATTGAGATGTTAATTTATAGAAAAAGGGAAGATTTGAGTGCAAGAATAAGAAGACAAAAAAGACTGAACTCTTGAATCAGCTTGGAAACAAAAAATAAAAGAATTAACACAATTCGAATAAGACAAATGGAATGTGTTGTCGTCCACCATAAGGAGAAGAGAGAGAGAAAACTGGCGCTCCATGGTAGCCTACCTTCGATATGGAGACGGCAAAGCATTAGTTAATTAATTCCTGCCGCACAAAATTGTTATGTTTTTCTGTTGCTGTTTTACATTTTAAATGTTTTTGTTATGACAATCATGATTATGAGCAATGTCTTATGCCTAAAAGACCATGACGCTGAAACATTCGTGTCACTTGTGTTCTTTCTGAGTTCTATTGCTGATCTTCTATCACAGCAGCTGATTGTTAAACTTCTTTGCTGCGTCGCCTTTATCCCCACCTCTTTTTTTCCCTATATTTTTAATGTTTCAACATTTTCAGGTATTCGTTTTCTCATGATGTGACCAGAGAAGATAAACTAAGAATGTCTCGCTTTGTAATGTGTTTTTTAAAATTCTCTACTTATCTTCTTCTTCTTCTACCATTAACTCCCTGTGGAGCATAGGTCTTCAACAAACAATTTCCAAGCCGTTCTGTTGCTTGTCATTCTTTTAAGATTGTTCCATATCTTCCCAATCATCTTCATCTCTGCTTCTATATGTCTTCTCCGAGAATTCCTTGGTCTTCCTCTTTGTCTTTTTCCCTGGGGATTCCAAATGGGGCATGTTGTGTAATACTCTCAGTTGGCTTCCGCAGTGTGTGTCCTATCCAGCACCATCGTCTTCACTGTATCTCTTTATCCACTGGTATTTGACTGGTACATTTCCATAACAGCTCTACTTATGCACTGGCCTTATTCAGTTATGCCATCATTGTGATGTCTTATGTATTTGCTCATACCAAGTCACAGAACATATGACATCTGAACAAATGAAAAAAAGAACGTGGATGAACACGTGTTGTCTACCATGAGAATTAAACAACCGTGTACACATAATCTTGTTCATGTTTGTGAAGTTTTTGAAATAAGAACAGGAGTAAGGCAAGGATGCCTCCTGTCTCCATTTCTCTTTCTACTGGCCATAGATTGGATTATGAAAATAACTCAAAACAACAGAAATGGGATCCAGTGGTCACTGACCAGACAACTTGATGATTTAGACTTTGCTGATGACATAGCTCTCCTATCACACAGTCATCAACAGATGCAGGATAAAATGAGTATATTAGATGAGAGATCACAACAGCTAGGACTAAAGATTAATAGAGATAAGACCAACATTATGAGAATTAATGCAGTTGGCAATAACCAAATAAAACTAGGAGAAATACCTCTACTAGACGTACAATCTTATATATATCTGGGCAGTAATATAGATAAAGAGGGAGGAACAGAAAATGATACCAAAATAAGGATATCAAAAGCAAGAGGAGCTTTCATTGCACTGGGAAACATATGGAAATCCAAATAAATTAAGCTAAATACAAAAATAAAAATTTTCAACTCAAATGTTAAGTCGGTCCTATTATATGGCTGTGAAACATGGAGAATAACAAAATTGACAATCACGAAGGTAGAGACTGTCATTAATGGATGCTTGCGCAGAATAAAGGGATGGAAATGGCAGGACAAAGTCACTAACGTGGAATTATGGAAATGTACCGGTCAAATACCAGTGGATAAAGAGATACAGCGAAGACGATGGCGATGGATAGGACACACACTACGGAAGCCAACTGAGAGTATTACACAACAGGCCCTTTTTTGGAATCCCCAGGGGAAAAGACAAAGAGGAAGACCAAGGAATTCTTGGAGAAGACAGATCGAAGCAGAGATGAAGATGATGGGGAAGACATGGAATGATCTTAAAAGAATGGCAAAAAACAGAACGACTTGGAAAGTGTTTGTTGAAGACCTATGCTCCACTGGGAGCTAAAAGGTAGAAATACACATAATCTCTAGCTCAGTTTAGTTTAGTCAACAAATCACCTACATAGGACATCTCCATAGTGCTTATATCCCCTTATATCCCCAGTGTTATACCACACATCGGTGAAAGCACTGACGATGGATTCAGCTCAAACGCATGAACTCCGTAGCACCGGCTATGACCTTGATCGTGAACCTCCGTATTCGCCTCTTACGGCATGTGTAGCAGGTGACAGTGACTCGATTATTTTCTCCCCTGAATGTGATCAGCACCACGGTAGCCACACAAAAACAATCTTCAACTTATTTACACCGGAACTACAAATAAACGATCACCTACTTTCTATAGACCAAATCCCAATATACATGTTCATTACATGCAACTGCAGTATGATTTGATGTATGCCCATAGCCAACTTCGGAGAAAAAAATAGCTGGACATTAAATGTGAGTTATCTAGGAAACTAGCAAATATCAGTTGGAATCGAGGTAGCAATATTTTGATACAATTATATACACAAAGAGTTAGTCAGTCCTTGAATTGAAAGTGTGGATCACAACAGTCAAAACAGTTTGACAAAAATAAAATACAGACACATGCCTGATGTATTATTATTACACAAACTTTAAATATCTACACAAATCTATCTAGTTGATATAAAATAGATGACAAATGAAAAGAAGAAACATGGAAATAGCATTCTAAACTACACTGTAGACCTCAGAATAATTAGCAATAGCAAAGATAGAGAGAGGAACAAGGTGTGGTTGTCGCAAAAAGCTGAACGTACAAAAACTCATCGAAATCAAAACCGTTAAAACAATCAGCAACACTCAATGATCGCACACTTTGTCAGAACTAGCAAGAAATATAAGACAACAGGGTAAATAGATTAACAAAGAGACATGGAGAGAAAACATAACAGAAAAGTACATGATGTGAAGTACCCAAGAGGCGTTTGGATTTGTGTGTGCATAGAGATGACTCGGTTACAAATGTACATAGCAATGGAAGAGATCACTCGGTTACAAATGTACATAGCAATGGAAGAGATGACTCGGTTACAAATGTAACTAACAATGGAAGAGATCACTCGGTTACAAATGTACCTAGTAATGGAAGAAATGACACGTTTACAAATGTAACTAGTAATGAAGGAGATGACACGGCTACAAATGTAACTAGTAATGGAAGAGATGACTCAGTTACAAAAGTAACTAAAATGGAATAGGAAGAATGGTTTTCAGTCTCAAAAAGGAGAAGAGTTAACTCTGGCCATAGACAGCTCAAGGAAAATTCTCGAGTAATTACAAGACTGAAACTGAATCTCCGAGGGCCGCAACAGAAATGGCTTGACACACACATTAAAGGAAAGGTAAAAGTAAAGTACGAGACTTGAACCGGCGTCTTAGCACGCCAGTTTCCACCCATATGTGCTCGGCCGCCTATCCAGAAATGAGATTTCTGTATAGTGTCGCCTCAAGCATCGAAACTCAGATGCGAAGCAACATTCCTCACCTTCCCAGGGTAATACCCTGGTACCCATTTCTGCCAACGGCTGGGTCGACCGTGGGGGTATTTTTTTTTTCCAACCACGAGTACAATTCACACTGCTCCCAGCGGGAATCGAACACGGGTTGTCCGAAAGTTGGTAGTCCAGTCGAGTGGTTTTCCCAACTAGGCTACTGCTGCGACTGTCATATTTTCTAGAGCGTGGTGACCCAGTGGATACCCTCATAGTGTAGCATATAGAAATGAAAATATGTAGATAGAGTAATTAAATAAGAAGAAACTAATTTTTTTTTATGCAATCTATGTAAAAGAAAAATCTGATACCACGGTTAATATAACACATAGTTGAATCATAGACAACGAAATAGAACTAATATCAATATTTTAGTTAGAAAGACTACATTTAAAAACAAGTGTTTTCATTACAATTTGCTTAGTTGTGATCTAATATAACCTGGAAGACATAATTTAAGGTTGAACGGGTCGTGTCTCGCCAAGAAGGCAAACACCTCAAGACTAACTACAAAACATGTCTAGAACAGATCACATGGTCGCAGTTCGCCTTTGCACTGGACACAACAGAGTGAGACGCCATGTGTGGAATCACCTACCCGTGTCACTGATGCAGAAGCTGTCAACCCCAGCTCATCCCAATATATAATCAGAAACTGCACGGCAGAAGCACCATCTGTATCAGTCAGCAGACTCCATCACAGAATGAGGAACCCAGTCTCAATGAGCAAGATTACCAAAGTGAACTGACGTCTACGCATCAAAAGCTGCTAACTGCCATAGATAATCACCAATTTTTCTCCCAAGCGCCTTGTCTTGAATTCATCTCCATATTTCCCCATAATTCTTCCATCTGCAAGCCGCCATCTCAAACTTTACTTCATCTGTACCCTTTAATATGCTCTTATTAACCAAACCGTGTTTCTTCTGCCTGAATTATTTCATTTGATTCACTTTTTAACTCGTTCACTATTTCTCCTTGAATACATTTTTATTTTCAAAACTCTGTTTCCTTGCGTTAAATTTACCAATCGTGTTTGCTTAATTTGTGAGCATCTTCACATAAAAAATAAATCGATTCCTTTTTGTGCAGAACCCATTATTATTTTATTATTCAGCGGACACAATTTACTCAGAATTCTCCAGACAACAAAATATTGTAATTAAATCGAACGCAGTATAGTTCACACCGTAGAAGTCATAACTGTTATTAAACAAACAAAAAAATCGCAAAACTCATTCATATTTCTCACACAGAAACATCTGAAGTCTTGTTAAAGCAACCATCGTTTTCATCTTGGCGCTCTAATCATCCGGTTATGAGTGTAATGAGTTTTTTTTTTCTTCGCCGCTGTTTGTTTGTTGAAGTGAATATCGGATTTGCTATTTCTATGTTCTCAAGCTTGTATTTATGTGTCTGGCTTTGAGGAATGGGAAAATACTGACAGCATTTATTTTGGCTGACAGCATTTCTTTTGGCTGAGTGATTACTTTGGTGAAGAAACGGCCAAATCCATAATGTTCTTGCTTCACCCAAGCATTGTCGGAAGCGAAGGAGAAAAAACACGCATTGAAGAAAAAAATGGAAATAGGAAGTGTGTGAACTGCACGGAAAATGCGATAAACCGACTACATTATAGATTGGCTTCTGTGACGTATATCGACTGTCAAAATTATTATAAAATAATAAGCAGAAAAAAAAATGAAAACAAAGAGAAGTGTGCAACATGACAAACAATTGTGAATGCATTGATGTGGACTGGTTGTGGTATTAAAGACATAGTGGCTATTTGGAAAATGTCAATGTGACATTTCTTGTTAGTAAAACGCGATGAGTAAGACAATGGTTATGTAGTAACTTATCCAACCAGTTACCGCGTGTTTGTGTTCACATGGCTACCATCCAATCCATCGATTTATATCAAAATGGATACAAATTAGAAATGTTCGAAATGTGATAACATCAAGAATAAAAAAAGAACATCTTTATCTCAAAATACAGTGGCTTAGTACTAGCAGGTGCATTATATCGATTATGCATTATACATCCTATATCGATTATGCATTATACATCCTATATCGATTATGCATTATACAAGCTCGACGCCATTTTTCTAGGTCAAATCGACGTCTTAGCACGCGAGTTTCCACCCATATGTGCTTCTCCGCCTATCCAGAAGTGTTCGGAAACTTCTGGAAAGTGTCACTTCAAGCATCGAAACTCACGATGCGAGGCGGCATTCCTCACCTTTCCAGAGTACTATCCCTTGCACCCATTTCTGCCAGCGGCTAGGTCGACCGCGAGGGGGGGGGGATTTATTTTTCCAACCACGAGTACAACTCACACTGCTTCACAACTCACACTGCTTCACAACTCACACTGCTTCACAACTCACACTGCTTCACAACTCACACTGCTTCACAACTCACACTGCTTCACAACTCACACTGCTTCACAACTCACACTGCTTCACAACTCACACTGCTTCACAACTCACACTGCTTCACAACTCACACTGCTTCACAACTCACACTGCTTCACAACTCACACTGCTTCACAATTCACACTGCTTCACAACTCACACTGCTTCACAACTCACACTGCTTCACAACTCACACTGCTTCACAATTCACACTGCTTCACAACTCACACTGCTTCACAACTCACACTGCTTCACAACTCACACTGCTTCACAACTCACACTGCTTCACAACTCACACTGCTTCACAACTCACACTGCTTCACAACTCACACTGCTTCACAACTCACACTGCTTCACAACTCACACTGCTTCACAACTCACACTGCTTCACAACTCACACTGCTTCACAACTCACACTGCTTCACAACTCACACTGCTTCACAACTCACACTGCTTCACAACTCACACTGCTTCACAACTCACACTGCTTCCAGCGGGAATCGAACACAGGTTGTTCGAACGTCGGTAGCCCAGTCAGTTGGTTTTCCCAACTAGGCTACCGAGGCCCCCAAATATTTATATTGGCAGATCATATTTCTACCATATTTCATCTGTCATATTTCATCTGTCATATTTCATCTGTCATATTTCTAATAGCAGACCAATAGATGCCCACCTTCTCCACCCCCCCCCCCCCTTCTTTCTCTCCCTAAAAAGATTACGCATATTATGCAAACTGATGACTCTGCTTACAAATACTGCTGATCACTCATAAGGTCACAAGGGTGAAATTCTTATGCTTATTAACAATTCCATCCCAGCAAAACTGATAGACGTAGTCACAAACGGAGAGGCAGCGATCATTGGTACGGACATATACATTAACTCCGCTAGTATACGAATATTTAATATATAATGTCTAAATGACAAATTACTGAAGCTGGAGTCAATGGAAATAACACCATCAAAGTGTCTGATAGTAGGAGACTTTAACAGCCGCTCTGAAAGATGGGGATATAAGGAGTCCAATGTTAGAGGTGAAAAAGTGGAAGAATAGGAAATAGACAACAACCTATTCCTCATAAACTCTAGGGAGGACCCCCCAACCTTCTACTCAAGAAGATGGAAAACAACTTCCACTCCCGACCTAGCATTTGCAACTGGAGACATATCTATCAAAATAACCAGAAAAGTGCTGAACCAACTTGGAGATAGTGGCCATAGACCAGTCAAACTTTCAGTGGTTCTTGCTCACATCACAAACAGGAGTTGCAAATACAACTTCCCCACTGGAACTATAAGAGAGCAGATTGGGCAAAGTTTACAAGGCTCACTGATGCATATACTGCGCCTATCAACACCCACGAAAAGAAGGTCAATAATATGATAGAGCGGTTAACAAATGGAATCCTGAGAGCTGCTAAAGAATCCATTCCTAGAGGAGCAAGAAAAAACTATAAGCCATGCTGGAGCAAGGAAATACAAAGACTAGAAGAGGAACTGGACTCTGCCAGAGAACTAGTTGAAACATCACACAGCACAGAGAGCAACATTGCCTACAAAGCAGCCTTGGTCAAATACAGACGTGAAGTCATGATATCAGCAAGACAGAGCTGGATAGACAAAACAGAGAGCCTTAATCTAGACAAAAATGGTCATAAACTATGGAAACTTGCGAAAGCTCTGACGAAAACAACTGCCGACCTCCAATATCATTAACACACAATCAGAACATCCTCACATGCAAAAGGGCAGCAAATCTACTGATAGAGACTTACAAAAACATTAGTAGAATAAACATTCCAATAGACAAACAGAAAGCTGCAAGACGGGAAAACCAAGATGCAAAACACATGCCTTTAGCATCAGAAGAGCATCAGACGACCATCTTTACCCCAACTGAATTAGATGTTGCCCTCAAAGGATTAAAGCTCAAAAGTTCCCCTGGTAAAGATGGAATCTCCAACGAAATGCTCCTAAATCTGGGACAGAAAGCCAAGAGCCAGCTTCTAAGGATAATAAATGCTAGCTGGAAGAGAGTTCATGTGCCGGCAATCTGGAAAGAAGCTATTATGGTGCATATCCTCAAGCGTGAAAAAGACTCACTAGACCCAAGTAGCTATAGACCAATTAGCCTACTGAGCTGCCTGAGTAAACTCATGGAAAGTCTGGTTAACAGAAGACTTACGTGGCATTTGGAGACAAAACAACAAATCGTACCACAACAAAGTGGCTTTCGTCAGCACAGATCAACTGAAGACCTGGTCACCTACATTGCACAGGAAATAGAGGATGCTCTACAAGAAAAGAAACACATACTGGCAGTGTGGGTCGACATGGAGAAGGCTTTTGATAGGGTATGGCTAGAGGGTTTAGAGAACAAGCTTTTTAGACTTGGCATCCAGGGTCGTTTATTCAATTGGGTCTCACAACACCTTCAGGATAGAACGGCCAGAGTACAAGTTCAAGGTCAACTAAGTAAGAAGGTCTCTATCGAACAAGGTGTCCCACAAGGCGGAGTCTTGTCACCAACACTCTTTTTAATTTTCATAAATAACATCGTAATGTACATTCCACCCAGAATACACTCAGCAATATACGCAGATGATCTGGCGTTATGGGCTCGCGAGGAAAGTATGTTCGGGGGCTGGACCCAGGATGCAAGATGCCCTAGGTTAACTTGAAAAATGTAACACCTGGTTCTTACCAATCAACGAAAAAAAACTACATATACAATTTTCAGCCTATCAAGAAACACACTCTCTGCAAACTTAAAGATAAAAGACCATACACTACCTATTGACCAAAACCCAACATATCTTGGCGTCACCATGAATCGCAGAATGACCTGGAAAAGTCAGATAGACAGAGCAAGGGAAAAAGCCAGAAAACGAACAAATATTATGAAGAAATTGGCAGGAACGGACTGGGGGGGTGGGGGGGGGCGCCGCAGACAGCAATATTTTGAAAAGACTAAACGTAGGAAGAGTCAGACCTGTTCTAGAGTATGGAGTCACAGCCTGTGCTATGGCTTACATATCCACCATTGCAAAATTAACAGAACACAGAACCAAGCTGCCCGTATCATCACTGGTGCTATGAAATCTACACCTATCGAGACTCTAGAAACAGTAACAGGTTTACAACCCTTAGATGACAGACGGGTAACTAAAGTATTACAACAAGCGAAGAAATATAGAAGGCTCCTTAGCCGTCATGCACCAAAGAATAACTGGTTCCGGAATTTTAAAACTAAAGAGGAGCAACTTCGCTGCAATTGCCAATGAACTAACTACTGGAGACCCAGTACTTTCCCAAACAATATCGAAACCCTTGGGCCCATCTGATATGTCTCCTCAAGGAAAACATAAAATGCCAGAACTTAATGAAAATATAACAGGAATCATGAAAAAAGGCACACAATCAGACACAAAAAGAAAACACGTAGCAGAAAAACACAATCACGATACCTACCCACATGACTCTTGGTCCCACATATACATAGATGGCTCTGCTACAAATGCCACCAGAAATGGAGGGGGAGGTGTGTTCTTGACGCTGAATAATCAGGACGAGATCACCAAGTCAATAGCTACTGGAAAATTCTCAAACAACTTTAAAGCAGAAACTGAGGCCCTCAGAGATGCTGCAACACTGGCTAATCAACACAAAAATAACATGCACAATAAATTGGTGATTCTGACAGATGCACTGTCAGTACTATCAGCTCTAAAAAGCCCCAAGAACAATGAACTAGATGACTTGAGAACAACCCTGGACCAACTATGCAAAAACTTCCAGATAGTCGTCATTCAGTGGATACCATCACACTGTAATATACACGGGAACGAACGCGCAGGCAATTTATCTAAAGAGGGAGGGAGATTACCACAAGAGAACCATCCGCTCAGTTATGATGAAGCCAAATCCATCCTCAAGGGTCAGTTCCATGAAAAATGGAAACGAGAACACCCAAAGCATAACGAGAGGGACGGATACCATCAACTGTCAAGGAGGGATCAAGTCATCATACTTCGCTTACGCACTGGCCACAATAGAATGAGAAATCACATGCTCACCAAATTCAAAATAGGTACTGAGGCGAAGACGAGCCTCCCAGCACCAGAGCTGGAAGTTTTCAGCGACCCAAAGCTGATGGCTTGCGCCAGGATCGGTGAACCAAAACCATCCTGACCCTGCCTCACCTCTCCGCGGTGTCTCCAGTAACAGACTAACCTGTCTAGTCTGGCCAAGCGTGCAAGGATGGAAGAGAGAAGACAACCTGGTACTCAAAATTGTCGTGCTGAAGTCGGATGTGTTGGGCCGAAAGGCGCAATTATAACAGTTATACTGCAAACCACAACACAACGCAGATAAGTCCACTACGTTCTTGTAAGGGCGGATGATGAAGAGGAATATTCTAGTCTACCACGATACTCTAGAATACTTTAGTCATCGGGCGAACGCAACCAACCAACCAACCACCAAAATAGGTACAACCAGCCTATGCCACTGTACACTGGACAATATGACTACAAAACATGTTCTACAGGATTGCCCCAAGTACACAGACTGAGAAGAGCAATGTGGTCCACGACAACCTCCCTGGAAGAGAAACTATATGGGAAAATCCATTCGCTTAAACAGACAGCTGACTTCTCGCAGAGAGAGAGAGAAAGAAAGAAAGAAAGAAAGGAGAGAGAGAGAGAGAGAGAGAGAGAGAGAGAGAGAGAGATCACCCCTCAGCACGGCCGTCCTCCTCGTACTCCTCGGAATTCGGATTTTGAAGTCTCTTAATTTCTCCTCTATCCGTTATCTTCGTGTAATCTTCACAATCGACCATAAAGAAGTGACAACATGATTTGTTTCATCAAACTCTAAAGTCCTCTCTATTGATGCATTTCAAGCAATGAAATAAGTAGACCACCGTAATTATTCCCAGGGTTGAGGGAGGCATATTCCATCTGCAAGAGAAGAAGCAGCCTTAGAAACAAATCTACCGATAAGGGTGACACAACTACGTCCTTTAACTTAAAACTTTGAAAACTAGCGCGGGCAGAGACGGCTTTCTTGGTCTTAATTCGAGTGTCGTGGATAGTTAGTTAGCAGGTTTGCTTTTCATTACTTCTGTATATTATCACTGTATGTCTTTATGAGTTTGCTTTTCGTTACTTCTGTATATTATCACTGTATGTCTTTATGAGTTTGCTTTTCATTACTTCTGTATATTAATTATCACTGTACATCTTTATGAGTTATATATTAATTGAATGTCTTTCATATCTGTAGTATTGCAGTTAACAATGACAGACAAAAATATGTTTTGCCAAAAATAACTGCTCCTTTGATACTATAAATAAAGAAAACTTTGAACACGTGTTTTCAGTGTTTTATTTGATTATTTTTTATGATAGTTCTCTGTAACTTTGGCACACTAAGACCTAGATTTCCTATTGATCACTTCATTGTGTTAAACTTTCTTTCTCATTTGTTTTGCGTAATGTCCTCAAATGTCTGGAAACAGTTCTTTCAATATCACACATTGGCTCAGACATCATTAGCGCACTTCTACTGATGATTCCTTGATTATTCAACGACGGAAGTTCTTTCAGATTTGTTTGCCGCCATATCTTCGGACGTGACGTCTGACCGTTTCTGTCTGAACACGTGACAACTAGCAGACGTGTCGACCGGGAGAATAGAATTTGAAATGAATAAACTGGCGACGAGGAAATCTCTCTTAATGAAGCTGTTCCTAGAGCTGTAGTGGTTTTCAATCTTTCCAAATTCGATAAAGAGGAGGGAGGACAGAGGGAAAGGTGTGTGTGTGTGTGGGGGGGGGGGGACGCGTGGGGGTAGAAATATGAGTATTATGAAATATTCAGTATTGTGCTACCGGAGTATATAATTAAAACAGGTATATTTAATTGGATGGAAAGAAAAGAAAACAAACGATGAAGTCTTAAAACAACTAAAAATGAAAAGAGAACTACTAAACACAATTCAAACAAGACAAATGCGATTTTTGGGCGATGTGAAAAGACACAACATCATACTAAAAGTAATTCTGGAGGGGAAAATACAAGGTAAAAGAGGCGGAGGCAGACCAAGACTAACATGGACGATCAACATCAAAAGATGGACAAACCAGCCTATGACAACATGCACCATCAAAGCAAGAGACAGAGCAGAATGGCGTTCCATAGTAGCCAAACTTCGTTGCGGAGATGGCACTCGATGATGATGATGATGATGATGATGATATTTCATTTTCTGGCTCATTATTATAAAGAATGATTTGAACAAACTATAAATGCAGGCACCATTAATAAGTGTCAGTCTTCATAGTATATTTCCTACTATAGCGTGATGAGGTGAGAACGTTGTCCTACTCTGTCCTTCTTTTATTATGAGGCCTAGAAGTGAAGTTACTGTGTTTATTCAGCTGCGAGGAGTATGGAAGTGACGTCTGTTGTCATAGTTTGTCCTTACTCTTCTGGTGTGTATTTAGCGTAAACTGTTTACTTTGTCATTTCCCTTTAATCAATAGGTGCAGTGTAGAGGTGACTGAAATTGTCCTGTTTTATTGGTATGTGCGTTGGTGGGTGGGTATGTGGGTTGGTGGGCGGTGTGAGGGGGGAGGGGATAAATGCAATAAGAGGCATGGAAATGAGAAGCTGCTGTAATGCTGGTGATAAGAATGAACATTAAATAAAAGAAAAAAGTGGTATGACAAAGCTTTACGTAGATGAGAAACATAAGTAGAACGACGCTTCGGCCAATTAAGCCTTCAGCTGGGAACAGTGAACAACAACTCAAAAATGTATAAGGGTATACACAGAAATCTAGCTACATGACGATAATTTGCTAGACTATCAAAATAGGAAAAGAAAGTCACTTCCCTGTGGTCCGGAGCTTGGGCAGACGTCGACTGGACTGTAATTGATCAAGCCCGCGGACACAGGTGTGGAATATAAAGAAAGGGAGGGGTTCTAAAAATATGTGGAGGTGGGTGCAAGATTCCAGACTCTACTATTACTGGAAATGTTTATATGAGTGTGATTCCCAATATGGGCATCCTCATGGACAATGTACGTACCCAGGCGAACACATCAATCTGAGTATATCTGCAACTATGGGTGTACACACCGAATATATGTGCCCCAAACGCATGGGAACATAACCATTACAAACCCATAGGTGTCCATATGTGCCAGTACACATACAGACATATACACACATGTGTAGGTGCGAGTGTGCATGAGGGTAAGAAAAGTGTAGCAGGTATCCTATGATTATAAGAGCGATATGTTCATACATTGTGGGGACAGCGAAACCAAGTGGACTATGAGACGATTCTCAAGGGCGAACAGGCTTTGGAACATTTGGGCGTTTGCAATTCCTGAACGCTAATACAAAGAAATATTGTTTTATAATGAAATAGCGCCCGGCTAAAGGATATATGTGAATTGCAATTCTTATAAAATCTTGAATAGTGAACCGAAACTCCGACATAATCTTCGAAAGAATGAAATATCTACCAACTTACAACGACAAATTTGGCAATCTTTGATTAGGAAGTTGTGTTACCAGCCATGTATCAAAATGTTGCTGTAAAGAGCTTGAAGCATAGTTCTATAAAGCATTACTTGTATACATAAAAGATGAAAACTTGGTGATGGAGTTATGTAAAAAAGAGTAAAAAAAAAACAATAACAGGAAAATGCAAGAAACAAAACACAATAATTCTATATAAGTAGATTTATAGCTATTGGTCGTTTCAAATCTAAATGTTCACGATTAACATGAAATATCTCCTCTTTCCCTGCACTTACAAACTTGATTTTTTGCATCTGGCCTTGTTTTTCCAAGGTCCCACCGATTTCACAAAATTTAATGATGTAGGAAGTATGCTTCATCATGAAGCAGCACTTTCCTTTGATCTCAGTGAATTTACGGATCTTTTTGCTCCTGGAGAAAATAATTTACCGTACATTAATGGAAATCAGCTTCTCGACATAGGCGTCTCTACACAACTTGAAAGTTGGAGGCGTTTATCAACTGTTTACTTTCTATTGTTTACTTTCTTTAAAATACTATGAGAATGTCAATGTTATAGCCTTTACAGACGGTCTAAAACAAATCAGCGTATAAACAGTTCCATTAATGAAAACTATTTAAACAATATACAACAAAGAATACATTTAAAAAAATTAATTATCCGTTGCGAGCGATAACGAGCATGACATATCAAGCAAAGTTATTGTTTATGGGTACGCATGTGACTAAAGAGTCCGATGTAAGCACGGGATCCTCTTCACTGTAAAGAGCTACATTGTTCGTTTTATGTCTTTCCATGTGACTTTCATTATTTTACGTAAACAAGACATATGAAAGTGATTTAGTTTCTTTGCATGCCTGCAGTACACATATCAAGAATCTTTACATTTTCAAAACGTTATCAACTTTAGCTAAAGATTGATCATGCGGACATATAAAAACGTCCATTATTATTTCATTTATTCTGAATCAGAGGAGTCTAACATATTGATTACTAATCTGGGCTGAACGAACGATAGTCCATCTTTTTTCCAATAGTCATTTTCTTCTTTTAAGACATGATCTTCACATTTGCACCAAAAATCTTTGTCAATCTGTGATAGAGCAGCATATGTCAGTCCTTTTATATCGCATAGTTTAAAACTTGTATTCTCAGCTGCCACCTACCCTTTAATTTTTGCCCAAACGAGTTCAATGGGGTTTAATTGTGGATGATAAGGGGGCAGTCTCAAGCACGTATGACCATGCTGTTGAATGATTTTGTCTATTTGGAATACTTTGGTCTTTTGCGATTTCTTAACAAGTGACAGTAATTCAGGTTTCAAAAATCCCTCGTTAAATGGAATTCCTTCCTTTCTTAGCCAAATCTTTATAACATCTTTTGTACTGGTAGATGTAGGAATTGTGTCTTCTTCTGCCACAGCGTTGTGGTACGACGCGTTGTCCATTACCAGACAGGATGGTCTGTCTAGAATTGGAAGAAGAGTATTTTCAATCCACTCTCTAAATATATGGCCATTCATCTCGGTGTGATAGTCCCTGTTGTCAGTATAATTAGAGGTGAATATAAGTTCTGCATTTTTCACCAACCCTTCTTTTCGGCTGCCTGCATGTGCCATTATAATACGCTGTCCTTTTCCAGTGGGTACACATCTTTTAATACTTCCATCTGATAACTGCCATTCCTTTGCACTTGTGTGGTGAGAATTTATCCAAGATTCATCTAGAAATACAATATCATAACCTTGGTTACGCATTTCCCGTACTTCACGTAAATATTTACTCCTCATAGAAACTAAGTGCGGCTTCTCGCAGATGACATTTCTACCACTATCGTACTTTCTAAACGTAAAACCGATGCTTCTAACAGTTCTCCATAATGTTGCTTTCGACACAACAATGTCATTTTCTGCTCTCAGTCGAATTTTCAGTTTTCTTAAAGTCACAGTTTCTTTGGAATCGAACATTTTACAAATTGCTCTTCTAATCACTTCCTTGTCAAAACTATCTACTACTTTCTTTCTTCCTAGCGTCCTAGTCTTGATTGAACTGGACACTCCGTTAGCTTTAAGCACTTGTTTGAAAAAGCGTTTGCTTATACCCAATGCGTGAATAGTTCTCTTTTCTGGCTTTGAGATGTTTCGATATAGTTTTCCACGCTTAGCTTCTATGCAAAAAATATTTATACACCTTTATTGCCACTGATTGCAATGTAAGGAACTTTACTTTTATACCCATTGACTAACAGATCACAAATTTAACGAAATTACCCAATAATTAGGATACGCCGTTGCACATAAATCACAACAAAACGACAGGAAATGGGATGCACCGGATATAAAATTATAACTATGACGCGTTTTATGTGTTTTTTAGTGCTTAAAACAGGGAAATTGGCGCGCATTACGTTCAAGAAGACAAGTCCGTGGGTGTTCACTCATATGAAGCGGTAATTCCTCCAAATATATGGTTTGACCAAAATGCCTTAAATTTGTATACTTCAAATAAAGAATATTTAAAACTATACGTTTGTTGGTGAGGAAATGAATGTACTTCTTGGGACCAAAAAATCACAAGACCATATGCAAAATTTCAGCATTATCAATCAATTGGTTGCAGAGATATGGAATTTTAAACACCTTCAAAATATTTTGAAACGACCAATAGTATCTATATTATAGGTCGTTTCAAAATATTTTGAAGGTGTTTAAAATTCCATATCTCTGCAACCAATTGATTGATAATGCTGAAATTTTGCATATGGTCTTGTGATTTTTTGGTCCCAAGAAGTACATTCATTTCCTCACCAACAAACGTATAGTTTTAAATATTCTTTATTTGAAGTATACAAATTTAAGGCATTTTGGTCAAACCATATATTTGGAGGAATTACCGCTTCATATGAGTGAGCACCCACGGACTTGTCATCTTGAACGTAATGCGCGCCAATTTCCCCGTTTTAAGCACTAAAAAACACATAAAACGCGTCATAGTTATAATTTTATATCCGGTGCATCCCATTTCCTGTCGTTTTGTTGTGATTTATGTGCAACGGCGTATCCTAATTATTGGGTAATTTCGTTAAATTTGTGATCTGTTAGTCAATGGGTATAAAAGTAAAGTTCCTTACATTGCAATCAGTGGCAATAAAGGTGTATAAATATTTTTGCATAGAAGCTAAGCGTGGAAAACTGTATCGAAGCATCTCAAAGCCAGAAAAGAGAACTATTCACGCATTGGGTATAAGCAAACGCTTTTTCAAACAAGTGCTTAAAGCTAACGGAGTGTCCAGTTCAATCAAGACTAGGACGCTAGAAAGAAAGAAAGTAGTAGATAGTTTTGACAAGGAAGTGATTAGAAGAGCAATTTGTAAAATGTTCGATTCCAAAGAAACTGTGACTTTAAGAAAACTGAAAATTCGACTGAGAGCAGAAAATGACATTGTTGTGTCGAAAACAACATTATGGAGAACTGTTAGAAGCATCGGTTTTACGTTTAGAAAGTACGATAGTGGTAGAAATGTCATCTGCGAGAAGCCGCACTTAGTTTCTATGAGGAGTAAATATTTACGTGAAGTACGGGAAATGCGTAACCAAGGTTATGATATTGTATTTCTAGATGAATCTTGGATAAATTCTCACCACACAAGTGCAAAGGAATGGCAGTTATCAGATGGAAGTATTAAAAGATGTGTACCCACTGGAAAAGGACAGCGTATTATAATGGCACATGCAGGCAGCCGAAAAGAAGGGTTGGTGGAAAATGCAGAACTTATATTCACCTCTAATTATACTGACAACAGGGACTATCACACCGAGATGAATGGCCATATATGTAGAGAGTGGATTGAAAATACTCTTCTTCCAATTCTAGACAGACCATCCTGTCTGGTAATGGACAACGCGTCGTACCACAACGCTGTGGCAGAAGAAGACAAAATTCCTACATCTACCAGTACAAAAGATGTTATAAAGATTTGGCTAAGAAAGGAAGGAATTCCATTTAACGAGGGATTTTTGAAACCTGAATTACTGTCACTTGTTAAGAAATCGCAAAAGACCAAAGTATTCCAAATAGACAAAATCATTCAACAGCATGGTCATACGTGCTTGAGACTGCCCCCTTATCATCCACAATTAAACCCCATTGAACTCGTTTGGGCAAAAATTAAAGGGCAGGTGGCAGCTGAGAATACAAGTTTTAAACTATGCGATATAAAAGGACTGACATATGCTGCTCTATCACAGATTGACAAAGATTTTTGGTGCAAATGTGAAGATCATGTCTTAAAAGAAGAAAATGACTATTGGAAAAAAGATGGACTATCGTTCGTTCAGCCCAGATTAGTAATCAATATGTTAGACTCCTCTGATTCAGAATAAATGAAATAATAATGGACGTTTTTATATGTCCGCATGATCAATCTTTAGCTAAAGTTGATAACGTTTTGAAAATGTAAAGATTCTTGATATGTGTACTGCAGGCATGCAAAGAAACTAAATCACTTTCATATGTCTTGTTTACGTAAAATAATGAAAGTCACATGGAAAGACATAAAACGAACAATGTAGCTCTTTACAGTGAAGAGGATCCCGTGCTTACATCGGACTCTTTAGTCACATGCGTACCCATAAACAATAACTTTGCTTGATATGTCATGCTCGTTATCGCTCGCAACGGATAATTAATTTTTTTAAAATGTATTCTTTGTTGTATATTGTTTAAATAGTTTTCATTAATGGAACTGTTTATACGCTGATTTGTTTTAGACCGTCTGTAAAGGCTATAACATTGACATTCTCATAGTATTTTAAAGAAAGTAAACAATAGAAAGTAAACAGTTGATAAACGCCTCCAATTTTCAAGTTGTGTAGAGACGCCTATGTCGAGAAGCTGATTTCCATTAATGTACGGTAAATTATTTTCTCCAGGAGCAAAAAGATCCGTAAATTCACTGAGATCAAAGGAAAGTGCTGCTTCATGATGAAGCATACTTCCTACATCATTAAATTTTGTGAAATCGGTGGGACCTTGGAAAAACAAGGCCAGATGCAAAAAATCAAGTTTGTAAGTGCAGGGAAAGAGGAGATATTTCAAGTTAATCGTGAACATTTAGATTTGAAACGACCAATAGCAAAAAACACATAAATATGATTGAATTCATTCGTTTATGCTGCCCTCGCCGGTTCCTCAACTAGTGTTGCTCCCAGTCTATGGATATACTTGTTACTGATAGTTTCTAGTTATCTGTTTTGACATGCGCAGGGATTAAGTTACCTATAACATTATGATATCTTGTCTTTCTATGGCTTTAATGGTTTGGTCGCTTTGAAATCCGACTTGTTTTGTAGGTTATTTATGAAGCCCCTTACTATCAGGCATTTCCCCCTTTACTCTCTTTATGTTGGTTTGACTGATTGACTAATATTGGAGGTTTGTGCCTAATTGGCAAGAAACTATTAGTTCATCCTCAGACTATGTCTTCTATGTTATATTAGACTACAAATGCTATTTTAAAATGATAATGAAACCTATTTTTTTTTTCCAATTTAGTTGAATGTTGGTAAGAGAGAAAATACTAAATAGTCTGGTGTCATGGCATGGAAAACAGTCAACAACAGAACTGATACAATGCACTGTAGATAGAAGATTGTGAAAGGACATGATCGCCTACGCCAACCGGTATGGCACATGATGATGATGTTAGTAACTGACTTTAAATCTCAAAAGTTATGGTCTCGCAACGCGTTGCATATTCTATCTTCATGAAAGGAGAACGTCATCCATCGTAATTTTCGAGAAACATATTTTGTTGTCTGCCTCATCATCTACTCTGTATCTGGTAGGAATAAATGATGTAAAGGATATCCACGTAAGTATTCCAGCGTTATTATCGAAGGTTAGCTACTGTGACACGCTCTACTTGTCAACTTAGTTTACATTTTTTTTTACATTACGGGCTCACATATTTTTTTCACAAACTGCCTCTATATGTGTATATATATTTTTTAAAAGTTTCCGAACTTGAAGAAATGTATGTATTTCTCTCTATAACTCTTACCCTTATTCTTCATTTATGTTTGCTTTCACAAGCTGACTCAAGTTATACCGCTCTGTCATTCGATCTTAAAAGGACGTTAGAAAAAAAAGTAAACAGCCCCGTCACGTCAAGTGGCGTATGGGGAATATGGTGTAAGTGGCCATAAATTTTACAGAGATTCAACACATGATTTTCGGGGTAATGTGGTCGGTATTACGCCCTTGCCGCTTTAGTTTCCCAGAAAAAATCCGGTACCCATTTAAGGCTGGGTGAACCCGGAAGCCGTCGGTTGAAATCGAACCCTACCACTTGTTCTTTGTAGTCCAGTTCACTAACCACTGAGCTATCGCGGCTCCCTAAAAGGACGTAACGAGGGCTTAACACTCTTTCCGTACGTTCCGCCGTATGTTGCGCCAAATCCATTTCGTTGGCGTACTTTCCGCCGTATTGTGCGCCAAATCCATTTCGGTGGCGTACTTTCCGCCGTATTGTGCGCCAAATCCATTTCGGTGTCGTACTTTCCGCCGTATGTTGCGCCAAATCCATTTCGGTGTCGTACTTTCCGCCGTATTGTGCGCCAAATCCATTTCGGTGTCGTACTTTCCGCCGTATGTTGCGCCAAATCCATTTCGGTGTCGTACTTTCCGCCGTATTGTGCGCCAAATCCATTTCGGTGGCGTACGCTCCGCCGTATTTTGCGCCAAATCCATTTCGGTGGCGTACGTTCCGCCGTATTTTGCGCCAAATCCATTTCGGTGTCGTACGTTCCGCCGTATTTTGCGCCAAATCCATTTCGGTGGCGTACGTTCCGCCGTATTGTGCGCCAAATCTATTTCGGGGCGTACGTTCCGCCGTATTTTGCGCCAAATCCATTTCGGTGGCGTACGGTCAGCCGCATAGTGCGCCACGATCAGGTTGTTTCGTGTAAACCGTCAACAAACTGTATTCCTATATTTTAGATTGACTATTTTATATAGATTCCTTTACCGGAGAGTTCCTTCCTTCTTCCCCACGAGGTTCAAGTTGAATGACGTTCTCTAACATGTGGTTTTTTTCATTTGGAATTAGTGTTTATCGTAAAAAAAGTGTAAACAAAAATCAGCTGATCGAAATGGCTTCCAGTAGCCGTGAATCTAAAAGTCAGTTGATGACGGCTGAAGAAGCTTGACAATTAATTTTTCTTGATGATTCCGATGACAGTTCAGACACTGTAAGTGTTGATAACAACAATGGTGATGACAGTGATCCAGATATCGATTTTTTAGCACAAAGCGTGCACGGACGCATTTTTTCTGTTCAGGATGTGAAATTAAACCACATCTTCATCCAAATGCTTCAAGGCATTTCTTGGAGAATAAATGGAGAAAGTGTTTTTTTTTGTAATTGAAAAGAAAGTGTCAATATTGTGTATATAGTGATTTTTGTGTGTAGTCAAACAAAAGTGTCAATATTGTGTATAGAGTGATTTTTGTGTGTAGTCAAACAAAAGTGTTAATATTGTGTATATAGTGATTTGTGTGTGTGTAGTCAAACAAAAGTGTCAATATTGTGTATATAGTGATTTTTGTGTGTAGTCAAACAAAAGTGTCAATATTGTGTATATAGTGATTTTTGTGTGTAGTCAAACAAAAGTGTCAATATTGTGTATATAGTGATTTTTGTGTGTGTAGTCAAACAAAAGTGTCAATATTGTGTATATAGTGATTTTTGTGTGTGTAGTCAAACAAAAGTGTCAATATTGTGTATATAGTGATTTTTGTGTGTAGTCAAACAAAAGTGTCAATATTGTGTATATAGTGATTTTTGTGTGTGGTCAAACAAAAGTGTCAATATTGTGTATATAGTGATTTTTGTGTGTGTAGTCAAACAAAAGTGTCATTATTGTGTATATAGTGATTTTTGTGTGTGTAGTCAAACAAAAGTGTCAATATTGTGTACATAGTAATTTTTTTCCCCAAAAAGTTGAAATTTCATTTTTCTCACTTGTTGAGATTGTGGATGACAAAATATCAGTTATTGTTATGCTACAGCAACCAAACCTTCATGGCTGCTTAGAGACATATTGATATTTGTTTGTTTTTTTTCACAAAATAATTCATATTGGATTACTGTGACCAGATCTATATGATGGTAAGTTGTCAATTGTGGTTTGAATTTGATGTTTCAATTTTTTTTTTGTTGGTCGTTTATCTCTAATATTTCTATTTACATGTCTTGTATCATCTTGGCATTGGTGGAATCTGATTCCTTGTTCAATTATCTCAAAATCCATATATAATATGTTATGTGTTAGATAAATATAAAGCATGTAGATTGATTATTTAAAACCATAAGATTCGTCAAAAATTTTGTCTCTGAAATCTCTTCCGTTGCGTTGGTAAAATGCTTCCGTACGGAAAGAGTTAAATGTCTAGAGTCGTCGTTAGCAATAAAACAGTGATATTTGCATACTTGCACCTTTCGGTCTAACACATCCGTTATCGACATGGTGTATGGGGTGCGAGGTTGCTTTCCTTTCTCGATCCCTGCTAACTCGGCCAGACTAGACTAGTTAGTCTGTTACTAGATGCACCACGAAGAGGTGGAGTATGGTATAAAAAGTTATGGTTCGCGGATCCTGGTAAAGCTATCAGCTTGGGTCGCTGGCAGTATTTAGCCCTGATGCTTTGCCCACTTATTCTTGTTATCTTCCTTGCCTTGTTGAAAGTATGCTCTAATCCGTGAGCTTTTTTTTCTTCAGAAACCTTTTTGCTTCTGCCCTACTTTTGGATTTACTACTCCCGTTAGTCCTAGTTTCGTGATCTTATTACTTAGCTGCGCACTAAACGTAGAATCATTCTTATCAAACTTTTGCAATCCGCGAAGTCTCCAATTTTTGGCAACTGTACAACGCTCATTTTGTTCCATGCTCTTGAATTGCTTTCTTTATTATGAGGTAAAATTTGTTCCAGCATATCAACTGATAATGAGGGTTTTACTTTCAGAAATTCTGTGTTTCGGCTGCTGTGACCAGGTACTTTGGTTTCAGATCTCCTGATGAACTTAATTATCATTTTTTCTCTCTATGATATGTATATTTATGCTAAGATCGGCTTTGGCTTCATTAATATTCGACAGCAATCACAGTGACTTCTTTTCAAGCATTTCTCTAGCGTTCATCCATCTTTATTTTCATATTTCTGTGGGCCACTTCGGCTGTGTTCATACGACGATCTTTGTCCGTCATTAAAAAGACGATACATTTGTATAAAAGCGGTTTGGGTAATGTTGAAGCTCCAGTTGGGCATTGTTCGCAATCATCCAGTGATTACTTGGTGTCCTTGGGTCGTTTCTGAGTATGGTTCTTCTTGTCGCATTGCTAAGTCTTGAAACACATAATGTAATAAATGTTTCTTATCGCATTTTGTAGTTGAACCTCAATATGGGATGAGAAGTGAACTTCATAGCTTTATTTGTATCCTACATCTCTGTCAGCTGAGTACCTATTTTTACAACTGCGTCCATTGAACTGTGTCCGCCTAATTAAAATTTAAAACACCAACATTGTTTCGTATTCGTGTCCCCCCCCCCCCCCCCACTCATATATTTTTAGAACTCTACATGTTTTTGACCCTCCGACTAGCAGGGTGTAACAGCGCACACCCATGAATCATTCTCTCTCATTCTGGTCACGGTCGACGATAAAAAAGACAGACATTTTTCATTTCTTAAACCAGTTTCGATTATTTTGTTTTGGATGTTTCATTACTAGTTAGCTATGCCGGATTAGTTTTATTTACTTACATATCTGAGTGTGTGTGTTGTTTGTTTGTTCCTGCTGAACGGCCTATTAAGCCGAAACCTCTTTCAAATTTGGGTCGTTTATCAATACATAAAGCTTTTACCATACCATTTTTTTTTCTATTTTCCTTTTCAATTCTCTCTTTCGCATAGAAAGTGAGCAAACACCGCAACTCTACCGGTGGCATTTGGTGACATTTCAACAATATACATTTATATATATAATCTCGTTACATTATTAATAGATATACGATTCTACTCAAATATCAGCTGTGACATGATGTTTTGTAGCAAAACACGTCCGCTGGTTCTGGCTAATGTTCCTCAAACGTCCATTTCAGAACTGCATGAGTGTAAATACGTCTGCTTGAATTTTGAACAAATTGAAAATTACAATCGAGGACTTGAATACAACAGTTTGTGTAATCTTTATTATTTTTAAAAATTAGTTTATGATTAGTTGTATTATTACATACACCAACAACACCATCTATTTTTTTTTATCTCGATCATCCGTTGGGATCTTCTCCCCCCCCCACCCCCACCCCCCGCCGTGTTCTCTCTGTCTTCTTCACAAGCTCATCATCATTGGCTCTATGTTAGCTCAACATTCACTGCCTGGCAGCACGGATGTGCTTAATTACGTCGTGGGACCTCTTTCTGACCATAGCACGTGACGACACGGGTTTTTCTTGGTCTAGAATGCGAAATTGTTTTCTACCTTATTTTGAGTTGCCTGTTTTCATTATTGTCTTTTTCTTATATTCCTCTCTCACTCTCTCTCTCTCTCTCTCTCTCTCTCTCTCTCTCTCTCTCTTTCTCTCTCTCTCTCACTCTCTTTCTCACTTTCTATTAGAAAGATAAAGATATTCTATTATTACCATCCTTTCCCATTATTTTCTTAACTCTGTCTTCTTTCTCTTTCTTGTATTCTTCTTCCCCAAATTCCTCTTCACATTCACACCCACATCGGTATATAACTATTTATTCGGTTATTTTCTTCCTTGAAATTATAATTCTCTTGACGCATGTCTGATTGATGTCCATCCACCATAACAGATGCTAGACAGCATAGAATGTCGTATAGTAGGAGGAAAATGTGAAACTTCATTGCACTGGGCCTCTACATTTGAAGGTGAAAGGGCAAGTGCTCTTTTCACTGCCAATTCTTTAAATTTGGAATCAATCCTTTTGCTGGTTTGGTCGGGAATAGCTCTGATTTGGTCAGGTATAGATCCGCTTTGGTCAGATATAGTTCTGGTTTGGTCAGATATAGTTCTGGTATGGTTAGATGTAGTTCTGGTTTGGTCAAATATAGTTCTGGTATGGTTAGATGTAGTTCTGGTTTGGTCAGATATAGTTCTGGTTTTGGTCAGATATAGCTCTCGTTTGGTCAGATATAGTTCGGGTGTGGTCAGATATAGCTCTCGCTTGGTAAGATATAGCTCTGGTTTGGTCAGATATATCTCTCGCTTGGTCAGATATAGCTCTCGTTTGTTCAGATATAGTTCTGGTTTGGTCAGATATAGCTGTCTTGAAACTGTTAGCTACGTGATCTCATTAATTTCAAACTTATGCTTATAATTCATTTATTGTTTCATTGATTTCGGTTGCTATTTAAAGTAATCAATGCATAAATCAAATTACGGAGCGCATACTTCACAATCTGAAAGCAATGACGTAATAATATTTCAAAATTAGGCTTTGTAATTATCAAGAAAGTTGATCCATGGTTAAAGAATTATTACCTTCTTGAAACCAGCGAGTCATGTATCCATTTTTCTTCATCTGGGCGTATCAGACAGTAGTATACAAGGGTGTAACTAAGCCGTATTTAGGCGCTAAATTAACAAAGATATATAGTAGGCGCGCGGCGCGCCTAATGTACTGTAGGCGCAGGGGGAGTTAACCGTGACCGCTGGTCCCAGTGACCCCGGAAGTGACCTGTTTATGTTTGGTGTATGCTGACTTTGGAGTTCTTTATGTACTTGATCGTTAGTGATAGGTTAGTAGATTATACAACATCAATGAAAAACAATCAATATAAAACAGAAGACAAAGATATATTTTATTCTTTTATTATCTCAATAGGTGTATAACATACAGTGGATATTATATAACATGACAAAAATAGTTAGTACATGGCGTAAATATATAGTACAAGGATAACATTTATTTATAGCTAGGTAGTTGGGCGGCTGCTTAGATTTGTGTCATCGATGAATCATAATGGGTGATACTGTTAGAGATTCCTGGTTAGGCTAAGCTGGTAGTGTAAAGAGTTAAATATCTAAAGGCGTAGTCGAGACGTTATCATCAGCTACCTTTCTTTTTATATAGAAGTAGGAAAGAGCATTTCTTGTTTGACTGTAGGAAAATATGGAATTATTTAAGACTTTGAAACCTACATTTTTCCCACCCGTGGCCTTTTGCGTAGCGAGAACCTCTAAAAACATATCTTTATCTAATTTGTTGTGTTGCTTGCTTAGCCCTTTACAACTGATTTTATCATAATCCCCACTACAGTGGTACGTCTTACTACATAAGCTAACAAGAGCTGTCCCTTCGTACTCTAGTTTAAAAAGGCCAGGTGTTCGTTTGGTGTACGCTTTAACACCCTTACAGTTTATACAGTCTGTTTTGCTAGTATGTTCATCGCAAAACTCGGCAGGAAACCAGTCTTTATATACGCTATTAAACTCATTCCGCAGACCTGACTTAACTATGTCCTCTAGCTTAGGGGCGCTTAAGGCTAAGTATAAACTATCAGTATCTGTTTCACATAACTGAAAGTTGGACCTTTCTACAAACTTATCTAAGAACTCGAAATAAAAATCTAACATACGAAGTTTTGCATACTGATAGACGAAGAAACCGATTTGTAGGGCAAGTCCCAAACTGTTTTCTTTTTCTCCATCTCAATTTCAAAAAGATCCTCCCCTATTTCAGTCATCTTTTTAAACCGGGAACTATTAATCATTTTCGATATCTCATCCCCCTGAACATACGAGACAGCGCTATGATTGGCCTTATTGGTTAGAGTCTTCCCATAGGCTGAGTTTCCTAAGAGCTTCATCGTATCGCTTACTATAGATTGATTTTCGTCTAGATCACCAGCCCTCCTAGCGTCAGAAACCATTTCGCCAAACTTTTTAAAACAACTAGACGGTTGATATTCTATCACTTGATAAATTTTTGTTACCTCCAATCCGTGGTCTAAATACCATTTTAACAGTGGTGTTGCCAACAAAATTTTTTCCCCGACATAACTACCTATTAGGGTGCGACGAGGGGTTGACAACAAGTTATGTTTGAGGGCATATTCACCCATAAACGGTCCAATATCATCACGCGTGACGTCAATATTTTTGAAAATTGGAGTCATCTCACTAAAATGTTCCTTCAGGCGGTCGGGGACGTGTAGATCACATTCCACTAAACCAAAACATGTCCCATCTGAAACAGAAGTCAGAATCTGTTTATCACTGAGAGGGAGCCCTTCTTTAGAGTAAGAGGGTCTAGCTCGGGGATGGCTTTAGAAAGGAAAGCCCTAATGTTTGGGTCAGACTTTTTCAGAGCCTGCCACTCACATTCCCACATAACTTCTACTGGGACTTTGACCTCCTCAGTTAGATAAGTGTGTATCTCACATGTTTTTTCAAAGAGCTCGAACAAGGGCTTATTATTAACAGGGTTTCTATCTTTATCTTTGGTGAGGGGACAGTCTTTGTGACCATGGTACAAACAACCATGAAAATTATAGCCTCTTCTATTGGATTTATCCCACCCATCCACGGGGATGTTTCTATCACCTAACCGAAACTCCCTCCCATTAAACTGAGTTTTCAACTCCACCCCTTTCCGGTGGGCGACCCACGTTAGCCACTCTCTACTTTGTTGGACATAATAGTTATCTTTTTCGACCCTAAACCCGGTCTCCATTCTTCTAATAATTGGATAATCTGTTGGCATTGGGTTCATCAGAGCCCAAAGATACAACGCGTTGGCATCGTAACCTTGGATGGATTTGACTACCTTTCCGCCCCTAATAAACGTTTTGCCTACCTCGTGATACCTATGGAAAATTATAGAGGGACCTCCAACGATATTAGCCCTAATCATTGTGTGTAGACTAACCTGTTTGCTCGAACATAAACTAAACATTACATCCCTATCAACAGTCTTAAAAACATACTTTAAACAAACACCCGGAACCGAAATGGCGTCTTTAAAACAGTCTACACCCCGCTCCCCATAAAAGCGAACCTGCTGCTCCAAGGCTTCTAAAAAGGGGACTACATCTTTGTTGTTATACCACACCAAAAAGTCCCTAAGTGTGGTCATGTTATTGTCCTTCCAGACCTTTTTGCACAGAGCGTACTCATCCTTGGAAATGTTGGAATTTTTTAGTTTCGAAAAGAAAGCCGAGTGAGGAGGTAACACCGTCTCGTCCAACTTTTGGGGGTCGTCTATATATTCATAACAAAAGTAACCCTTTGTTTCACTAATCTTATAAGCCGCCAAGTACTTGCTATAACTAAAACCTGGCGCTAAATAATTTATTATATCTAGGAACTTTAACTTCTGTGTTGCAATACACATAAAGTTATTGTTTCTTTTAACTATAAACTTGAACGGTTTTGGTACTTTGTAGTCTCCTTCAATTTTATCTTCCTCTTCTTCGTTATCCTCGGTTTCTTCTTCTTCCATACTATCTTCTTCTTCACCCACTTGGGCAGTGGCAGCCATGAAGTGCTTTATTAAATAAGGTTTAATGACGTTGATGTCATATTTCCCCGAGTTAAACCCTATCACTGGAAGCTCTTTTAAATACTCATCAAACTTAGCTATTAGCTTGTCTTTGTTCAGTTCATGGAGTTGAGTAAAAATACTGTCAAACCGATCTCGCAATAACGAGTATGCCTTAGCAGCTATACCAGTGAGGTAATCAACCATCTGACTAACTAAAACCTGTGGGTCACCCTTCGTTATGAAGCATATTGGGCCCTCCCACCCAGGGACATTTGATGCTATAGAGCAGGAGAGGGGGACATGCTTGGCTACAAAGGTAGTCGAGTGCGTTTCTTGGGGAACATTCCCATTATCAAAATAACATTCATAATCGAATGTCGCCCTGAACGGGTAAATAAAACACTCTGGAGTACTTATTCCTTCAGCGCTGATCGCGTCCCATACACTTTCAGGTGAAGAGTAAACACCACCCTTATATGTCTCTACAGCCATATCCCCATTGCAAGTTTGTTCATGCCTATCCATACGCCAAAACTTTTTCCACAATTTTCCACATTTTCCACAAGAAAAACTTTTACTAGCCCTAGTAAGATCGTTTATATAAAAGAAGTGGTTTTTGTAAAGTAAAAGACGGAGAGTTTCACTATAACTACTGCCACTTCTTAGGACAATACGCAAGGCTTGTTCAGAATCAAACTCAAAAATATCTATGTTTATTGAAAAACAATTTTCTAAGAGAGGCATTTCGGCAAGAGTTACACCAGGAAAGTTACCTAACATTAGAGAGGGATTAAACTGTTTGAAAAGTAGTCTTGAAGCCTTCCTAACATCTTTAACAGAGGTACCTCTATGGATAGCTAGACAACGGAAGAAGCAGAGATTATCATTGTAAACTTTAGAATTACAGTCGGTTTGAAGGATATTAATACCGTAGTTGGATGCAATGTAGGGTGGGATATCTATCAGACACCCTATAGGATAATCTTGAAGTTTATAAATATAAACACTCGTACTGACTAATGCTTCCAATGTATACTTGGTTGTCTCCCTGTTTTTATTTGCATACCCTAATATATCACTTTCATTTAATCTATTGACAAATATTTCAAAGTCATTTCTGTTGTTAACTAACAAGGGTTTGTCTAACCCTGTCGCGTTATTTGAGCTGGCGTGAAAGTAACGCAGCCCCTGTGTCTCTCTATGTCTTAAGACTAGATGATGACTATAATTCACCTTGAAACGCTTTTTCTGGGCTAGAAAAATTGGGTTTACGAGGGTCTTCCAATCTATAGGAGTATCAGGCTGATGAAATATAGTGTACGTGTCCATGTATTTGGTCATACGGTCATGTGTTCTAATAGCTAACCAGTTGTTCTTATATAACTTCTTAATATCTTGAGGTAACTTATTTAAAGAGTCTATTTCATTAATAAGTCTTGGTCTCTTTGAGGGTTCTTGAGTCGAACTCTTTACTGCCCGCTTGCGTGAGGTTGTCGATACCAGGGGACCGGCTGGCGTTGATGGTGTTGAGGTGTCCACAGCTATGTCATGGCTAGCAAGATGTACTCGCAGATGGCTTGTTCCAGTGAAGCTTTGTTGACAAATGTGGCAGACATAGGGGGTAGCGCTGGCCTCTTTCGATGGTATATGATCGGCTGACACAGCAGTTGGTGACGCTGAAACTACTGATACAATAGAGGCAGGATGCTCTGTCTTGATATGTTTGGCAAGATTGTCAGCTCTATTATAAATTCGTTCACAAACATCACATTTGTATTCCTGACGCCCATGTACACTAGCAACGTGTCGTTTTAGGTCCCGGCTCCGGGTGAAAGTTTTGGAGCAGAGATGACAAGTGTTAGACATCTGTAGAAAAGAAATTGAAACATTACAACTAAAGAGTAAAGAACAGTAAACATTACAAGAAAAGTAAACAATGAGAACTATCGAAAATAGGTTACTAAAATAACACGTGGATACTAAACAACCAACTTATCGAAGTTAGGTCACAAAAGTAACACGTGGATACTAAACAACCAACTTATCGAAAATAGGTTACTAAAGTAACATACTATAACATTAAAGATCTAATATAACACTTACTTTTTATGTGTTTGAAGGTACAAGACACATCCGTCGGCAACAACTGTAAGCGAAAGTCTGATTACAAACTTCAAAGTCGCGTTATATATACGCCAGAAACACCGGAAGTGTTACTAAAAATAGAACTGACCGCTGATGCAATACCGGAAGTGTTACTAAAAATAGCTTTTGACGGCTGACGTGATGCCTGTGGAGTTTCTAAAAATAGATTTTGACCTATGATGCAATACCAGGCAACTTTATAGGAGTTTTTCCCCTTGACCCTTTCTGAGGGGACGCCCATGAAACTGTTAGAAATAGTAAATTTACACGCTAGGGTTACCCCAAACTTTATATTAAGCATCCCTGTATCAAGAATTTACATAAAAACAACTTTTATGGTTGTTACTCCCCTTGACCCTTTATGAGGGGACGCCTATGAAACTGTTAAAGATAGTAAATTTAACCTCTAGACATACCCTAAACTTTATATTAAGCATCCCTGTATCAAGAATTTACATAAAAAACAACTTTTGAAATTACTACCTCTGTACCCATTTTTGGCGGTTACGCCCATGAAACTGTTAAAAATAGTCAATTTAACATCTAGACATACCCCAAACTTTATATTAAGCATCCCCGTATCAAGAATTTACATAAAAACAACTTTTGAAATTACTACCCCAGTACCCATTTTTGGCGGTTACGCCCATGAAACTGTTAAAAATAGTCAATTTAACATCTAGACATACCCCAAACTTTATATTAAGCATCCCCGTATCAAGAATTTACATAAAAACAACTTTTGAAATTACTACCCCAGTACTCATTTTTGGCGGTTACGCCCATGAAACTGTTAAAAATAGTAAATTTAACATCTAGACATACCCCAAACTTCATTTTAGTCATCCTCATATCAAGAATTTACATAAAAATCACTTTTGAAATTACTACTCCGGTACCCATTTTTGATGGTTACATCCATGAAATCGATAAAAAATTGAAATTTAACACCTAGACATACCCCAAACTTTATATTAGTCATCCCTGTATCAAGAATTTACATAAAAACAACTTTTGAAATTACTACCCCGGTACCCATTTTTGGCGGTTACGCCCATGAAATCGATAAAAAATTGAAATTTAACACCTAGACATACCCCAAACTTCATTTTAGTCATCCCTGTATCAAGAATTTCCACGGTCCTATCACTAGATATATACTACTAATTTTTTGATGATTTTTCAGGCAAATTTGATACATGGGCGTGTCAAATATTATGTTTGAGGTATACCAATAGGTTAAATTTCAATTTTTTATCGATTTCATGGGCGTAACCGCCAAAAATGGGTACGGGGGTAGTAATTTCAAAAGTTGTTTTTATGTAAATTCTTGATACAGGGATGACTAAAATGAAGTTTGGGGTATGTCTAGGTGTTAAATTTCAATTTTTTATCGATTTCATGGGCGTAACCGCCAAAAATGGGTACCGGGGTAGTAATTTCAAAAGTTGTTTTTATGTAAATTCTTGATACGGGGATGCTTAATATAAAGTTTGGGGTATGTCTAGATGTTAAATTGACTATTTTTAACAGTTTCATGGGCGTAACCGCCAAAAATGGGTACTGGGGTAGTAATTTCAAAAGTTGTTTTTATGTAAATTCTTGATACGGGGATGCTTAATATAAAGTTTGGGGTATGTCTAGATGTTAAATTGACTATTTTTAACAGTTTCATGGGCGTAACCGCCAAAAATGGGTACTGGGGTAGTAATTTCAAAAGTTGTTTTTTATGTAAATTCTTGATACAGGGATGCTTAATATAAAGTTTAGGGTATGTCTAGAGGTTAAATTTACTATCTTTAACAGTTTCATGGGCGTCCCCTCATAAAGGGTCAAGGGGAGTAACAACCATAAAAGTTGTTTTTATGTAAATTCTTGATACAGGGATGCTTAATATAAAGTTTGGGGTAACCCTAGCGTGTAAATTTACTATTTCTAACAGTTTCATGGGCGTCCCCTCAGAAAGGGTCAAGGGGAAAAACTCCTATAAAGTTGCCTGGTATTGCATCATAGGTCAAAATCTATTTTTAGAAACTCCACAGGCATCACGTCAGCCGTCAAAAGCTATTTTTAGTAACACTTCCGGTATTGCATCAGCGGTCAGTTCTATTTTTAGTAACACTTCCGGTGTTTCTGGCGTATATATAACGCGACTTTGAAGTTTGTAATCAGACTTTCGCTTACAGTTGTTGCCGACGGATGTGTCTTGTACCTTCAAACACATAAAAAGTAAGTGTTATATTAGATCTTTAATGTTATAGTATGTTACTTTAGTAACCTATTTTCGATAAGTTGGTTGTTTAGTATCCACGTGTTACTTTTGTGACCTAACTTCGATAAGTTGGTTGTTTAGTATCCACGTGTTATTTTAGTAACCTATTTTCGATAGTTCTCATTGTTTACTTTTCTTGTAATGTTTACTGTTCTTTACTCTTTAGTTGTAATGTTTCAATTTCTTTTCTACAGATGTCTAACACTTGTCATCTCTGCTCCAAAACTTTCACCCGGAGCCGGGACCTAAAACGACACGTTGCTAGTGTACATGGGCGTCAGGAATACAAATGTGATGTTTGTGAACGAATTTATAATAGAGCTGACAATCTTGCCAAACATATCAAGACAGAGCATCCTGCCTCTATTGTATCAGTAGTTCCAGCGTCACCAACTGCTGTGTCAGCCGATCATATACCATCGAAAGAGGCCAGCGCTACCCCCTATGTCTGCCACATTTGTCAACAAAGCTTCACTGGAACAAGCCATCTGCGAGTACATCTTGCTAGCCATGACATAGCTGTGGACACCTCAACACCATCAACGCCAGCCGGTCCCCTGGTATCGACAACCTCACGCAAGCGGGCAGTAAAGAGTTCGACTCAAGAACCCTCAAAGAGACCAAGACTTATTAATGAAATAGACTCTTTAAATAAGTTACCTCAAGATATTAAGAAGTTATATAAGAACAACTGGTTAGCTATTAGAACACATGACCGTATGACCAAATACATGGACACGTACACTATATTTCATCAGCCTGATACTCCTATAGATTGGAAGACCCTCGTAAACCCAATTTTTCTAGCCCAGAAAAAGCGTTTCAAGGTGAATTATAGTCATCATCTAGTCTTAAGACATAGAGAGACACAGGGGCTGCGTTACTTTCACGCCAGCTCAAATAACGCGACAGGGTTAGACAAACCCTTGTTAGTTAACAACAGAAATGACTTTGAAATATTTGTCAATAGATTAAATGAAAGTGATATATTAGGGTATGCAAATAAAAACAGGGAGACAACCAAGTATACATTGGAAGCATTAGTCAGTACGAGTGTTTATATTTATAAACTTCAAGATTATCCTATAGGGTGTCTGATAGATATCCCACCCTACATTGCATCCAACTACGGTATTAATATCCTTCAAACCGACTCTAATTCTAAAGTTTACAATGATAATCTCTGCTTCTTCCGTTGTCTAGCTATCCATAGAGGTACCTCTGTTAAAGATGTTAGGAAGGCTTCAAGACTACTTTTCAAACAGTTTAATCCCTCTCTAATGTTAGGTAACTTTCCTGGTGTAACTCTTGCCGAAATGCCTCTCTTAGAAAATTGTTTTTTCAATAAACATAGATATTTTTGAGTTTGATTCTGAACAAGCCTTGCGTATTGTCCTAAGAAGTGGCAGTAGTTATAGTGAAACTCTCCGTCTTTTACTTTACAAAAACCACTTCTTTTATATAAACGATCTTACTAGGGCTAGTAAAAGTTTTTCTTGTGGAAAATGTGGAAAATTGTGGAAAAAGTTTTGGCGTATGGATAGGCATGAACAAACTTGCAATGGGGATATGGCTGTAGAGACATATAAGGGTGGTGTTTACTCTTCACCTGAAAGTGTATGGGACGCGATCAGCGCTGAAGGAATAAGTACTCCAGAGTGTTTTATTTACCCGTTCAGGGCGACATTCGATTATGAATGTTATTTTGATAATGGGAATGTTCCCCAAGAAACGCACTCGACTACCTTTGTAGCCAAGCATGTCCCCCTCTCCTGCTCTATAGCATCAAATGTCCCTGGGTGGGAGGGCCCAATATGCTTCATAACGAAGGGTGACCCACAGGTTTTAGTTAGTCAGATGGTTGATTACCTCACTGGTATAGCTGCTAAGGCATACTCGTTATTGCGAGATCGGTTTGACAGTATTTTTACTCAACTCCATGAACTGAACAAAGACAAGCTAATAGCTAAGTTTGATGAGTATTTAAAAGAGCTTCCAGTGATAGGGTTTAACTCGGGGAAATATGACATCAACGTCATTAAACCTTATTTAATAAAGCACTTCATGGCTGCCACTGCCCAAGTGGGTGAAGAAGAAGATAGTATGGAAGAAGAAGAAACCGAGGATAACGAAGAAGAGGAAGATAAAATTGAAGGAGACTACAAAGTACCAAAACCGTTCAAGTTTATAGTTAAAAGAAACAATAACTTTATGTGTATTGCAACACAGAAGTTAAAGTTCCTAGATATAATAAATTATTTAGCGCCAGGTTTTAGTTATAGCAAGTACTTGGCGGCTTATAAGATTAGTGAAACAAAGGGTTACTTTTGTTATGAATATATAGACGACCCCCAAAAGTTGGACGAGACGGTGTTACCTCCTCACTCGGCTTTCTTTTCGAAACTAAAAAATTCCAACATTTCCAAGGATGAGTACGCTCTGTGCAAAAAGGTCTGGAAGGACAATAACATGACCACACTTAGGGACTTTTTGGTGTGGTATAACAACAAAGATGTAGTCCCCTTTTTAGAAGCCTTGGAGCAGCAGGTTCGCTTTTATGGGGAGCGGGGTGTAGACTGTTTTAAAGACGCCATTTCGGTTCGGGTGTTTGTTTAAAGTATGTTTTTAAGACTGTTGATAGGGATGTAATGTTTAGTTTATGTTCGAGCAAACAGGTTAGTCTACACACAATGATTAGGGCTAATATCGTTGGAGGTCCCTCTATAATTTTCCATAGGTATCACGAGGTAGGCAAAACGTTTATTAGGGGCGGAAAGGTAGTCAAATCCATCCAAGGTTACGATGCCAACGCGTTGTATCTTTGGGCTCTGATGAACCCAATGCCAACAGATTATCCAATTATTAGAAGAATGGAGACCGGGTTTAGGGTCGAAAAAGATAACTATTATGTCCAACAAAGTAGAGAGTGGCTAACGTGGGTCGCCCACCGGAAAGGGGTGGAGTTGAAAACTCAGTTTAATGGGAGGGAGTTTCGGTTAGGTGATAGAAACATCCCCGTGGATGGGTGGGATAAATCCAATAGAAGAGGCTATAATTTTCATGGTTGTTTGTACCATGGTCACAAAGACTGTCCCCTCACCAAAGATAAAGATAGAAACCCTGTTAATAATAAGCCCTTGTTCGAGCTCTTTGAAAAAACATGTGAGATACACACTTATCTAACTGAGGAGGTCAAAGTCCCAGTAGAAGTTATGTGGGAATGTGAGTGGCAGGCTCTGAAAAAGTCTGACCCAAACATTAGGGCTTTCCTTTCTAAAGCCATCCCCCGAGCTAGACCCTCTTACTCTAAAGAAGGGCTCCCTCTCAGTGATAAACAGATTCTGACTTCTGTTTCAGATGGGACATGTTTTGGTTTAGTGGAATGTGATCTACACGTCCCCGACCGCCTGAAGGAACATTTTAGTGAGATGACTCCAATTTTCAAAAATATTGACGTCACGCGTGATGATATTGGACCGTTTATGGGTGAATATGCCCTCAAACATAACTTGTTGTCAACCCCTCGTCGCACCCTAATAGGTAGTTATGTCGGGGAAAAAATTTTGTTGGCAACACCACTGTTAAAATGGTATTTAGACCACGGATTGGAGGTAACAAAAATTTATCAAGTGATAGAATATCAACCGTCTAGTTGTTTTAAAAAGTTTGGCGAAATGGTTTCTGACGCTAGGAGGGCTGGTGATCTAGACGAAAATCAATCTATAGTAAGCGATACGATGAAGCTCTTAGGAAACTCAGCCTATGGGAAGACTCTAACCAATAAGGCCAATCATAGCGCTGTCTCGTATGTTCAGGGGGATGAGATATCGAAAATGATTAATAGTTCCCGGTTTAAAAAGATGACTGAAATAGGGGAGGATCTTTTTGAAATTGAGATGGAGAAAAAGAAAACAGTTTGGGACTTGCCCCTACAAATCGGTTTCTTCGTCTATCAGTATGCAAAACTTCGTATGTTAGATTTTTATTTCGAGTTCTTAGATAAGTTTGTAGATAGGTCCAACTTTCAGTTATGTGAAACAGATACTGATAGTTTATACTTAGCCTTAAGCGCCCCTAAGCTAGAGGACATAGTTAAGTCAGGTCTGCGGAATGAGTTTAATAGCGTATATAAAGACTGGTTTCCTGCCGAGTTTTGCGATGAACATACTAGCAAAACAGACTGTATAAACTGTAAGGGTGTTAAAGCGTACACCAAACGAACACCTGGCCTTTTTAAACTAGAGTACGAAGGGACAGCTCTTGTTAGCTTATGTAGTAAGACGTACCACTGTAGTGGGGATTATGATAAAATCAGTTGTAAAGGGCTAAGCAAGCAACACAACAAATTAGATAAAGATATGTTTTTAGAGGTTCTCGCTACGCAAAAGGCCACGGGTGGGAAAAATGTAGGTTTCAAAGTCTTAAATAATTCCATATTTTCCTACAGTCAAACAAGAAATGCTCTTTCCTACTTCTATATAAAAAGAAAGGTAGCTGATGATAACGTCTCGACTACGCCTTTAGATATTTAACTCTTTACACTACCAGCTTAGCCTAACCAGGAATCTCTAACAGTATCACCCATTATGATTCATCGATGACACAAATCTAAGCAGCCGCCCAACTACCTAGCTATAAATAAATGTTATCCTTGTACTATATATTTACGCCATGTACTAACTATTTTTGTCATGTTATATAATATCCACTGTATGTTATACACCTATTGAGATAATAAAAGAATAAAATATATCTTTGTCTTCTGTTTTATATTGATTGTTTTTCATTGATGTTGTATAATCTACTAACCTATCACTAACGATCAAGTACATAAAGAACTCCAAAGTCAGCATACACCAGACATAAACAGGTCACTTCCGGGGTCACTGGGACCAGCGGTCACGGTTAACTCCCCCTGCGCCTACAGTACATTAGGCGCGCCGCGCGCCTACTATATATCTTTGTTAATTTAGCGCCTAAATACGGCTTAGTTACACCCTTGTATACTACTTCAGACTTCGATTGAACTGCAATCATTTAGTCGCTTAGTCAGTGCCCTAACAACTACACAGTAGAACTCTCTTGTCAGGGGCGGTTCAAAGGTACCGGCAATTCGAACAGTTGCCCCTGAGCGCCCAATATATTTAAGGGCGCCCCATGTAGTTTGGGGCGCCATCAAGGATCTTCCAAAATTGTTAGTTTTCCTTGTGAAAATGTTTATAATTATATTTAAAAAGTTTACTGAAGATCAGCTTGTCCAGGGCACCAGCAACAATAGGGCCGACCCTGCCGACCCTGTCTCTTGTATACCCACTGGGGCGCTCATTTTGAACTCAAGTGACTAAATTCTGTAGAAACAAAGATCTCTTTTTATTATCATCAGTCCCGAATTGCATGACATCGATGTTCACAACACTTTTGTCATTAGGCCACCTACGGTACAAGCTGATTAAATGAGTTAAAACCTACGTCATAGCTATGCGCAAAAAAACAGGTTTAGCCTAGCAGTTCCAACAGTTTAAAATCAGCAAAACTGTCAATCTGAAAAGGGAACGTGTCCACCTCAAATGTCAAGTGTTTTTGTCCGCATATGGAAAGCAATTACGTTTAGAACGAAGGCATGTATTCTAATTGTATCATTCCATATAATTTCCATATTACACCTGCTCCTTATCCTGCCTGGTAATGAATCTTGATCATGATATTGATCCTTCCCACGTCGTTAGACGACGCGTGGGGCTCCATCTCTATTCTTGGCTAAAAATTCGATGAGTCTATGCCTACCAACTTTGCTTCTCTTATCATCATCAAGTACCGGGCCTGCTGGCGTAGGTGGTCATGTTTCTCCACAACTTTCGACGACCTCGGCAGCTGTTTATCATTTCTGTTGTTGACCTTCTGCCAAGCCATTCTCTTAAGCTGTCTGTTATTTTTTTCTCTTTGCTTCCCTCTATCTCTTCGTCCCTCAATTTTCACAGTTGTTACAATGTATTCCAATTGTTCTCTTCTCATTACATGGCCAAAAAATGATGTTTGTTTCTTCCTAATATTGGAAATTAGCTCTCTTTTTGCTCTGACCTCTCTCAGAACATCTTCATTACTCTTCTTAGCTGTCCATGGTACTCTCAACATTCTTCTGTAAAACCACATTTTTACAGACTCAAGTGATTTTCTTGTCTGTTCTCCTATTGTCCATGATTCGCATCCATATGTTAAGACTGCTTCTACATAACATTTAAGAACTCTTTTTCTTGTTTCTATTGTCAAAAATGGATTGCATAGTATCTTCCTCATTTTTTGGAAAGCTGCTTTTGGCTGCGCCATTCTGCATCTCACTTCTTTTGTACATCTTCCGTCTGAGGTTAACAAAGTTCCCAAATATTTAAATTCATTTACCTGTTTTAATATTGTTCCCGTACTCGTTTAATAGTCAACTAATATGTGTTAGTGCGTATGGCTTTGTGTGTGTGTATTAATGTGTGTGATTGCGCGCATGTGTGATCATGTCTACCCAGCAGTAAATCAAAAGACCAACAAAGAATATGATAATTTGTAACCCATGAGAGAACATAGCACCTTAATAAAGATGTTTAATGACAAGATGAACAAGCCGCAAATTATACTGAAACTACTCAATAATAGGATGAACTTTGGAGCAATTATCAAAGATACCAATAATAAGAGAAAAATATCACCATATGCTAGACACCGCAATTCTCCAGCAAGCATGATATATTTATGCAAGGCACGAATAGGACTGACTGAAATAGCTACTTTGCTATGATTAACCAATAACATTCATATCCCTTGATATTTACCGAAGATACCGAGCACTGCAGACATAGCTGGGCGTGCAGTGGGGCCCATATAATCAGAGCTGTCTGGTTGAGTGGTAAGAGGAGAGGTGTTGGAAGCTAATAGGTGTAGACATGGAAACAAATGTATTCATGAAGAATGCGCGGTAATATTAGTGTCAGTAAGGAAATCATATTGGTTGGTGGGTGTGCAGGGAGATAACATTACTCTGGTGTAGTTATAGGAAAATAACGTTCTTGGTGTCGTTAGAGTGTCGTTAGAGTGTCGTTACACATCATTGTCTCGTTAAACGAAAATATATTTTGGTGTTAAAAAAAAAGTAAAGAGCCCCGTCACGCCAAGTGGCGTATAGGGAATATGGTGTTAGCGACCATCATTTGTATAGACTTTCGGCACATGATTTTTGTTAGGGTTATCGTGGGCGATATTACGCCCGTGCCGCTTTACTTTCTTACAAAACATTTTTTACCCATTTAAGCTGGATGAACCCGGAAGCCGTGCATCAGAATCGAACCTGACCTCTTGACCTTTGTATTCCAGTTCACTAACTACTGAGTTATCGCGGCTCCTATTTTTTAGTTGTTTGCAGAAAAATGCCTTTTTTTATATATTCTATATATAATAGGACAAGAGACAAGAAAATCACTGGAGTCTGTAGAAATGTGGTTTAACAGAAGAATGTTGTGAATATCATGGTCAGCTAAGAAAAGTAATGAAAATGTTCTGAAAGAGGTCAAAGCAAAAAGAGAGCTAATTTCCAATATTAGGAAGAAACAATCATCATTTTTTGGCCATGCAATGAGAAGAGAACAACTGGAATATATTGTAACAACTGGAAAAATTGAGGGACGAAGAGATAGAGGGAAGCAAAGAGAGAAAATACCAGACAGCTTAAGAGAATGGCTTGGTAGAAGGTCAACAACAGAAATGATAAAGAAATTTCGAGATCGAAAGTTGTGGAGAGACATGATCACCTACGCCAGTAGGCCCGATACTTGATGATGATGATGATGATATATAATAAGCAAATAAAATTGTTGATGTTGTTATAGGAAGGAATGGTTTTGATACAGAAAACGTAATATTCAAGATATAAAGTAAACACCTGGCCACGCGTATGGGAAATATGGTGTTAGTGACCATATTTTTTCCGTGACCACGGCACATTTTTGGGTGATGTCGGTACCACGCCAGGCCTACTTTACTCCCCAGAAAAAATCTCTGATACCCATTTTTAAAGACTGGGTAAACCCCGAAGCTTTGTTAGTCCGGAAAAAAGTCCCCCACTTATAGTGATCAAACCCGGACCCTTTTGATGAGGTGAGCACACCAACCACTCAGCCACCGAGATATAGGAGATATACGCTGGGTAATTTGCTGAACGTTACAGGAAAGTGATACAAAATATGTCTATTGGTCGTTTCAAATCTAAATGTTCACGATTAACATGAAATATCTCCTCTTTCCCTGCACTTACAAACTTGATTTTTTGCATCTGGCCTTGTTTTTCCAAGGTCCCACCGATTTCACAAAATTTAATGATGTAGGAAGTATGCTTCATCATGAAGCAGCACTTTCCTTTGATCTCAGTGAATTTACGGATCTTTTTGCTCCTGGAGAAAATAATTTACCGTACATTAATGGAAATCAGCTTCTCGACATAGGCGTCTCTACACAACTTGAAAGTTGGAGGCGTTTATCAACTGTTTACTTTCTATTGTTTACTTTCTTTAAAATACTATGAGAATGTCAATGTTATAGCCTTTACAGACGGTCTAAAACAAATCAGCGTATAAACAGTTCCATTAATGAAAACTATTTAAACAATATACAACAAAGAATACATTTAAAAAAATTAATTATCCGTTGCGAGCGATAACGAGCATGACATATCAAGCAAAGTTATTGTTTATGGGTACGCATGTGACTAAAGAGTCCGATGTAAGCACGGGATCCTCTTCACTGTAAAGAGCTACATTGTTCGTTTTATGTCTTTCCATGTGACTTTCATTATTTTACGTAAACAAGACATATGAAAGTGATTTAGTTTCTTTGCATGCCTGCAGTACACATATCAAGAATCTTTACATTTTCAAAACGTTATCAACTTTAGCTAAAGATTGATCATGCGGACATATAAAAACGTCCATTATTATTTCATTTATTCTGAATCAGAGGAGTCTAACATATTGATTACTAATCTGGGCTGAACGAACGATAGTCCATCTTTTTTCCAATAGTCATTTTCTTCTTTTAAGACATGATCTTCACATTTGCACCAAAAATCTTTGTCAATCTGTGATAGAGCAGCATATGTCAGTCCTTTTATATCGCATAGTTTAAAACTTGTATTCTCAGCTGCCACCTGCCCTTTAATTTTTGCCCAAACGAGTTCAATGGGGTTTAATTGTGGATGATAAGGGGGCAGTCTCAAGCACGTATGACCATGCTGTTGAATGATTTTGTCTATTTGGAATACTTTGGTCTTTTGCGATTTCTTAACAAGTGACAGTAATTCAGGTTTCAAAAATCCCTCGTTAAATGGAATTCCTTCCTTTCTTAGCCAAATCTTTATAACATCTTTTGTACTGGTAGATGTAGGAATTTTGTCTTCTTCTGCCACAGCGTTGTGGTACGACGCGTTGTCCATTACCAGACAGGATGGTCTGTCTAGAATTGGAAGAAGAGTATTTTCAATCCACTCTCTAAATATATGGCCATTCATCTCGGTGTGATAGTCCATGTTGTCAGTATAATTAGAGGTGAATATAAGTTCTGCATTTTTCACCAACCCTTCTTTTCGGCTGCCTGCATGTACCATTATAATACGCTGTCCTTTTCCAGTGGGTACACATCTTTTAATACTTCCATCTGATAACTGCCATTCCTTTGCACTTGTGTGGTGAGAATTTATCCAAGATTCATCTAGAAATACAATATCATAACCTTGGTTACGCATTTCCCGTACTTCACGTAAATATTTACTCCTCATAGAAACTAAGTGCGGCTTCTCGCAGATGACATTTCTACCACTATCGTACTTTCTAAACGTAAAACCGATGCTTCTAACAGTTCTCCATAATGTTGTTTTCGACACAACAATGTCATTTTCTGCTCTCAGTCGAATTTTCAGTTTTCTTAAAGTCACAGTTTCTTTGGAATCGAACATTTTACAAATTGCTCTTCTAATCACTTCCTTGTCAAAACTATCTACTACTTTCTTTCTTCCTAGCGTCCTAGTCTTGATTGAACTGGACACTCCGTTAGCTTTAAGCACTTGTTTGAAAAAGCGTTTGCTTATACCCAATGCGTGAATAGTTCTCTTTTCTGGCTTTGAGATGCTTCGATACAGTTTTCCACGCTTAGCTTCTATGCAAAAATATTTATACACCTTTATTGCCACTGATTGCAATGTAAGGAACTTTACTTTTATACCCATTGACTAACAGATCACAAATTTAACGAAATTACCCAATAATTAGGATACGCCGTTGCACATAACTCACAACAAAACGACAGGAAATGGGATGCACGGGATATAAAATTATAACTATGACGCGTTTTATGTGTTTTTTAGTGCTTAAAACGGGGAAATTGGCGCGCATTACGTTCAAGAAGACAAGTCCGTGGGTGTTCACTCATATGAAGCGGTAATTCCTCCAAATATATGGTTTGACCAAAATGCCTTAAATTTGTATACTTCAAATAAAGAATATTTAAAACTATACGTTTGTTGGTGAGGAAATGAATGTACTTCTTGGGACCAAAAAATCACAAGACCATATGCAAAATTTCAGCATTATCAATCAATTGGTTGCAGAGATATGGAATTTTAAACACCTTCAAAATATTTTGAAACGACCTATAGTACGAAGCATCCATTCACTGCCTAACGCACGCACAACTTTTGTCGTGGCTGCTTGCTCTAAGAATTCGTTAGTGTGCTGATCTGCTGGCAAAGTGCTCCAGTTTCAGTTCTCAATTATGGCGACAGCTTTTTTGTTTTTCTAATCCTACACGATTTGTGGCCTTTGCAGCCTTTGGCAATAAGTTCAGAGAATAACTTTCTTTAAAGTAAAGCTACCTGGAAAGATATTGATCATATGACTTATATATGTGTGGTGGTCACATCTCAATGTGGACATCACATTCCTCATAATTCACATGATGTGATAGACATTCTTTATTTAATAATTGTATTTTATTTTCTTGTCTCCAACAATTCCAAATTTTCTTTGGCTCATTTAATGGATTGGTCGTTCTCCAATCACGCGTGCACTGATCCAATTCCATGCAGTGTCAAAGTTGTTTTTTGTTACCAGATCAGGTGGAAGGGGAGGTTACCCTTATTTCTCTCCCACATCCCTCGTCGACCCGTTAATTTCTTTGTCTCTCGACTGCTGATCATTACTCTTTTTTTTTACATTTGACATTCACTCGGTTAAGACGCCGATTCGTCTGATGTAGGAAATCAGATTCGTCTGATGTAGGAAATCAGCTTCGTCTGATGTAAGAAATCAGCTTCGTCTGATGTAGGAAATCAGCTTCGTCTGATGTAGGAAATCAGATTCGTCTGATGTAGGAAATCAGATTCGTCTGATGTAGGAAATCAGCTTCGTCTGATGTAAGAAATCAGCTTCGTCTGATGTAGGAAATCAGCTTCGTCTGATGTAGGAAATCAGCTTCGTCTGATGTAGAAAATCAGATTCGTCTGATGTAGGAAATCAGGTTCGTCTGATGTAGGAAATCAGCTTCGTCTGATGTAAGAAATCAGCTTCGTCTGATGTAAGAAATCAGCTTCGTCTGATGTAGGAAATCAGATTCGTCTGATGTAGGAAATCAGGTTCGTCTGATGTAGGAAATCAGATTCGTCTGATGTAGGAAATCAGGTTCGTCTGATGTAGGAAATCAGCTTCGTCTGATGTAGGAAATCAGATTCGTCTGATGTAAGAAATCAGCTTCGTCTGATGTAGGAAATCAGATTCGTCTGATGTAGGAAATCAGATTCGTCTGATGTAGGAAATCAGATTCGTCTGATGTAAGAAATCAGCTTCGTCTGATGTAGGAAATCAGATTCGTCTGATGTAGAAAATCATGTTCGTCTGATGTAGGAAATCAGATTCGTCTGATGTAGGAAATTATCATCGTTCTGGCAAAGACGACGAGCCTAAGTAACTGAGAAAAAGGAAGGGGCGTTTAACTAGACACTGGGTGGGACGAGTTGTAGATGAGGTAGCTATGAGTGTCAACGGGTTTACTGAAGACTTGGGTAAGAAGGTCAGAGGCACCCAAGGAAAATGTTATGTCAAGGAAGGAGACGGAAAAGGTGGAAATGAAAGAAGTGATGCGGATCGAGGTGTGAAAATTATCGACATAATCATAACAGGGAGATATCTTCCACGGAGAGATCGGTCAATATATTCGTCGATGTATCTGCTTAACATCTGAGTAAAAGGACGCTGGTAGATGTGGAGAATCTGGTGCTCAAGCTAGCCCATAGACAGACAAGCGTAGCCAGGACACATTTTAGTATCCATCGCTACACCATTAACTATATCAGCTGCCTTCGAACTCAAAAGATTTAAGAGTGAGTACCAATTCAGCAACACAAAGAAGGACGTAGGTCGCAACCGAGGTTGTTTCCTCTCGTCCAAGAGAAATTAAAAAAATTTTGAAGAGATCAATTTAGAAGAGCATCAGTGTTGGAGGTATATAAGGTGCAGATATTCATGACAACGATCGGCAGAGGGGGTGATAAAAGTAAAGATATTGAGGGCATCATTATCGTCCTTGACAGAGGAAGGAAGGTCCATGACAACGAGACGGTAGTTTCGATCGGCAGAGAGGGTGATAAAAGTAAAGATATTGAGGACATCATTAGCGTCCTTGACAGAGGAAGGAAGGTTCATGACAATAAGTTGACAGATACTGTCATGGAAGCCGGGGGTATGTCCAAGGTCACGAACAAGAGAAGACAACGGTCTTCCTGTGAAATCTTTTTTGTGGAAGGTTTTTCTCTAATGCAGTTCTGAAGCATTCCACGGCATTGATAGAGACAGTGGAGTCATCGCTACGGAGTTGATAAAGTGTGATCACAAAGTTGCCTTTCTCTCTCACATACATAAAGGTCCTTCCTCCAAACCACCACCGACTCGCCCATATCGGCCTGCTAGTGGCAATGGCATCACAATGGAGGAGTTAAGAGAGTGTATGGTACTCCTCGGGGCTAAGATTAGACTAACGAAGCCTAGTGGATGGAGTCCATAGATTTTGCGAGAAGTGGTACGAATTTACAGGTCCAGGGCTTTGGACTCGCCGGGGGCTTGGGTCCGGTCAGATTTACAAGAGACAAAACGAGAGAAAGCATACGTGTTATGTTGCCTTCAGGATTGAAGGCACTTCAGATGAAGCTTGTAATTGATTGTTGGGAAACCCAACTCCGAATGTGATATCGAAACCACCTGTGTATAGTACAAGACATTTCAGGAGTTGAAATCTAATATAAAAACTTACATCAGCCAAGTCGATAGAGCGTTAATTCACGAACTTGAAGGTAGATTGAAGAACTGACTTTGGAGGGGGGTCTATTACCATTAGATGCGTAGTTGTCGCCTCATGTCTTCAAAATGCTCTTTGAAATGATAATTCATCAAGTTGTATTTCAAGCATGTGAGCCTTTCAATGAAAATATTACACTAGTTTCATAGAGAGTGTGATAATGTATAAATCCATTGGGAATTATAGACTTGGTTATCTTAATCAGAGGTCGTATGCAAGTTGTTTATGCATCAATAGTTTAGTTTGGTTTAGTTTAGCTTAATCGACAGGTCATCCTTTTTGTACATCGAGGAAGTCTATAAATGCTTAGATCAGCCGTTAAGTATATCCCTCACCGTGCAGCGACTAACGACATCGATAATGTGATAGTTGATAAGCCTTCTTTGACCTTCAATGTAGCGCTATCGTCTGGCATCTCCCCACCTTGACGTGATGTTTGTGAATGTATGCGTGTCTCACTGAAAAGTCTTTCACACCTTACTGCGCTTTTACTCCAACAATCGACTGCACAAGACACCTGAAGTTCAATCACTAACAGCTCCTCATTGAAGCTTAAACCCTCACAAATGTGATTCTGTAAATGATAGTTATTTTTTGCGTTCTTGAAATAGAATGTATGCAGCAAGTAAAGAACAAATCGCAAAATATTTATTTATTATTATATCCTGCAAATATGAGACAATCACCATAAACGAGCGCGCAAATGATCTTTTCACCCCATAAATAAATAAATACAATTTCTTCCAGTTGAGCTAATGAGCGAGTGCCAAGATGGCTGTGATGAAGGAAAGAAAATAGAATGATTTGTTGCTATCATATGTCATCTAACTTTTTAAAAACATTTATCAAACGAGAGCGATAGATTACAAAATGGACGGGCGATTGCAGTGTGTGTGAACGAAATGTTTTGAGGACAATAAATTACAATAAGGATATGGAATTGGCAGATGAAGGCAGAACATCTTTACACTGTTATTATGGTGTTAAGGTGATATATCCATATTCAAGGATGCATTTCTGGGATTGCAAGCAAAGCGAGCATTAATTAAGCAACCTGTTAATTTGTTGAAGAGCATAGTCAGCATCCTGCCCTATAATGAATGACGCAAGCGATGATCAATACCGACAGTCTTGTTTATCAATTCTTCTGGGGGTTTTTTTCTCATACTACTCGTAAGACTGTTCACTATAATCTTGGGTCGCGTTATGCACATTGGTGTTCTGTACATTGGTGTTCTGTACATTGGTGTTCTGTACATTCGTGTTCTGTACATTGGTGTTCTGTACATTGGTGTTCTGCACATTGGTGTTCTGTACATTGGTGTTCTGTACATTGGTGTTCTGTACATTGGTGTTCTGTACATTGGTGTTCTGCACATTGGTGTTCTGTACATTGGTGTTCTGTACATTGGTTTTCTGTACATTGGTGTTCTGTACATTGGTGTTCTGTACATTCGTGTTCTGTACATTGGTGTTCTGTACATTGGTGTTCTGTACATTGGTGTTCTGTATATTGGTGTTCTCTACATTGGTGTTCTGTACATTGGTGTTCTGTACATTGGTGTTCTGTACATTGGTGTTCTGTACATTGGTGTTCTGTACATTGGTGTTCTGTACATTGGTGTTCTGTACATTCGTGTTCTGTACATTGGTGTTCTGTACATTCGTGTTCTGTACATTGGTGTTCTGTACATTCGTGGTCTGCACATTGGTGTTCTGTACATTCGTGTTCTGCACATTGGTGTTCTGTACATTCGTGTTCTGCACATTGGTGTTCTGTACATTCGTGTTCTGCAGACTGCATGTTCCTGTAAGGTTATTGATTGTAGATACATCTGGTTTTCTTATTAAGCACTCGGCTCGACCACATCCCTTTTCTACCTTTATACACTTTAATCTCCCAAAATATATATCCTTGTCTCACCCCCCCCCCCTTTCCAAACCAATCCTCCTTCTCTTATTTTAAGGAATGAATAACAAACTTGGCGATTTTCTATTTGTCCCGATTCATATCGTAAACACCAGCGCCCCCTGGATGATGTATCCAGGTTAACGTGCTTACTTTAGAGCTATGCAAGAGTTGCATCCACTCCTGAGCTCAGAGACCGTTTGTCAATCTTCCGTAGTATACGTTTCCAGTCCCTCACCAAGACTGTGTGATCCACGTTCTGTGTGATCCACGTTCTGCGTGATCCACGTTCTGTGTGATCCACGTTCTGCGTGATCCACGTTCTGTGTGATCCACGTTCTGTGTGATCCACGTTATGTGCGATCCACGTTCTGTGTGATCCACGTTATGTGTGATCCACTTTCTGTGTAATCAAACATGTTATCGCCGACGTCGTTGCTTCTTTCTCCATTTTCATGCTGGACAAGATAATGCTACAAGTGCCAGATTCCCCACACACTTCCCTACGATGTTTGTATGCCACAAAACCACAATCGCTACGCTCTCGTGGAATACCGTCCACGATGATGGGGATGTGACGACACATTTTCTCAATGGATTCCCTTATAACGACTTCGGTACTCCATGGAAGTCCGTGGATATACGGATATGACTAGGTCAACTAGTCATGGCACTCTCTGCCAAGGTAAAAGGTTACTTCCGTTAACCCCTGCCATTTTCGCTGCTGTTCGACCCAATCCTTGCCAACTTTAATGCCATTCAGATCCCACAAACTCCTTATGGACACTTCTGACTCGGCCATACAAGATTTTCCACCCCCGTGACGCCTGCCCTTGGTCGTGCTCACTTTCAAATTTATAGGAGGCTTTATGTTTTCTAGGGAGCCTCGATATCTCAGTGGTTAGTGAACTGGGCTACAAAGGACAAGATGTAGGGTTCGATCCCAACCGACGGCTCCGGTTCACCCAGCCTTTAATGGTTACCGGATTTTTTAAAGGGAAAGTAAAGCGGCACGGGCGTAATACCGACCACATTACCCCAAAAATCATGTGCTAAAGGTCTGTAAAAATATAGGGTCACTAAAAAAATATTCCCTATACGCCACTTGGCGTGACAGGGGTACTTTACTTTGTTTACTTTATGTTTTCTATCACGTTCAATTAAGCCAGGACCTTGATCAGATCTAGGTCGCGTTCGAATGCTCGGTAAAAATCGGTACATCATTAAACGAAAAGATGTATCTCTGGTGCATTCGAGAACTGCCCGTAGGACCTCAACCGGAACCTTTTCAAACTTTGCGATCTGAGTTTGCCAGAGAGCGAACAACATCATCATCAAGTACCATGCAGGCTGGCGTAGCTGATCATATCTCTCCACAAATTTAGATCTTGACAGCTGTTTATCATTTCCGTTGTTGATCTTCTGCCAAGTCATTCTCTTAAGCTGTCTGGCATCTTTACTCTTAGCTTCCTTCTATCTCTTCGCCCCTCAAATTTAACAGTTGTCACAATTCTAGCTATTCCCTTCTCAATATATGGCAAAAAAATTGTAATTGTTTCTTCCTAATATTGGAATTTTGCACTCTTGTTTGCTTTGGACTCTTTCAGAACGTTTCATTACTCTTTTTAGCTGTCCCTGGTATTCTTAACATTAAAAATCACAAGTAAAATCACATTTCTACAGACTCCAGTGATTTTCTTGTCTGTTGTCCTTTTGTCCATGATTCACATCCATATGTTAAGACTGGTTATACATAACATTTAAGAACTCTTTTTCTTGTTTATATTGTCAAAAGTTGATTGGCCAGTATCTTCCTCATTTTTTGGAAAGCTGCTTTTGCTTGAGCTATTCTGCTTCTCACATCTGTTGTACATCTTCCATCTAAGGTTTGTTTTTAAGCTATTACGGCTGAGTCCTTTTTTTCCCTTTCTTTCACTATAATGTTTAACATTTCTTGTAACTTATTTTCACTCTTAGCAATTAAGACTGTATCATCAGCACAACTTAGTTTAGTAAAGAGTTAAATATTATGACAAGTAGAATTATTCCACCCATAGAATTAAGTCACATAAGGGGTTGACCTGAAAATCCTGATAATACTAAAGAAACATAAGAAACTCAGATTTTCCACGACGCTGACACGAGAATTATTGTATTGATCGACATTAATCAAGGAAGTGATCACTCATGTTGTTCATGCTCGGATAGTGTAGAATATTCCAGAACTGACCGTGAAATTACGTTATTGACCAGTTTGATCCTGTAGATCTTTAAAATGTAGAAAACAGCATCGCAATTGTGCATATCCGTCTAACTACAATTATTGACAAGTTAGATGGGCACTGGAAATCACATAAGAATGTTATAGATCATAACTAGAACAACACCTCAATTGTTTGCATCAGTGGTGGCCAAATGAGTGGCCAGCGGGACAGATCCGGCCTGCCAGTGTATTTTCCAATTTTAAGCGGCCACAGAAACTACTATATTAAATATTTATAAATAAACCAAAGGTCAAATCGGTTAAAGACAAAAATACTATTGATGCCGACAATAATCAAAAGCTTTGTTTATAGATGACGCTGCAAAGTTGTTTTTCTGAGGAGATAGCGTGCAAGCATTATTATTTTTTACTAAACCACATAATGTAATTTTTTACTCTGGTCCTATTCTTGGCTATAATCCTATATTCGGTCAAGAAGTTGGTTGGCCACAGCTAGTTTATATATTCCTCGGTTAATCACTTGGTTGATCACGGCTAGTTTATATCCCTTGGTTAACCACTTGGTTGGTCACGGCTAGTTTATATCCCTCGGTCAACCACTTGGTTGGTCACGGCTAGTTTATATCCCTCGCTTAACCACTTGGTTGGCCACGGCTAGTTTGTATCCCTCGGTTAACCACTTGGTTGGTCACGGCTAGTTTATATCCATCGGTTAACCACTTGGTTGGCCACGGCTAGTTTATATCCTCGGTCAAATACATGGTTGGCCACCACTAGTCTATATCCCTCGGTTAACCACTTGGTTGATCACGGCTAGTTTGTATCCCTCGGTTAACCACTTGGTTGGCCACCGCTAGTTTATATCCCTCGGTCAACCACTTGGTTGGCCACCGCTAGTCTATATCCCTCTGTTAACCACTTGGTTGGCCACCGCTAGTCTATATCTCTTGGTTAACCACTTGGTTGGCCACCACTAGTTTATATCCCTCAGTTAAACACATGGTTGGCCACCGCTAGTTTATATCCCTCAGTTAAACACATGGTTGGCCACCACTAGTTTATATCCCTCAGTTGTACACATGGTTGGCCACCACTAATTTATATCCCTCAGTTAAACACATGGTTGGCCACCGCTAGTTTATATCCCTCAGTTAAACACATGGTTGGCCACCACTAGTTTATATCCCTCAGTTAAACACATGTTTGGCCACTGCTAGTCTATAACCCTCTAAGCAACAAGCGAAGTATAAAAACAGATATAACGACCAGAAGATCTAGTCTGATGATGAACGAATCGTGTCTTGTCAAATAGAAGACAAAACCCTCCCAAGACAACAAAAAGAACAGCAAAGATTTGAAACAATATATATGGCCCTTTTCGTCGTATCAGACGGTCTAGTGGAGGCTATTGTGTATTTTTATTTAGGTTTTGTTTTTGTCGAGTAGCTTCTCTCGTGGCTAATTCTACCAATGTGTGACAAACTCACACGGCCACAGATTGAACAAGTCAGACCCACTGATCCACAGTGTTTTCATCCTTTTTCATTAGTCATTTCTCTTCTAAGTTTTGCCTTAGCACAGTCTCAAATGATGTTATACCATTCCTTATTCATGCTCTCCAAGATGTACGATCACTTGCCAGATGTTCCCAGTCATTTTCACAGATGGAGAAGTCATTCAGAGACGATTTACAGATATCTCTTTATCGTAGTTTAGGTCTGCTGATTTGACCTTTTACGTGTATTAGTTCACTATATAGTATTTGCTTGGGGATGCGTTTTTTTTTTCCCATTCGCTGGACGTGCTCCAGCCATCTTAGTCTTCAACTCTGCCTGGGCACGGAATATGGAGATAGTGCTTTAACCAGTCGCACTATCCCCTCTCTCGACTTCGTTTCAAGAATTTCCGAGGGTGTCCATACGTTCGGAATTGTTCGGAATACTTATATATATATATATATATATATATATATATATATATATATATATATATATATATATATATATACCTATGAAGTTACTATATTCTTAACAAGATAAAATGAAGGCAAGTAGAAAGAAGGCAATACATTCATAAAACCGTCATTGTTATTAATGCTGAGTTCTATGTTGCTCCATGTTTCCATTGTCATGTTCAACAAGAGAAACTTCTTCAGCTAAAATCTCCTCTTCACGTTCCATATATTTGTTATTGTTGGTCACAGAAGAAAAAAAACAAGAAATGTACCAAAGACAAGTGGAAGCAACCATGCTCCACTCTTACTAACTTTACTTTCTACTGTTACAAATGAGACAAGCTATATTTTTCTACAAGAAACCTGACACTTTAATCGTCGTATTTCTTCCTGACTCTCTATGTAAAGAAGTGTTGCTGAAACCTGCTGTATTCTGCACTGGAACAATTACGTCCCAATAACAACTGGATATAGTCCGTTTAGATGCTGAAATTGTGTGATAATTTTCATTCAATCGACCACACATCCTCGTCGTGTCCTGAGGTCAAATTGTCACCTGGTGTAGGCTTGTATTGAGAGCTGCTGGTTATGCTCATTTATCATATAAGCATTATATATTTTTATCTTCTTTATTTGTGTACTTGATGTTGAGTGTAGTAAATCAATTTAAATTTCATTTTGTCTATTCTGGTAACGTTACTGGTTTGTCCCAAGACTCGTTTTCTCTGCAACGTTAATATAAACAATCACAACCCCTCACACAAGTAGAACAATTCAAATGCATAAGAAGTTTAGTGACAAACGACAACTCACAAACAGCAGAAATAGACTCAAGATGCATCAGAGCTAGTCAAATCATTGAGCAGCTATCACCACTATTGTCCAACAAGGAAATAACGCTAGAGGCAAAACGAGCACTATACAATACAATCTTCATCCCAACGTTGTTCTACCAATGCCAGACCTGGACCCTAGATGCAAGAACAATAAGAAAAATAACTTCTACTGATATGAAATATGTCAGACGAATGACAGGAAACAGCATGAGAGACAAGTTCATAAATTAAGAACTGAGAAAAAAGATAGGAATAGTACCCGCCATCGAATATATAAAGAAACAAAAGATAAAATGGTTTGGCCACGTGACAAGGCAGAGTGATCAAAGCACTAGGAAACATAACAGCAGCAGAAGCGAACATAAGCGCAAAAGATCGCAAATTATATCTCCCCTTGACGCTGAAAGGCAAATGAGGAAGGAAAGAAGAAGAAGACTTCTCCCCCCCCCCCCCACTCTCTCTCTCTCTGTCTCTTTTTCTCTCAGTATTTCTATCAGTGGGTTTGTCTACGTGTACATCTCCTATACTATGTATTATGTATATGAATCTATTAAACACAATGTGAAAGTGTCCGGAATACAAAGATGATGATGATCCTAATTTAATATAATACAATAAACACTTCCAATGTTTTCTTATTTTTGCAATGAAAATTTCTACTTTGCTTTCAATTATTAAATCTGCTAACGTGATCCCAATCATTTCATTGAGATATGAAATTATCTTTCCCTGTCCTTTATATTCATCTGTAGACCTTTACAATCTGCTTCAAACTTGAGCTTTTAATATCGGAGAAGAAACGGTCCATAGGGATTAGATCCCATAGGATGAGATCATTTAGATAAAGTGAATGGCAGGTTTGATCACATTCTTCGATTTAGTTCAAAGTTATGATGGACACGGCTCAGTATAAAGAGCCGAAGGAGGGCAAGCACAATAATTTATTTCGCAGCAACTCCAGGAGAAATGTTCGTTATCTATATTTGTATCTTCTTCTTTCCTTCGGTATCTATATTTGTATCTTCTTCTTTCCTTCCTCATTTGCCTTTCAACGTCGAGGGGGTATCGAGGGGGATATATTTGTTATGCCCACAATATTATGAGCTAACGCTTGTGTGGTTTCAAATAAAATAATTAATTATAAATGTCCAGAGATTATTACTGGAAACACAGAAATTGGAATCTGGAAAATGAGAAGATAAATTCTTTGCTATTTTCACTTTTTTCCGCTTTGATATTCGTCCTGATAAAAGCGTGAACTTGGCGCAAATTGTATTCAGGCGCAGTTTAGGGTGAATTAAGGTTTCACCTTTTGATCTAATACTTTCGACATCAATGCCACAATTTTCGAATATCAGGTTCTTTTTGCCTTTCACTCTCGATACTTTTTTTGTGTGGTCAAGATTGCTTATTATGTTTTCTGGACCATTGGAAGTAAATGCAATAGCGTGTTTACCGTCTTTGGTTCACTGACCTCTATACCAGCAGGCAGTCATAGCTCACTGACCCCTATACCAGCTGGCAATCATGGCTCACTGACCTCTATACCAGCAGGCAGTCATGGCTCACTGACCTCTATGCCAGCAGGCAGTCATAGCTCACTGACCTCTATACCAGCAGGCAGTCATAGCTCACTGACCTCTATACCAGCAGGCAGTCATGGCTCACTGACCTCTATACCAGCAGGCAGTCATGGCTCACTGACCTCTATACCAGCAGGCAGTCATAGCTCACTGACCTCTATACCAGCAGGCAGTCATAGCTCACTGACCTCTATACCAGCAGGCAGTCATAGCTCACTGACCTCTATGCCAGCAGGCAGTCATAGCTCACTGACCCCTATACCAGCAGGCAGTCATAGCTCACTGACCCCTATACCAGCAGGCAGTCATTGCTCACTGACCCCTATACCAGCTGGCAATCATGGCTCACTGACCTCTATACCAGCAGGCAGTCATAGCTCACTGACCCCTATACCAGCTGGCAATCATGGCTCACTGACCTCTATACCAGCTGCAATATGGCTCACTGACCTCTATTCCAACTGGCAGTCATGGCTCTCTGACCTCTATTCCAGCTGGCAGTCATGGCTCACTGGCAGTTATCAATTGACTGTCTCTATTGCGACTGTTTGTTTTCCATAAATATTTGAGGAGAAATCAAGTCAAATATCGGACGTATGTAAGATAACGAGTTTATAAAAACACAAGGTACATAGTAATTGTCCACGCAAAACAAGTAGAGTAGTAAAAAAAAAAAAGTAAAGAGCCCCGTCACGCCAAGTGGCGTATAGGGAATATGGTGTTAGTGACCATATATTTTACAGACCTTCGGCACATTATTTTTGGGGTAATGTGATCGGTATTACGCCCGTGCCGCTTTACTTTCCCAGAAAAAAAATCCGGTACCCATTAAAGTTTGGTGAACCCGGAAGCTATCGGTTGGGATCGAACCCTACCTCTTGTCCTTTGTCAAAACAAGTAGAGCGTGAGGAGAAAGAAAAGTGTTACTTTAAACTTGACATGTGAACGTAAGAATCTCGTGCTTTTTGTTCTTAACCCACAATGTTCAGAGGCGTTCTAGATTTCCATCACAGATGAAGTTAGCTGAATCGCACTAGAAGAATTAACTGTAACCGATCCCAATCAACTATTTTATAGATAGGAAAATTTAGAAATTAAAAAAATGGTATGTAAGAAGCTTTACGTGACAAGTGGACGACACAGACTAAACAACGTTTCGGCTCAATAGGCCTTCATCAGGAACAAACAAAAAAACACACACACAAAACTGATAACGAAACAAACAAAACAAAAACAATCGAAATGTGCTAAAGAAAACAACAAAAATAAATAAAACTATGCTGTAAAATCCAAAATAAAATCGCAACCAAGTGCGGCTGTCGTGAACGTCGAAAATCGTGCAAAAAAGTGCGTAAATGTACACAGAACCAGAGGAGTTAACACAGGGGTCAGTGTGCAAACACAAAGGAGAAAGAATCGAATAGTAGACTAACATGTATAAAAAGGCGGTAAGAGTGAGATGTCTGAGAGTGGGGTACAATAAAATAAATGAGGGGTAAGGAGCACAGAAACAAAGTTATAGAGGAGAAAACCGAAGTGTCTCATAAGGGACTAGAGGAGAAGAACTATAAAAAGCATGGCATAGTAAGTAGACCAAATAACCCAAATATGTGTAGTAGAGAAGGCTATGCAAAAGGGAAGGAGCAACCAAAAAGAAACTATGCGTATGAGTGTGATACATTCATACCTCTCGGGGTCAGCGAACAATACTGGACTATAAGGCGAAGCGGCTGCGGTCGCCAGAGTGACAAAGGACAATACCAGTGACACGGATGTCGTCTTTGCCCTTGTGATCAGGGGAGTTGAAGTGGGAAGACACCGGAGTACCAGTATTTTGTTGGACATCACGTAGATGTTCACAAAATCTTTCCGCTAATCTTCTCCCAGACTCACCAATTTTATAGATCCTATTTTATAGATAACCTATAGAGAGAAAGCGAACTGCGGGGACCTGGATCATACACATAATATAGGTGTGTGAGGATTGCTGAATCAAGTCACCATTTATGAAGAAAGACTAAGAAAATCTTGAAGACGAACGTAACACATAGAGAAAGTGTCCACAGATAATTACTCAACATCCGCACAACGTATGATGGGGAACTATAATGTACAAAATCGTAAGTGAAATGAGACCCCCACGACCTAGGTTTTTGTTTTATCCTGCGGACCTGCCATATCAGTATTCACAGAAAAATCAATGAGAGAAGCTCCCTTAGTAATAAAAAAATAATCTGGCAGTTGATTCCAAAAGATTAACACAAGTCTGCTTCCAATCGTATGTATGAGCTTGTCTATTTATACTGATAGAGATTTGTCGTATTTATATTTATAGAGAATTGTCTCATTTATATTGATAGAGAATTGTCTTATTTATATTGATAGAGAATTGTCTCATTTATATTGATAGAGATTTGTCTTATTTATATTGATAGAGAATTGTCTCATTTATATTGATAGAGATTTGTCTTATTTATATGGATAGAGATTTGTCTTATTTATATTGATAGAGATTTGTCTTATTTATATTGATAGAGATTTGTCTTATTTATATTGATAGAGATTTGTCTTATTTATATTGATAGAGATTTGTCTTATTTATATTGATAGAGATTTGTCTTATTTATATTTATAGAGATTTGTCATATTTATATTGATAGAGAATTGTCTCATTTATATTGATAGAGATTTGTCATATTTATATTGAAAGAGAATTGTCTCATTTATATTGATAGAGAATTGTCTCATTTATATTGATAGAGATTTGTCTCATTTATATTGATAGAGAATTGTCTCATTTATATTGATAGAGAATTGTCTTATTTATATTGATAGAGAATTGTCTCATTTATATTGATAGAGAATTGTCTCATTTATATTGATAGAGAATTGTCTCATTTATATTGATAGAGAATTGTCTTATTTATATTGATAGAGATCTGCTGCAGTGCAGAACTGTTTGTCACTGATATTTGTGTTGCCTCGTTCATTTGATAAATAACCACAATATCATTATGTATCTACACAACATCCAGGTTGATTAGAAAAGTAGATAAAAGAACAGGAGCTTAGAGTTCAATCTTGAGTCGAAGAACTCGCAAACAGAAATGAACCAAAGCCTTTTTTAAAAAATTTACTTTCGATTATACATTCTTTCATAATCAACAATTACATATTTAAAAAATACACCAGCATAGATATCATGATTGCAAAAAAATAGAATGATTGTCATACTTCATGATTCAGTCGGAGATAAAATGGAGCAGTAGAAAAAGAAAAACATGTGAGTCGTTGCTGAAGATTAATCCGTAATTTCGCAATATTTTATATTCTAATGAATCCTATCCAGCCATTCAGCTTGCTAATTCTAACTCCACATCCGTGATATGACTCACAGTTTGAAAACCCTCAAGCGTACAAGATTTCACAGAGCCCTAGAGATTATAATAATTGAGATGGAAGCATCATATTTTTTTTTTAATTAAAGAAATCTAGTTTGTAAAAAAAAAGATTGAAAATTAAAGAAGCTAAAAAATGTGTACCATTTTTCATTTAACCAGCCTCTAATGAGTTTTGTCCCTGCTAGCAGTAATCAAAGAGAAATAATTTTAAAATAGGGTGTAAAAGGAGTGGGTTAACATTTGAAAGTAAATGTTAAATCTCCTAAATATGTACTATTTATAATCTAAATGAATACAAACACTTCAGTTGGATAGATGAAAACATACAATGTCACCTTAAAAAACAAAACTGAGTAAAGGCAATTCTTTTGTTCCAAAATATTTTGTTTTCCACGAAAGAACAAATATTTCGAAGAAAATATATTTTTATTGTGAAATGATATAATCTATTGAAGACGTTAGAATTATTTTAAACTATAAGACGGTGTCTGTAAAATGATTCATAAATAATGTTTATTAATAGTTAAGGGGGGAAAAAAATACTAGAACCGCTGAAATGAGACGTTAACAATAGATTCTGCCACAAGAAACGACAAAAGAGAGACGTTACATCTGTAAACAAAAAACTAAATATATTGGAGATGTAAGTAGTAGGAGCCGTGGTTTATGCTCCTGGTTTTTTAGTTGACCAAAGAATAGGGTATACCCTACGAAGTCCAGTACCCTATGAGTACAGGAGTTATATAGAGACTACGGCAAGCCGCGGCAAGCTGCGGCAAGCTGCGCCAAGCCAGAGTGATGCAATGATATATATGTATAGTGCATGAAGGGGTTGGTGGTTGAGGGATAATTGAGTCATGAGTGATGGACATCAGTTTTTCCCGCCAAAGTGACTTCCAATAGGAACTAGTGTGTGTGTATGTTGTCCGGCTATAGACCACGCCCACTCCGGAAGTGAAACTACCATATTAGGGAGTAGTGATACGTTAGTTATTTCATAGTTATGGTGAGTATATATACATATAATAGTAATAAGTTAATAGTTATTATATCTACGTGGACGTAAATGGGCCCCGTATTTAAGATATGGACCGTAAGTAGGTATATATATACATACATATATATTGGCAAATCTTGCTGGCGGTATTAACGAACAGTCATTTTCTCCTACCGTGGCACATAATGACCCAATCAATTCTGTTCGCGCGTGAGGTTATTGATTATTTTCTACAGCGAGCGCGAAACGCAACAGGTCATGTAAAAAAAGGCGCGTACACGGTTTAATATATTCATTCGACTAGCGTCGGTCGGTCAGTCAGTCACGAAGTACCCACAGTGATAACACTGCCAGATACGTTTCCATATCTGTAAATCTACCACCAGAGCCTCACCGATATTATCCTATCAGAGCTGTAAATCTAACAGCAGATAACCACAGGTGTTATACTGAACACCGTCGGAGAAGCAAGGAGAACCAGCCTTTAAAAACCAACCTATAAGAATACAGGTAAGTTGAAATTTTGCTTAAAATACATAACAATGCGTGTTTATTATCATAGTTTTATTAATGGAAATGAATTACGTAACATATAGGAACGTGTTCGGTAAGTATCGTAACGGTCACAGAGCAAAGCTGTTACGAAATAGAGTCCACATCGTAGTATCCTTTTCGTTAGAGAAGTCTAGGAACTTTTTCCAACCTCCGTTTTTTACAACCCAGTCTCCGAATAATCCACCGATAAACAGCCCAGCAAAGAAAGCGAAGCTCTTTTCCAGAGAAGATATATCTGTATCAGAATCGTAAAAGTCTTTGACATGGTTCTTAATTAACCGATAAGCCAGCGTATAAATAATCACGAGGCGCCCAAAGTTTAAAATTCCATCTGAAACCATATAAACCACAATGGTCGCAAACGAGGCGTAAATGTCCTTATCCCCGACTCCCAGAGTTATACCAGCGAATAACGAGTCATATCTCCCTGATACCGTATAGACCAGTTTAGCCATTGATTTATAAAACGTGGAAAGCTTCTTTTTAGTGCTATCGTAAGTGTGGATAATGTCAACAGCTAAGACCACAAATTCGTTCGAAATTGTAGCCACACATATTTCACAATCATAATTAGTCATTTTCGAATCCATATAAGATACAGTCAGAAGAGCGCGTGGTACGTGAAATCAATAATGTGAAACATGTCTGGACATGTTCGGCTATACATTACGCGTGAGTCACACAAACTGAGCGATGTGTTAAGTTTCATGAATCTTATAGTTTCAGTCGCGTTAGTACAAACACATATTGTAAAATTGGTATGGTTACGATAGCGATATGAACATGATAGGGATAGAGACTCAAATATGTCGATAAAAGCTTTAGTAAACACCTAGATACCCGCTCACCGACAAAATATAATATTTAAAACTAACTGTTAATGGATGCGTGTTTTAGTTAAGTAATAAGTACGTAGATGTTGATAATGTGTTTTTGAGTGTAAAGATTAAAGTACTGATAAGGGAGAGCTAGAGAGAGAGAGAGAGAGAGAGAGAGAGGGAGAGAAAGAAAGAAAGAAAGAAAGATTTGAAACGGTCTGATATAGCGGTGGTAGACGCTGAAAGACAGTTATAATAAACAAGCGAAAGCGGAGAAATGAGTCATATCTGGCTATAGCGTTTATGATAGTAAGAGCGACGGATGAGTGTTAAGTTGTACGAGGATGATGTAAGACATGAGAGCTGGTGAGGTTATGTGTGCTAACGAAGAGGTCGATAACTAATAACTGTCTAGTAACATATAGTATGTGTGCGTTCGTGTATGCGTTTGTGTGCGCGTGTATGTGTGTATGTGTGCGCGCGCGTGCGTGCGTGTGCGAGCGCATGTTATATATGTATACTATTTCAATGTATTTTTGGTACGCACACTAAATGAGTGGTTTTATCTCGTTGGCAGATGGCCTCACGTAACGAACTTGTAAGCAGACCACGCCACGTGTGTGAAACGTGTGGGAAAAGCTTTACACGGCGACACGATCTAGCCAGACACGTAGATAGTGCGCACGGCCAACAGAGATACCCGTGTCCTATATGCGGCTGCATCTTTACAAGATCCACAAATCTTACCAAACATGTGGCGAAGAAACACGCAGCATGTGCATCTATATCACCGGCACCAGCACCGGCTACATCAAGGGCCCCGACAGTATTCTCTGCAACAGACAACAACGTTGCAGAGACCTGGGATGAAGAACACTCTATAAAGAAACCCCGAGTAGATAACACTCGTGGGGGTGACCAGTCTACACCAAGAGACAGTACAGAGCACATATCATCTGTACACATTAATACTAAATACTCGTGTAAAGACTGCGGGAAAATATTTACTACCCAAAACCATCTAGATCGGCATGTAGACACTGTTCACAATAAACATACATACCAGTGTCCTATATGTGTATGCGAATTTAACAGACAGGACAATCTAAGAACACATATTAAAAATAAACACCAACTAGCGATATCGTCAAGTACAAGCTCAGCATCCTCGACAAGACCATCAACCTCATCAGTATCAACCACCTCCACAACAGCAGTGTCAACCACCTCCACAACAGCAGTGTCAACCACCTCCACAACAGCAGCATCAACCACCTCCACCTCATCAGCATCAACCACCTCCGCCACCTCATCAGCTTCGATACCGACGACCTGTTCAAAGTCCAGAGCTGAACCAACAATTAAGAGGAAGCGGAATAATGAACAATCGATAGAGAGTCAACACAGCAAGAAGGCGCGAAAGGATCTAGAATTAGACAGTTTAGCTAGTTTACCAGCAGATGTTAGACAGGTCTATGTCGACAACTGGTCCGCAATAAGGTCACATAGTAATAATAACAGACATCTGTCAGTCCACACAGTCTTCCATAATCCAAATTCACAGCTACTGCCAAACTGGGCAAATATCCTAAATCCCATATTTAATAACCAAACACGTAGATTTAAAATAAATTATTCTCACAATTTCATCCTGAGGAATAAAGAAAACAATGACCTTCGGTTTTTCCATAGTAGTTTCAATAACAGTTTAATTCTTTCAACTCCGATGGTTATAAATAACAGAGCAGATTTTGATAGGTTCCTCACACAACTACAAGATAGTGACCCCTTAAACCACGCAAATCATAATAGACCGAGCACTAAATATAGCGTTGAAACCCTTCCCAGCACTTCGTTCTATCTCTATAATTTCGTAGAATATCCTATCGGCTGTCTAACCACCGACCTGCCACAACACATTACAAACAATAAATTCATTTATACATTACAAAATAGCAAGCATGGACCACCCTATACTGATAATCTCTGTTTCTTTAGATGCGTAGCGTTATTTAGGGGTGGTAATCTCAGTAATTTACACACACCCACTCGCGATCTCCTGAAACAGTGGCAAGAAAATCAGGGGCTAGATATAGACGACAAGTTCCCCGGTGTAACGTTAGCGCAGATTCCCTCTCTAGAAAAGTGTTTCGGTATTAACGTGGACGTCTTCGCTTTTGACAAAGAACAAGCCCTGTCCCCAATGCTAAGAGGTAGTACGACTTTTAGCGACACCTTACGAGTTCTATTTTACGAAGAACATTTTATGTATATAGAGGATATAGATAAGGCGGCCCAGGCTTTTTCGTGTCCCAAATGTGGAAAATTGTGGAAAGAATGTTGGGATATGGGTAGACACGAGAAGACATGTACCGGGGATAAGCGAAAAGACAAGTATATCGGAGGAGTTTATAGGAACAAAGAGGGTATACTCGAAACGATAGCTAATAGGGGTATAGAAGTTCCTAATAATTATGTGTATCCCTACAGAGCGACGTACGATTATGAATGTTACTTTAGTAATGTACCGACGACAGATGGAAACACTAGTAGTGTGACCGAATATGTAGCCAGGCATATTCCAATGTCTTGTGCCGTAGCCAGTAATATTCCGGGTTATGAGAAACCAGTATGTTTTGTGAGCGAAGGTGATTCTCAAAAATTAGTGAGTAAAATGATAGATTATCTAGAGACATTAGCGAAACGGTCGTATATAATCTTACGCGGCAGTTTCAAACAGGTTTTTGACAGTTTAAGAGACAGGGGTGACTGTAGTGACCTCATAGGGAAACTCGAGTCATACTGAAAGAGCTCCCCGTTATAGGGTTCAACTCTGGAAAGTATGACTTAAACGTTATCAAACCATATTTAATAAGACATTTCGTAGCTGCGGCGAACAAAGTAGAAAAAGCGAATGAAGAAGGTGATGAAGAAAAAGAAGTAGAAGATGACGTTGAAGAAGAAGAAGATGACGTTGAAGAAGATGATGACGATGAAGAAGAAGATGATGAAGATGTAAAAGAAGATTATGAAGAAGAGCCGAAACAAAACAAAACTAAGAAAGGGGTGACCTCGCCCTTCAAGTTTATCGTTAAGCGCAATAATAATTTTATGTGCATCTCCACCAGTCGACTACAGTTCTTAGATATTATAAATTATCTCGCCCCGGGTTCTCTTATAGTAAATACTTGGCGGCGTACAAGATTAAAGAGACTAAAGGCGTATTTTGTTACGAGTATATTACCGACCTAAAAAAGTTAGACGAAACCTCTCTCCCCCCTCACGAGGCCTTCTTTTCGACGCTTAAAAACTGTAATATTTCAAACGAAGAGTACGCGTATTGTAACAAGATATGGGCGGACAATAACATGTCCACTCTCAGAGATCTTCTTGTTTGGTATAACAACAAGGATGTCGGGCCCTTCCTACTCGCATTAGAGAAACAGATCGAATTTTACGCGGGTTTAGGTGTAGATATGTTTAAGGACGCCATTTCAGTCCCCGGTGTGACGTTAAGATACCTCTTCAACACCATACCTAAAAACGTAGTCTTTTCGTTATGCGGTAAACGCGAGGCAGAGCTTCATAAAACACTTAGAGATAATATAGTGGGTGGCCCGAGCATAATCTTTCATCGCCACCACGAGAAGGACGAGACTCGAATCAGAGGTAATCCTCAATACGTAGTAGAGAGTCTTAAAGGCTACGACGCAAACGCTCTGTATCTCTGGGCGTTGATGCAGAAAATGCCCACTGACTTTCCAATTATACGAAAAGTTGAGGACGGGTTTAGACAACGTAAAGTTAATTATTACGATCAGCAGAGTAGAGAGTGGTTGACGTGGGTAGCTCACAAACACAACATTGAGTTGCGAACTCAATACAACGGGGGTGAGGTACCACTGGGACCTCGTAGGATTAGAGTGGATGGCTTCTGTCAAAAGAGTAATAAAATCTGGCAGTATCATGGTTGTGTGTTTCATGGTCATATCTGTCACCTCACTGAAAAACACAAAGGTGTTAACCCTATAAACAAAAAACCCTTGTCCGAGCTATACGACAAGACCCGGGAAATTCGCGAATATTTAACCAATGACGTTGGAGTTGACGTGGTTGAGATGTGGGAATGTGAGTGGGAAGAGCTAAAGAAAACCGATAGCACAATTATTCCGTTTCTTAAACAAGCCCTCCCCAGATCAAAACCATCGTATGCCCAGGAAAAATTACCACTAACCGTCGCGCAGATTTTGAAAGCTGTTAAAGACGAAACGCTGTTTGGTCTTGTAGAATGCGATATTCATGTCCCCGACTCTCTCAAGGAATATTTTAGCGAAATGACACCCATCTTTAAAAACGTAGACGTGTGTAGAGACGATATAGGAGAGCTTATGAAGGAATACGCCGTGAAAAATAAATTATTGACGACCCCTAGACGTACCCTGATAGGTAGTTATATCGGGAAGAAAATTCTTTTGGCCACCCCCTTATTAAAATGGTATTTGGATCACGGTCTAGAGGTAACCAACATCTACCAAGTGATCGAATACCACCCTGTTAGTTGTTTCAAACAATTTGGGGACACCGTATCCGACGCCAGACGAAAGGGGATGTAGATGAGACGCAGTCCATTACGGGGGAGACCATGAAGTTGTTAGGGAATTCGGCGTACGGGAAAACTCTCACAGATAAAGCGAAACACTCGAACGTCGCGTACTGCGAGGGTGAGTCCGCTTCCAAGCTCGTTAACGACCCCCTATTTAAACATATGACAGATTTAGGAGTAGGGAATATATTCGAGGTGGAAATGTTAAAAAGACGACGAGGTGGGACCTTCCGCTACAAATCGGCTACTTTGTATATCAATACGCCAAGCTACGGATGTTGCAATTTTATTACGATTTTTTAGACCGGTTCGTAGAGAGATCATACTTTCAGTTGTGTGAAATGGACACTGACAGTCTGTATTTGGCGTTAAGTAAACCTAGTTTAGCTGCCGCCGTTAGACCGCCTTTACTCGAAACTTTTTATAACGAGTACGATCAGTGGTTCCCCTCAGAGACCTGTAGCGTTCATCGGGAGGAGTTTGTTAGGAGTAAAGGTAAATTTAAGGTAGATTGTCGAGACTGCGAAAAAACAAAATTGTACCATAAACGTACCCCGGGTTTATTTAAGTTAGAGTACGAAGGGGATGGGATGGTGTCGTTATGTAGTAAAACATACCACTGTTTTGGAGATTACTCAAAAACTAGTACTAAAGGGCTTAGCAAACATCACAATAAACTAGACAAAGATATATTTATGAAGGTTCTCAAGACACAACAGGCGCAGGGAGGGAAAAATGTGGGTTTTAAACGATATAAATCGAGTGTCTATACATATACACAGCACAGAAATTCTCTCTCTTATTTCTACATCAAACGCCGTGTGCACAACGACAATGTGACGACTTTCCCGTTAGGTATCTAGAGTATTTATATATATATTATGTATATACAATGATACTTCTGTGATAGTTTTATGTCCAGTGATAATGAACATATGTTTGTGTCGTTGTCACGTTTATATTGTATTAAAATATATTATAAAGTATGCAGTTTTTTTTATTGTATATACATGTCACGTGGTACTGTCTCGTAAGAATACTATGAATACTATCAGTGTCCTTGGTGTACTACTAGTATACCTGTGTGTAAAACAGAAAAAAAACGAGTTACAACATCTATGACCTTCACACCTATACAATCCATTATATACGTACACATAAATGACAAATAACACGAGGCATGTTTTGTAATTTATATATATATTTTATTGATACAACACAACACCGATACTGCTCATGCAGTACATCTAGACACGACATTAAAACACAACATCTAAATGTTCAGCCTCAGCCTCTTTCTTCTTCTAAGATGACCAGGGACAAGCGTTGTTATTGGTTGAATCTTTTCAACGTTGTCAGTATCGTACACGGGAGTCCTGTAAGAACCATTATTTATCGAATAAGGTTCGTTGCCTGGTGATGTAGATACTGGAAGTCTATGATCTGCCGTGGTTGACGGCGCGTTCGAGGGAAGAGGCTGTAGTGTTGTTGCATTAGCCTCGAGACGAGCACACTCGGCCAATAACTCGTCCTGCATAGCCACGAGCTGTTCGTTTCTTCTAAGATGACCCGGAGATAGTGCTGGTATTGGCTGACTACTTTCGAAGTTGTCAGTATCGTAGAAAGGAGCCATGTAAAAGCCAGTATTTATGGAATATGGCTCGATACTCGGCGACGTGGATGATGGAAGTGTGTGATCTAGTCTGATGTCGGGTTCGTTCAATGTATGAGTTTCTGGTTTTATTGCATTGGTTTCGAGACGATCATACTCGGCCAATAACTCGTCCTGCATAGACACGAGCTGTTCAAATTCTGAACGATTCAACGTGATCCCATACTTGGTGGGATATTTTAAATTCGATGTCCCGAAAAATTTTCGAATATGGATCATAGTCGACCCTCTGTATGAAGACACAGACGCTACTTTCAGCCCTGTAGCCAATGGTTTGACCATTTCACGATCTGCTGTAACGTAGACCCAGCTAGTGGGTACATCGACAACTGGTGCAGCCTCGACGTTTGTCAGCATCTTCTGTATCTCAGCACTGAGCGATGTGTGACTGGCGCTTTCTCACCCGCGACTTTTATAGCATAGGTCAGATTATAGATCCGGTTTAGTCCGGATTTTTAAACACTAAAATTCGTGTCCAGACTTGTCTGCGATATTTTTAGCCACTGACGTCATTGCACTAGAAATTTTAAATTTTGCGCCATAAGCTTCGGTGCTAGTAGTCGATACACGATTCGAACGTTTATGTGTTGTCTGGTGGATGAGGTAAACGACATTAAGACCCTTTGCATTGATCCTCGTCGTGTTTTAATCAGTAGAAAATACACAGAGTACAGTCCACACGCGTTACTAACAAGATCTTGTAACTGACGCGAGTTGTAGATGAGAGGTCTGTTCGAATTCCTCTCGATAAAATCGATGATCTCGGTATGTCTGGGAGAAAACCCGAAACTGTCGAAATACTCAAACTGCCCCATAGCGTTGTAGTAGAGGGCGACCCAGTGAGAGCCAGGTAGATAGCTGGGATCTGTATTGATAACGAAGGCTGCTGTTTTAGTTGGATCGATATACCGAGGTAACCGATTGCGAGCCACTACGCTAACAATGGAACACCGTCTCACAAAAATGTCAGACATAAGTACTTTGAGAATATCTCTCGTATTCATTGTCGAAGTGTTTACGCTGTGTAATCTGTAAGAATCTGTCTCGTTTTAGAGATCTCCAGCACGGAATCCAGTTCTGCGTAAACTAGGACCTGTATAGGTTAGGCGTGATCGTCGCAAATTTGAGCTCGATGGCGACGGGCCCTGATTTTGCCAGCTCAAATTGTTCGGCGTTCAAAAGACCAGGGCTGAGATCGAATGCAAAAAGAGTGTAGGCGTTCTTGAAGTCGTTATAATCTATTCCGTTACCAGCGTCTGTTCCCAGAAGACCCAACGCCAACATAGACTTGAAGTAGGCGCGAGCGTACTGACCGCGGTCAAATTCGGTAGATAGAGGTTTACCCCAAATACTATGACCGGCGACGGTGATGTTTAAGTAGGTAAGGCCAAAGTTTTTAAAATTGAAGGGGTTGGTGTCGTAACTTCCATTAAATGCAGCCGAGTCCAGTAAGCCGAGGACTAGTCGCGTTGGTGTTTGAGTCAGGAAAAGGTTGTCTTGGGAATGAGATAACATGCCTTTAGGAATGGCAAATGTTTTAATCAAAACTCTCTTCATGGGGTATCGCGCATTGCCTCGTAAGAGAGCCTTTTCGTGAGCCAGCGAAATGGCCGGATTAACTGAGGCTTTCCTCACCAACAGGGCGGCGTAGGTGATGACACTTTTATAACCGACAGTTTTGTCGTGAGCTATGATGTTAAATACGTCCTTTGAGGGGGTCAACTTAATTTTCACGTCAACCCTGTTTAGCATGTAACGCTCCTGAGCAAAAATATCAGAGTGAAGTCGCCCTGTCATATCCAGCTCATGGCTACCTCGGGCCAGATTTCGACGAGTTTTAAGACCCGCATTGGAGTCACCTTGGGTGTCATCCGCGTGTTTGGGAGTATCGGTGTAGTAGAGCGCGCTCGTGAGATAACTTTTCTTAGATTCCTTGCTATGGTTGAGAGTGGCTTCTAGGTATGCTCGAAAAGGGTAGGTGTTTTCAGAAGCTGAAATCAAAGTATCGTTGAGAGATACGTCGACTTGCGAGATTAGACTGTGCAGAAAATAGTTCACAGGCGCAACTTCAACATCATTTGGTATATTGTCACCGTTGGACAGCGTAATTTTTGCTCTCATATGCAGATACGTGTTGGAAAAATCTATGTATTCGTCCGAATTTCCGCTGATGGAAAATTCTATAGGGGCCCCCGATGCCAGAGAGGCCAGGGGGGAAACTTCTACAAACTGGGCAGAATCGAGAGATGTCTGAGTCGGTGGAACGCTAAACAAATCTAGTCCAGAATGGAAACACTCGCAAGACTTGGGATGCACTAACGCCATATCGCTTAACCGAATATGTCCGAATAGTTTGTCCTCTTAGCCTTCTTGGACGCGGAATGAGAGTGATCGCGTCGTTTTGTCGTTTTTATTCTTCTTGCCGGCATCCCAGGTGGAGCTGCTCGTCTTTTCCTTCTTCTACCGCTTCCGGTTTGTTGGCCTGTATCGCCACCGGCCAGATGACTGATGGCTCCCTGAATTAAACGCTGACCGGATTCCTTAGCTCTTTCTTTAAACGACTCTCCAATATTTCTTCCCGCCAATGCGTCTTGCGCGACTTGTAGTCCCGTGCCGACACCTTCTCTGAGTAATGCCTTACCTCCTGTTTTTAGCCACGGTAAAATTGCTCTTCCGATGCCTCCGAAAAAACTTCCGATACCGCGACCTCGCTGACTTCTACCTCCGACAAATACCGGGAGGCCGTGGCCGGCTTGATTAAAGCAACACTCTTCGTATAACTTAGCATTTCGATGAAGCGGCGTGTGTCTCACCATTATACCAGATCGAAGTGCTTCCGCGCTCTGAAATGTAACGTCAGTACCGACGTTCCGGATGTAAATGGGATCGCAACTCCCCTGTCGTTAGTTAAAAGAATTTCTAACCTGTCGAAGGAGAACCTGCTCAGGGGGACATAGTGCGGTTTGTCGTAGATGCGAAATATGGATGTGGTGGTTTTCTCCAAAATAGGAACTGTCCTCAGTAAGGGTACCAGAACATCCCCCACCACTCTGGGTGACACTAGATCGCAATAGACATACACGTTTCTAGTTTGAGCTTCCAAATCTATTTCTTTCTCGCCGTGTAGGGCCACGTTAGCGTCTGTCACGCGATTCGATGGGAAGCTTAAGATACTTTTCAATTCCTCGCTTATGGTAACCGAGGCTCCTTGTTCAACGACTTTAAAGATGGCCTTATTTTCGTTTTTTTTATAAAAAAATCTCATATTGACGCCGGGTGTTTTTTCCAAAATCACTTTATTTAAAGCATCGATAAAGTTATCCGCTGTATTGTATAACCCCGGCGCCAGTTCCATTGTTACTGCTGTGTTACCGGAGGCTTCGTAACGGATCCAGATATCTCTGGGTAGGACGTTGAAATGAGTGTTTGGAAATTGTATCTCGACCAAACCGACTTCGTAGTTTGCGTTCAGTTCGATAGTTTGAGGGAGTTTGACGAAAAAGTTTCCAGGACTATTTTCAGGATAAATTTGCATCGAAGCGTTGCTGGGGGCTGTGATGTAAAAACTCATCTTCCTTGTTTCATCGTCTCGTCTCTAACTTGGGATTTGGAAGCATGTAACCCAGACAACTGCTCAGGAGCGCGATCCAAATCTTTCCGTCCTGACCCTCACCGTTTCCACCCGTCAGATTAAATAAAGCCACGCCGATTACGGCATATATAACGATCATTTGACAGAGAAAAACGATTTCCATTCGCGGGAGCAGTTTACCGAAAACAGGCCAGAGAGAGGTTCTGCTATCATGACTGGTCCCTTCGTCGTTCTTCGTTTCTTCTCGGTCAACTACTGCACTCAGAAAAGTTTGCACGTGTTCATCCCCCTCCATTTCGTCAGTCTCTGTATCTCGATACTTGATCGCTCAAAATCCAAGTGTTAAATGCCGAGGTGTAACCGAACCATTTGACTAAGTACTGTTTTGTTCCACCAACTTTCCTCTCTTCTAAGATGGCTTCTATTCGATACACCCGTTTTTCGCCGACTTTCTGAAGCTCTTCTGTATAAAACGACCCTTTCAACTCTTCACCAGAATCATCTTTCACAACGTAGGTTACCGGGTTAGTGTTTTTGTTTACACGACTGATTGTAAACAGTTCTTCCGTCCACGCTGGTGTATACCCCTTTTTGAAATTAGCTCTGGCTTGAGCTATCCTAACTCGATCACCTTCTTTATAACGGTTATTGATCGCCACTGACTGCCTATTGTCTCTCCCCGATAGTTTATTATACAACGTGTTCCAGACTTGTTCTTGATTGGCCGAATTTACGTGGACCGGCGCCATTTTAATGCTCCTGTGATACGAATTATTGTAGTTTCTGAGTAAGGCGGGTAACGCATCCACATATCTCAATTTGTTCGTTTTCGTAAAAAATTTCCACATTTTCTCTTTTAACGTTCGGTTAAATCGTTCTACGATCGCTGCTTTTATATCCTCGTTCTCCGTAGTGAAGAAATGGACTCCATTTTCCTTGAGAAACTTTAGGAAAGTTTTGTTGACGAATTCGGATCCTTTGTCCGTTTGAAGATTTATCGGTTTGCGCTCGGCAAATATTTCGCTCACGGCCTCCACTAGATTTTTTGCAGTTTTCGCCCGTATCGGAACTGCCCAAGCATACTTTGCAAAAACGTCGATACACGTAACGAGATACGAGAACGCGTCGTTGTATCTTCTTAATTGTCTCAGATCGATCAGATCAGCCTGGAACTGATGGTTCATACCACCCACGATGATGGGTCGTCTCTTAAATTTTCTAACAATGGGTTTGTGTAGAGTATAAGCATCCTGTAGACTCAGCCATTCTTTAATTTTTGCAGAGCTTAGTTTTGTACTACGCTGTAAACCACCCACACCCCCGTAGGCACCCGGTCGATTCGGATCGTAGTAATGGCTTCTTAACATCTTATCTACTCGTTTGGCCATGACTCCCAGTTTGGTTTTGGAATTTTACTTTTTCTTCTTTTCTGAGCCTGTACGTGCCCACAACTTCTTTGTGAGTGACCGTTTTCGTTTTCGGCCTAGGCGCGCTTGGCGCTGACTGAGGAATTTTTTCGTCGACTTCATCTTTAAGTACCGCAGTTGGTGGTGTTGTAGGCGCGTCGGGGGATGGGGGTGCCTGTTTAATGTCCACTACACCTAGAGGTTTGTGTCTGTACTGATCGAGACGTTGCAGATACCGTTGCAATGTCTGCTGATACATTCTGGCTTTGTCGCGTGGTGATATGTCCTCTCTTTCCAGGACTCGTTGCATTTGCGTATCCAGATCTCCTAGGGTGTCTTTTAGTGACTCGGGTGGCGTATACGCGACTTGGTGGTGATTTACAGACTCTACCAGTCGAGGATCGATCAAAATCATTTTCTTGGCCATCGTTCACATGCCCAGAATACCGCTCAGGATACCCAGAACTGGTTAATCAGAGCGCCGATAAAACCACCCTTTTGTAGAATCTGTTTTCTCTTTTTCACGGTCGTCTTTTTTCGTGCGAGAATCCTCAGGTCGTGTTTATGGCGCTGCAACCGTCTCTTCTGAGCCGGCGTGAGCCGAACGTTACCTTTTAACACGTTGTGGCAACATTCGCACAGAGTTCTTATGAGATCAGGCGACGCTGTTTTCATCGCGGCCTTTACAGCTGGTGGTTTAGCCGAGCACAGAAAACGCAACATCTCTCCGTGTCTTTTGACCGATTCGCCCATGTTCCTTATTTTGGGATGTAGACTACCTGCTGTTCTTTAGGAAAAATATTGGTTCGGAGCCTTAGATGATCCGGCGTCTCTTGCCGAAGGTCAATTAATAAATACCCGTGTGGAGCCGATGTCGCGTCTTTAAAACTTTCTTGCACGTACGACACGCGCCCCGGGTACATTTGTTTGGCCAGATTCGTAATCTGAGACCCGTCTCTCGGGTTTTTAAACATAACTATGTAATGACTGTTGAGACTTATCGTCCGCTGTTCCTTGTTTTTGCTAAAGAGATTCTGTACTATATACACGACGCTTATATTTCTATGATGACTTCCCTTGGTAAATAGTTTCGTGACCCTATCGTCGGTTTCGTTCATCAGATCGTCTATGACCAACAGACGTGTCCTATCTCCTCGCCATTGGTCCATGTCGGGTAGCCCTTCGTTAAACTGAACACCCTTCATCGTATCGTACATCGATTGCCACTCGCCGTAACAGTAGATTATTTCCTCCGGAGCGGGTCTGACCATTTCTGACACGTGGTCGATAAATCTCCTAACAAACACACTTTTTCCGCATCCCGTCGGTCCTGCGACTAGCGCCGTAAACGGATGATTCCAGGTTGGATCCATACCTACGACTGTCGCGAGGTAGCTTTATGTCGTTATTTTATAACTTACGAACCTTATTTGATAACACGATACGCGTATCGAGACCATAAGTATTGTTGTTAACCTATGTCTTATTGTCTGCTAACCGCGTACCGAGACAGATCGCTCATTAGTTTACACAACTTGCTGCGTTTCGCGCTGGAGACAATAATCAATAACCTCACGCGCGAACAGAATTGATTGGGTCATTATGTCCCACGGTAGGAGAAAATGACTGTTCGTTAATACCGCCAGCAAGATTTGCCAATATATATGTATGTATATATATATCTACTTACGGTCCATATCTTAAATACGGGGCCCATTTACGTCCACGTAGATATAATAACTATTAACTTATTACTATTATATGTATATATACTCACCATAACTATGAAATAACTAACGTATCACTACTCCCTAATATGGTAGTTTCACTTCCGGAGTGGGCGTGGTCTATAGCCGGACAACATACACACACACTAGTTCCTATTGGAAGTCACTTTGGCGGGAAAAACTGATGTCCATCACTCATGACTCAATTATCCCTCAACCACCAACCCCTTCATGCACTATACATATATATCATTGCATCACTCTGGCTTGGCGCAGCTTGCCGCAGCTTGCCGCGGCTTGCCGTAGTCTCTATATAACTCCTGTACTCATAGGGTACTGGACTTCGTAGGGTATACCCTATTCTTTGGTCAACTAAAAAACCAGGAGCATAAACCACGGCTCCTACTACTACTGATGTAACAGGCTAATTAGTAAACAGAATGTCACAACAAGCATACACAACCAGATGCAACAACAGAAAAAGAAGAGAAACACATCACAAGAAATGGACCAGCGAAATATCTGACGTCAGTCAAAGAACCATGCATGAGGCGAGCCAAAGAGAACTTTCAAGAAAACACCATTTTTTCCTCTAGAGGCTGAAGAGCAACAAAAAAAAAACAGAGAAAAGATAAGATATAAGTAAAATAAAGTACCGCCGTCACGCCAAGTGGCGTATAGGGAATATGGTGTTAGTGACCATAAATTTTACAGACCTTCAGCACATGATTTTTTGGGTAATATAGTCGGTATAACGCCGTGAGCTTTACTTGCACAGAAAAAATCAGGTACCCATTTAAGGCTGGGTGAACCGGTAGCCGTCGGTTGGGATCGAACCCTACTTCTTGTCCTTTGTATTCCAATTCACTAACCACTGAGCTATCGCGGCTCCCTTTTCACTACCGTGTGTATTGTTAATTCCAAAACATCGTCTTTCTCTGATACATGTAGTGCAAAATCTAAAACATTTTCTTTCTCTGATACGTGTAGTGCAAAATCTAAAACATTTTCTTTCTCTGATACGTGTAGTGCAAAATCTAAAACATTTTCTTTCTCTGATACGTGTAGTGCAAAATCTAAAACATTTTCTTTCTCTGATACGTGTAGTGCAAAATCTAAAACATTTTCTTTCTCTGATATGTGTAGGGCAAAATCTAAAACATTTTCTTTCTCTGATACGTGTAGTGCAAAATCTAAAACATTTTCTTTCTCTGATACCTGTAGGGCAAAATCTTAAACATTTTCTCTTTCTAATTATGATCGTTTTTCTTTGCTACACATAAACTATAATGATATAATATGATTGGTTTTACTTTTGTAAATAAACAACTGCACGCGTTGAATGTTTATTTAGACAGTAAATAACACTCAGATGAAATAACAATAATTCCGCCAGAACTACCAGGCGCTGAAACTGTTCAGCTATTCCCGAAGTAGGGAGTTAAGGGACATGACAATGGCTACTTGTCAACCAAATTGAATAGCAGCGAGCGCTGTGTGCAGGTACAGCTGACAGAAGCTATACATTAGCCCACGAATTACCTTCTTTTAGAGAAGAACATGCCAGATAGAATCTCATCTAGCTTGGCAGGTCAAGTCTTTGTTTTTGTTAATTATAATTTTCGTTCCAACGTTCACTGGTGTAGTCAGTTACATCACACAACATTCCTTGTTCACTTTCTTTCAGGCATTTAACCTAATCACTTTATCAGTTTCAAGATGAGCACAATTTACAATCATTCATTCGAGTTACCAGTAACGTTGAATGCATGAACAGTTTGCTATTTGTGTTTGCTTTTAATTTTCTCAAATCCAAATTATAATAAAAAAATTACTGAGGTTACAAGAGAAATCATAAAACCCCATGAACATTGACAAACTTGGAATTTTTAAAACATTAAACATGTTCTACTATATCTCCAAAGACTAGTGACGTTTGAGTGTCTCCAGACTTTCTTATATTTAAGGATGTCCCAAAATAGATCATGTCATAGCTAGAGGGTTGAAGTTCTTTGGTTCTTTGGTTATGGAAGGCCCCAGTATCACTGCAAAAGAATTAAAATCCATAATTGCTCAACCGCCCGTGCCAGCAGAATCATCCGAATTATTAACACATCTCCCAAACAAAGAAAGGCAGCTGTAGTCCACATCATAGCAGTCTCAGCACACGCCAAAAAGATATAGGCGAAACCGCACAGAAAGTGAACACAGCCAACTGTTCCCTGTTATACGATAACATCATTCATCGTAAAACAATTGGAATATCGAAACATAATCAAAACGGATGAAACACACAGCTCACGGTGTGCACAGAGCACTTAACTCATTTGCTCCTGCTGACCGGACGCACAATATATGAAAGTGAGAGGGGGAAGTGGGTGTTGCGTTTTCTCGCTACTGTCATCTTCACCAACTCAGTGAGCCAAGTACTCATTCTTTTTTTTTTTTTAAGCCGAGTCTACTGCAGAGTGCCAGCTTGGGATTCCAAATTTGTACTTACTCCTAGCTTATTTGAGCGCTTTCTTTGGGCCATGCTAACCAGTTAAATTAAGTCATAGTTTTGTGTAGAACTATTTTGTTACAAAGTCATTGTTTTGGTCAAACTAGAGTTTCCTATACACGAAGAACAGAATAAAATAGTATGAAATGTTGAAAACGCCTGAAGTATTTAATTTAATGCCGTTTAGTTGTGAGATTTTTACTCTTTACAGCCACGCCTCTTGTACTAGTGTGCATTTTCCAGGCACGCCGCTTGTACCAAGGTATATTTTGCAGCCACGCCTCTTGTATTACGGTACATTTTCCAGGCACGCCTCTAGAACAAAGGTACATTTTCCAAACACGCCCCTTATACCAAGGTACATTTTCCAGGCACGCCTCTTGTACCTATATACATTGTCCAGGCATGCTTCTTGTAACACTGTACATTTTACAGCCACGACTCTTGTACTACGGTGCATATTACAGCCACGCCTCTTATACCAAGGTACATTTTGCAACCACGACCCGTGTACTAGGATGCTTCTTATAGTCACACCACGTGTACTAATGTGCATTTTGCAAACACGTCTATTATACTAATGTGCATTTTGCAGACACGTCTCTTGTGCTAATGTGCATGTTGCAGACACACCTCATGTACTAATGTGCATTTTGCAGTCACGCCTCTTGTACCAAGGTTAATTTTGCAGTCACGTCTCTTATACTAATGTGCATGTTGCAGTCACGCCTCTTGTACCAAGGTTAGTTTTGCAGTCATGCCTCTTGTACTATTCTCTTTCATGTTTTCCCTCACCAGTTCTGCTGGTATAAAGAGCGCGTTGTCGTCGGGGGGGGGGGGGGGGGAGTAAATGTAGTAACACATAACTCAATGTTTCCTTATAATGGTGGCTGTGCCCTTAGTTTAGTTTTGTAGGGCATTTGATCTGTTTACACGCTGATTAGTAAGGACATGCCTGTTCTCGCTTGGAAGATCATACTTTGGTCTCATCCAGCCTCAATATTTAATTCTCAACACGGCTACATCCTTTGGGACATGAGACTTTGTGACAAGTTCTCATTTCTTTGCTGTAACTACTCCTGCTTTCAAAGACCGTTGTCGACTGAGTCGATTTTCCTTTTGTCACGGCATTTTCCAAAATTCATCGATAAATTCCGTTCACAACGTCACTCCTTGCACGTCTCACTCGACAGAACAGACGACGATCCCAGACCTCCTTAGTCGTCTCTTACGACATGGGTAGCAGACAAGTGGCTCTCTTCCATTCTCCCCTCACTGTGCGGTCCATAGTAAACATTATATGATAGCCAGTTTTTGTAATACCCAATACCTCCTTGTTCCTCTCTTGTATGTCTTATATTGTAGTTGTTGTTGTTTGCCAGCTTTCAACTCTGACGAAGTCCCTAGAGACTAGGAACTGAATTTTGCGTGTTAATTCATTTTCCCCTGGCAGCCGTGTGCACAGGGGTCCCTCGCCGCACAGACAGATAACTCCAACTTTGAAGGTACTCATGTTTTTTTCCGTCGATGAGTAACTGACATTTCAAGCCGGGCCTCGCTGCTGAGACCAGGGGTGGTTGTCGCAGAGAGAAATCATAAATAATCATCCCAACCAGTGGAGCCGAGATTTGAACCCACAACCTCTCTATCCCGAGGCTGGCGTCTGCCTTGAGACCAACCAGTCCCCCATGGACTTGGAATATAAGGAAAGTGCAACAAGGAACAGTTTTCATGCACAGCTTGCAATGGTTCCTGCCGCCTATCCACCACATACCAGAAGTCACGTCCTCCCGAAAGTGATGACCGTCATATTTCTTTTAAAATGTATAGCGCTTGATGATGTAATGCCATCGTTATTGACTCCAGTTTCGAACATATAAACACACAGTTAGCGGTCAGATTATCCCCGTCGCACATCAAACAACAGACCGTAAGATTAGCGTATAGAGATTTACGATGAGCCATTGCGATGACGTAGCACACATAATAATGTCGGACGCACTGCAATGACGCGCCCATTAGAATCCTGATTACTCTAGTGAATGTTGCCCACGACGAACAGAACACGGTGGAAAATTCCCCAAAGAAATAAAACTGCGGTTGACGAAGCATTTCACATTAATGAATAACATGGAAATAACCTGCGTCAAGCAAATCCAACAACGGTCATGAACAGCACCAATGTGACGTAAAGCGCAGAACAAACCTAGACGATGGAATGTCGCAATCACAACACCTGGTATATTGCCGGCGTACGGCATTGTTTTATCGGCGCAGATGTAATAAGTAGATCATCATCCTGACTTTAAAGCATAGGAGTGCAATGGAGAACCGAAATTAATCAGACATTGAATGCACTTTCTGCAGCGATCGAGAGAACGTGAACTAGATCCGCCATCTTAGAAACGGAAGTCGTATGTCTTATATGAATAAATTATTAAATTTAATTTAGGGTCCGGTAACATTTTTGGGGGTATTATTGAATGCCACCTGTAAGCAATCTCAGAGGAACAACTAAATATCAAAGGTAGTCTCTTGAGCCGCGCCAGAGAAGTGTTTAATGAACTAGTCTACCAAGAACAATTTTTACTGAAAAGAAAGACAATCCTAGCGTAATGATGACCACGTTGCAAAAAATATGTGTATTAACTTGGCTGATTCTGTTTCCTTGAGATTAAATCGAGACATTTGGGTGGCAAATTGAGGAAGGACGGTCATGTCTAATTCTTTATTCATGACAAAGTAGTGCTTAATTAATTAATGTTAATTTCCATGCATTAAATTGCCCAAAATTTACTATAGATTTTGTGAGAGCTCACTGATAGAAGAGTCCGTTGTGTTTGTGAGCTTGAGGTAAATTCCTCAGCCAGGTTGTCCTGTATTTCATTTAATTCAGAAGTCTGCCTTAGTAGCTCACACTTTAGAATTCTCATGCGATTACCCAACTACACTTCCACTTGTTTGTGTTTTCTAAGCTGATTCATAGATACAAATTCTTCAAACAATTTAGCCGCATTCATTTAATTCTTAATTTTTTAAAATGCTTTGTTTTTTATTTATTTATATAAATAAAAGTAAAGTAAAGTACCCCCGTCACGCTAAGTGGCATATAGAGAATATGGTGTTAGTGACCATAAATTTTGCAGACCACATGTTTTGGGGTAATAATTGGTTGCACATGATTTTTGGGGTAATGTGGTCGGTATTACGCCCGTGCCGCTTTACTTGCCCAGAAAAAAAATCCGGTACCCAATAAAGGCTGGGTGAACCCGGAACCCGTCGATTGGGATCGAACCCTACCTCTTGTCCTTTGTAGTCCAGTTCACTAACCACTGAGCTATCGCGGCTCTATTTATATCAATAGTTACAACATTTTACTTTTTCTTGGCTTATGCCAAGATGATACAAGACTTGTAAAAAGAATATGGTTTGATGTTTATATTAGGTTTGCTATAGGTTATGTTTTATGATTGATTAAAGTTAAACATATTTAATGTTTTTACATTCAAATGGAACAAAGCTGGTATTTTTATTAAAACGACGAAGCTGCCAGTAAACATGGAGAAAAAAATTGTCCAGTCCCGTGTGGCTCCCTGTATGTAGTCCAAGGAGAAAATATACTGATGATGTCACAGACTGGACAGGAAAAACATCATCTAGCAAACTCGGAGACAAGCGCGGAAGAGGAGAAAGTAAAGAAAATTTGTAAACAGCTCTCCATGAGGAGAGAGTAAAAAGAGTTTATAAACAGCTCTCCGTGGGGAGAGAGTAAAAAGAGTTTATAAACAGCTCTCCATGAGGAGAGAGTAAAAAGAGTGTATAAACAGCTCTCCGTGAGGAGAGAGTAAAAAGAGTTTATAAACAGCTCTCCATGAGGAGAGAGTAAAAAGAGTTTATAAACAGCTCTCCATGAGGAGAGAGTAAAGAGAGTTTGTAAACAGCTCTCCATGAGGAGAGAGTAAAGAGAGTTTGTAAACAGCTCTCCATGAGGAGAGAGTAAAGAGAGTTTGTAAACAGCTCTCCATGGGGAGAGAGTAAAGAGAGTTTGTAAACAGCTCTCCATGAGGAGAGAGTAAAGAGAGTTTGTAAACAGCTCTCCATGAGGAGAGAGTAAAGAGAGTTTGTAAACAGCTCTCCATGATGAGAGAGTAAAGAGAGTTTGTAAACAGCTCTCCATGAGGAGAGAGTAAAGAGAGTTTGTAAACAGCTCTCCATGAGGAGAGAGTAAAGAGAGTTTGTAAACAGCTCTCGGTGAGGAGAGAGTAAAGAGAGTTTGTAAACAGCTCTCGGTGAGGAGAGAGTAAAGAGAGTTTGTAAACAGCTCTCGGTGAGGAGAGAGTAAAGAGAGTTTGTAAACAGCTCTCCATGAGGAGAGAGTAAAGAGAGTTTGTAAACAGCTCTCCATGGGGAGAGAGTAAAGAGAGTTTGTAAACAGCTCTCCATGAGGAGAGAGTAAAGAGAGTTTGTAAACAGCTCTCCATGAGGAGAGAGTAAAGAGAGTTTGTAAACAGCTCTCCATGAGGAGAGAGTAAAGAGAGTTTGTAAACAGCTCTCCATGAGGAGAGAGTAAAGAGAGTTTGTAAACAGCTCTCCATGAGGAGAGAGTAAAGAGAGTCTGTAAACAGCTCTCGGTGAGGAGAGAGTAAAGAGAGTTTGTAAACAGCTCTCGGTGAGGAGAGAGTAAAGAGAGTTTGTAAACAGCTCTCGGTGAGGAGAGAGTAAAGAGAGTTTGTAAACAGCTCTCCATGAGGAGAGAGTAAAGAGAGTTTGTAAACAGCTCTCCATGAAGAGAGAGTAAAGAGAGTTTGTAAACAAGTATCCATGAGGAGAGAGCAAAGAAAGTTTGTGAACAACTATCCATGAGGAGAGAGTAAAGAGAGTTTGTAAACAGCTCTACATGAGGATAGAGTAAAGAGAGTTTGTAAACAGCTCTCCGTGAGGAGAGAGTAAAGAGAGTTTGTAAACAGCTCTCCGTGAGGAGAGAGTAAAGAAAGTTTGTAAACAGCTCTCCGTGAGGAGAGAGTAAAGAGAGTTTGTAAACAGCTCTCCATGAGGAGAGAGTAAAGAGAGTTTGTAAACAGCTCTCGGTGAGGAGAGAGTAAAGAGAGTTTGTAAACAGCTCTCGGTGAGGAGAGAGTAAAGAGAGTTTGTAAACAGCTCTCGGTGAGGAGAGAGTAAAGAGAGTTTGTAAACAGCTCTCCATGAGGAGAGAGTAAAGAGAGTTTGTAAACAGCTCTCCATGAAGAGAGAGTAAAGAGAGTTTGTAAACAACTATCCATGAGGAGAGAGCAAAGAAAGTTTGTGAACAACTATCCATGAGGAGAGAGTAAAGAGAGTTTGTAAACAGCTCTACATGAGGATAGAGTAAAGAGAGTTTGTAAACAGCTCTCCGTGAGGAGAGAGTAAAGAGAGTTTGTAAACAGCTCTCCGTGAGGAGAGAGTAAAGAAAGTTTGTAAACAGCTCTCCGTGAGGAGAGAGTAAAGAGAGTTTGTAAACAGCTCTCCGTGAGGAGAGAGTAAAGAAAGTTTGTAAACAGCTCTCCGTGAGGAGAGAGTAAAGAGAGTTTGTAAACATCTCTCCGAGAGGGAAGAGTAAAGAAAGTTTGTGAACAACTCTCCATGAGGAGAGCGTAAAGAGAGTTTGTAAACAGCTCTCCATGAGGAGAGAGTAAAGAGAGTTTGTAAACAGCTCTCCATGAGGAGAGAGTAAAGATAGTTTGTAAACAGCTCTCCATGAGGAGAGAGTAAAGAGAGTTTGTAAACAGCTCTCCGTGAGGAGAGAGTAAACAGAGTTTGTAAACAGCTCTCCATGAGGAGAGAGTAAAGAGAGTTTGTAAACAGCTCTCCGTGAGGAGAGAGTAAAGAGAGTTTGTAAACAGCTCTCCATGAGGAGAGAGTAAAGAAACTTTGTAAAGAGCTCTCCATGAGGAGAGAGTAAAGTAAGTTTGTAAACATCTCTCCATGAGGAGAGAGTAAAGAAAGTTTGTAAACAGCTCTCCATGAGGAGAGAGTAAAGAAAGTTTGTAAACATCTCTCCATGAGGAGAGAGTAAAGAAAGTTTGTAAACAGCTCCCCATGAGGAGAGAGTAAAGAAAGTTTGTAAACAGCTCTCCATGAGGAGAGAGTAAAGAAAGTTTGTAAGCAGCTCTCCAACAGGAGAGAGTAAAGAAAGTTTGTAAACAGCCCTCCTTGAAGGAGATATGATCAAATAGTGCTCCCACCCACTTCCCAACCTCCAAGCACCCCTCTCCCTTTTCCCACCAAAAAAGGAACAAAAAGATCAGACATGCAACGTTCTCCTGAGAAGACATTCTCACCAGTAATGCTATCAGCTTACTTTGTATGTTGGGGTGCTTACATCAATGTTTAATTTAGCCCTCCATGTGTTCTATTTATGAGAAATGAACTATTGATTTCATGTTAGTGGCGAGTATCGTGTGAGTACACGACAGTGAAGCTCTTTATTAAGGGACATAACTAGCAAAATAATAACACATATTTACGATTACCTACTATTCACTCCCGTGTTACTGTTGTTAAAGAAAGCATGGTGACATAGTGAAGTTGCATTACAAAAAGGGAAGAGCACAAGGATCAAAACAATGCCAAAAAATAATGGATGAGTTAAACAGGTAATGTTTCTTCTCGGATTACACGAGACCTATCATGAAATAGTGAATGACTTTTCGCCCACGAAACTCAAGGGACACATCAGAGAGAATGTAGTAGAAGAGACTAGATACCTGCCTCAAGGCAGAAGATAGAATTATGAGTTAGATAAGGAGTTCCCTGGAAGATTTTAGAAGCAACAGCAAGAATGAAAAGTCAGACTAATTTAAGAAACTGCTTCAAGCAGTAAGTTAGGAGTGAGGTAGTTAGATTAAAACAGTCCGTTTAGAGATTTTGTGATATACATTTTGGATTCTGAACAATAGGATCTCAAATTAGTATTATATATATATACAAAGAACATCATTACGATCACAGAATCTAACAGTGATAAACACCGCCGACAGGCTCTACAAAGTAACGCTAAAGTAACGTTAAAATATGATAATAGAACCTTAGAACTTGTTGATTGTACCAGAGACATGTTGTCAAACCATGTGTGGATGTCAATAATAAAGACTGAGTTACATTTTGTTCAAAACTACGATGATGAGTTAGATGTGTGTCTATATAGATGTGTGTCTATATATATGTGTGTCTATATAGATGTGTGTCTATATATATGTGTGTCTATATAGATGTGTGTATATATAGATGTGTGTATATATAGATGTGTGTCTATATATATATGTGTGTCTATATAGATGTGTATCTATATATATGTGTGTCTATATAGATGTGTGTCTATATATATGTGTGTCTATATATATGTGTGTCTATATAGATGTGTGTCTATATATATGTGTGTCTATATATATGTGTGTCTATATAGATGTATGTCTATATATATATGTGTCTATATATATGTGTGTCTATATATATGTGTGTCTATATATATGTGTGTCTATATATATGTGTGTCTATATAGATGTGTGTATATATAGATGTGTGTATATATAGATGTGTGTCTATATATATATATGTGTGTCTATATAGATGTGTATCTATATATATGTGTGTGTCTATATAGATGTGTATCTATATATATATGTGTGTCTATATAGATGTGTGTCTATATATATGTGTGTCTATATATATGTGTGTCTATATAGATGTATGTCTATATATATGTGTGTCTATATATATGTGTGTCTATATAGATGTGTGTCTATATATATATATGTGTGTGTCTATATATGTGTGTCTATATATATGTGTGTCTATATATATGTGTGTCTATATATATGTGTCTATATATATATATGTGTGTGTCTATATATATGTGTGTCTGTATATATGTGTCTATATATATATATATATATATATATATATATATATATATATATATATATGTCTATATAGATGAAATGAAAGTACACATACCAAGATAAACAAATATCAGATGATCAACAAGATAACCAAGCAACAGATAGGTTCATCAACAACAAGAACTCTTATAACACATATATCAGAGCCTTATGTGTGGCTAGTTGAAAAATACAGGCTCTTAAAAGCATTAGTTTTGTTGTTGTTTCAGTCCCCTGCCATATGTTATGCAGTTGTTTTAATTTATTTAGAGCTATACATTGAAGATATATCAAATCGAGCAATGGCAATGCGAGAAAGAAAAAAATGACACAATTAAAATAACTGTCAAAAAGCATCCTTAACTATATAAACCATCAGAACAGGTTTTCATAAAGTGATATGTGATGATTACAATAATATGAGAGTGATATGTTTATTCGGTTTTACAGACAATTTATCTTCACAGTGAATCCTGATTACAGATTAGAAACAACAAAATTTGGAAGCCTCGGAATTAGTTTTACCAAAACAAGTTGTGAATACCTTATCTAAAAATACTAACGTAAACGTTTTGAAAGAGGCTAAAGCAAATTGGAGACTGTAATACCAATATCGGGATGAAGTAATCATTATGTTGGGGTCATTTAATGAAAAGAAAACAGCAGATGACAGACAATAGTGTAACAATATGATTTTCAACACTAACCGACATGGCTCATGATAGTGATTTAAGGGATCATGAAAATCTATTTTAAAAGGAATGATGCAGGGCCAACAACGCGGACGATTGAAATAGGCTGGTACCATCTAGAGCTAGTCCAGGATACTCAATCAAAAAGTGTATCTATTATCATCAGTATCATTCTGCCAGTACTGACAGACATGACAGAGAGCTTACCAAGAACCGAGTCCATGTTCTGGGTGAGCTTTTCAGTCCCTGTTAGAGGTCAATGATTGTTCGCATTGATTCTTCTTAATGTCTTCTTACTACCTCTCGAGTTCTCATTTTTATTATTTTTTTCTAATTTGTCCCATTTGAAGACTTCCTCTGTGATTTAAAAAAATTGTCTTTACATCTCGTGGCCATCATTTACCCAACCCGATTATAGATAAGACTTTTCGCGGCAATGCCATTTATTATTTCTGAACTAGTCTCGAATGGATTCCATTGTGTTCAAAGTACTTTCCTTCAATATATCTGTTCAAAAGCATCTAGTTAGCAACTAGACTAGGCTTTCCATTTCGGTAACAATTTATGTTTTAAACTGGAAAGAATACATTTCAAACGAGATGATATAAGGAGAATCCAAACAGAAATACGTGTTGAAATTTATAAGAAGAAAGCGTTGAACAAAATGTCGGTCATGTGCTAAGAAATGATGAAGAAAGACTTCCCCATCAGTCATTCATGTGGAAACCATCTGGTAAAAGAAAACACGGCAGACCAAGAGAACCGCTAGCCGATCAATTACTAGGGGAGACTCAATCATGAGGCTAAGAAACAGCCAAAATTTACATAAAACCTACAGCATGCAAATCGTCATTTGTGTAGAACTATGACTTCAGACTTATGTACTGTCTTCGGCCCGAAAGGAAAAACAATGAATGAATAGAACCATGTATTTGGTCATTCTTCTGTATAAACTGCACAAGAGTAGTCGGTATACAAATCGTTGATGACTTTTGGTGGATTGATTCCCTATTGCCTCAAGGTATTCAACAATAAGTGTATTTGTTAACTGTCTGAAGTCAGTGTATGATTTTATGGCTACCGTGGTCCTGAACATAAGAAAATAATAGAGCTACTGTCACTTGTCGTTAGAGGCGACTAAGGAGTTTGGGGACCGGTCTTCGCTGGTGCTGCTGAGTGCGTTCATCAGAGCTGATGTCATCTTCAGTACTTTTGTTAGTGCGGGCTTCAGGCTTGGAAAAACACTCAGCAATATGTCGTTGTTTTTGTGTGTAATGATATTTTGTCGACAAAACTAAACTGAACTAAACTAAAGTGAACTAAACTAAACTAAACTGAACTAAACTAAAGTCAATGAAGTTTAAGAAAAAAAAAGATGTTCATTTGTGACATATTCCTGAGTGAAAATGTGATCAGTGCAATTTCTATCTTTTGCTAATCTTGCTTGCTCTTCTCGAATATCTACAGCATCACTGATTCTATTTATGGTGATCTTACAGTATACTTTAGTGAGAAGAGCCACTTATCTCCCGTTGTTAAAATCCTTAAGATTTGCCTTTTTTAAAGAATTTTTAAAATGATCAATTTTTCTCCACTTGGAAAGGACCTTATCTTCTTTGAATATTTGATGAACCATTCACTGTGTGTAGCTTCAATTATGGCTATCAACAACTTTTAGCAAGTGTGATATCGTCTTCTGTTGCTACCCATGGTCTTTCAGCTTCTTATTCTTCACTCCGAGTGAAAACATCTACAGATGTGTCTAATCGTGATGATGGCATATCTTCTTACAAATGTCTCAATTATCTCAGATCATCATCATCATCATCATCATCGAGTGCCGTCTCCGCAACGAAGGTTGACTCCCACGGATCGCCATTCCACTCTGTTACTTGCTTTGATGGTGCAGGTTGTCATAGATTGACTTGTCCATCTTTTGATGTTACTCGTCATTGTTAGTCTTGGTCTGCCTCTGCCTCTTTTACCTTGTATTTTCCCTTCTATTATTACTTTTAGTAGGCTGTTGTGTCTTTTAAGGTACCCCAAAAATTTCATTTGTCTTGTCTTAATTGTATTTAGTAGTTCTCTCTTTATTAATTATTTCAGATATGGGTCATTAATTATTTCTTTTAAATGTGTCAGCCCATCGAGAATTTAATTTAACACCTGATGTTTTTTTTTATAGTTGTAAATCACTGATGGCACAACATGGTGATGGAACTAAAGGATAATGTAAATTGAAGGATAGCCAGATACACTTTTGAATACACATACATCATTTTTTTAAATAATAAATTCGTGTATCTATATGTATAGAATATATATGTATATACGTATATAAGTTTTTTGTAACATATACTATATCTAACAGTCTTTATAGTTTCTACCTATATCTGTTTCATTTTCAACATTCAAATTGGGAAAAAAAATTAACATATGAATAATATGAATATAATATGAAGAACAGGAATCGGCTAGCATTGAGTGGTGGCACACGATTAACCACGCCACCTAGCTGATTCTGTCACAAACTGGCGCGCTGTAGCACTATTAAAGAAATGTGGAACTGGAAATGCTCTCCCCTTTAAAATAAGTAAACAGATCGGGGAGTTCGAGGCCAGGAAGGCATCGATTAGGCCACTCTATAGGCAGTGGCTGTCGTCATTGGCCGCTTCAATGATTATGCCCCCATGAGGTTTCACGACTCCCAGTAATGCATTATAGTAATCTTTTTTTTCACACTGCTTCTTTCTTCTCGCTATTTCTCTCTCTCTCTCTCTCTCTCTCTCTCTCTCTCTCTCTCTCTCTCTCTGTATGTATATATATATATATATCTTTCGTTCACTTTATATTCTAACTTTCGTTATTATTTTCCACTTGGCGTACCCCCTCTCCTCCATAAGCGAATCTGATTCTTCCAAAGCTGTTACCAACGCTGCCCTGGACAAGCGGCCCTCATTTCCACGGACCCATAAGACTCTACCCCCACCCCCCCCCCCCTTTCCAACCTCGCAGACCCCAGTAATGTGAAAATGCCGTAAAGATATTTTTAAACTAATTTGATACACCATTAAAATAACAACCAAGTAACTTGCAACTCTCTTAATATAAGAACCAACTGAAACTTCCGTAATGTGAAAATCAAGTAACTTATAACCCACCCTCCCTCCCCACACCCTCCCTCCCCACGCCCTCCCTCTCCATACCCTTTTAATAATAACCCGATAGACATTTTTTTTTCTTTTTTTTTCAGTATTGAAACTAGCAAGATAAATTTACTGTAAGAACTCTTAGTTGTGGCGGCCCCTTGCCCGGGAAACTTTCTTCTAAAAGATGTGCTTTACGGACTTTGCAAATTACTTTACGTAATTTCCAAATTGGCTTTTGTTTCTGTGTTTTTGGTTCTGTTTTTGTTTTGTTTTGTTTCTGCAGAAACTATAATTTTTCTTCTTCATCTTCTGAAATTCGGTTGACAACTCTCGCCAGGACTTGCCAGTCTCTTTCATTTCATTATGTATGGTTCGTCGCCATGTCCCCAATGGTCTGTTGCTCATTTGTTTGCCAGATGGTGCCCACGTTAATGAAGATGCAGATGCCTGGTTTGTTCCATTCGTAGAGCGTGGTCTAGACATTTCCCACATCTTTTCACTTCTTGATTTATAATATCAATGCCTAATCTTCTAGAGGCTTCTTTGTGATGTATTGATGCTAACGAATGCTTATGATCTTCTTACGATAGTGATCTTTGAAATACGACTGTAAATGTGAAACTCATCACTTGATAGTTTCTTGTCAGGGAGTTAGTTATGTGTGGCTGTTGAAATGTCAATTTCCTGCTTCATAGATAGTAAGTAAAAATTAAAGAGCCCCGTCACGCCAAGTGGTGTATAGGGAATCTGGTGATAGTGGCCATAATTTGTATGAACCTTCGGCACATGATTTTTGGGTTAATGTGATCTGTATTATAAAAGTAAAAAAAGTAAAGTACCCCCCCATCACGCCAAGTGGCGGCGTATAGGGAAATATGGTGTTAGTGACCCTATATTTTACAGACCTTCAGCACATGATTTTTGGGGTAATGTGGTCGGTATTACGCCCGTGCTGCTTTACTTTCCCAGAAAAAATCCGGTACCCATTTAAGGCTGGGTGAACCCGGAGCCGTCGTTTGGGATCGAACCCTACCTCTTGTCCGTAGTAGTCCAGTTCACTAACCACTGAGCTATCGCGGCTCCCACTAATTTTTAGGGAATTAGATCTGTATTATGCCCGTGCAATGTACTTTCCCAGTAAACATCCGGTACCCATTTAAGGCTGGGTCAACTCGGAAGCCATCGGTTAGGATCGAACCCGACCTCTTGTCCTTTGAAGTTCATTCACTAACCACTGAGCTATCGCGGCCCCCATTTCCATAGATAGAGTATGTTAAATACATTTGAGCCTGTTAGGCCAATTCTCAGGAATTCTACTGTACAATTTAATTATTCCTTCTAGATATAAAAAAAAGACATGTACACCTTTTTTTTTCATACACACACACACCTAGAAACAGACACACATATGCACACGCGCAGACTCACACTCACACTTATCATTCTTTCCTATTCCGAGGCGTCGAGCTTTTATGAAACGTTTTCGTTTGGAAATTCATCCTTATTGAGATTCTAAATAATTTTCTGTAAAACAGTCGCAGCTAATCCGGGGGGGGGGGGGGGGGGGGGGGTTTCGTTGCTTCTTTATTTATTATTCATAGATCGGGACGTGGTCAAGAAGACTGGCTTCTCAAGTGAAACCAAGAATGTACGCGTCAGATTAGGGAATGATGACTTTATAGTCAACCTTGCTATCAAGCAGAACCCAAATGACTAGTGTATATGGTAATGTTTAGAGGAATGGATATCCGAGCTCAAGAAAACCAATTTCCTATGTCTATGACGCCTTATATTATAGGTTTTTTCTGAAATCATTGTGCCTGTTGTCATCTCACTCACGGTTAACATGTTTAAATGACACTCATTTCTTTCTGGTGGAATGCCTTTTATGTAGCTCATATAATTCTTATAACATTAATGTTTTCTATCTTTTTAGTAATTATTATCAATCATCGCTTAAAATTATATGATCACCCTTAAACAGTTTCTTCTTATTTAATTTTCCAAAAATAAAATATATTGAAATAGTGTCTTATTGTGTAAACAATAATAATTAACACTACTCTAAAAGGCAGATGGGAGTAAAGCTCAGTTTATCCAGAAACAAGGTTTAATGGACGCATAGGACCGACCTAGCGACCAACACAGACTTGTCAGTCTTTAGACGCTAAGGGACATGCTGGGTAGAGGGATCTGAGCACCGATGATCATGTTCGGAGTGCAATGATGATAATCCACAAATAACTCACTAACTTCACCTAAATCTCTACCTTCCTGACATACACATTATGCAACATAATAGAGGGTAAACATTTGACATCTATACAACATTTTAGGTTAAGGGACAATTTCCATCTTACACTTGACATCTATACAACGTTTTAGGTTTAGGGACAATTTACATCCCCATATTTTCAGTTGTTACAATATATTCCAGTTATTCCCTTCTCATTACATGGCCAAAAAATTATTGTTTCTTCCTAATATTGGAAATTAGCTCTCTTTTTGCTTTGACCTCTTTCAGAACATTTTCATTACTCTTCTTAGCTGTCAATGGTATTCTCAACATTGTTCTGTGAAACCACATTTCTACAGTCTCCAGTAATTTGTTTAATCTGTTGTCCTATAGTCCATGATTCACATCCATATGTTAAGACTGGCTCTGCAAGAATAAATAGCAGATACTTTTCACAGGTTCCTAAATCGACCATAAAGAAGTGAATAATAGATCACACTTGTATAACACTCAACATGCCACTGCAGAAATAACGTTCACCGCTAAAGATGTGTGGCCAGGACTATACAGTTACATGTTGGACTATTGCAAACACCAGACATTGTTATATAAACTTGAATCGTACATAACCGTCAGAAATCAAATCTGGTCCCAGACAGATAATTGACACACCAATTATGAGAACATAAATAGGACTATACTGGTCACTGTAGGATTTATGAAGTTCATCTATTCGTGTCAAGGGCTGACCAGGGAAAACTACAGTCAGCGTCCCATCTTAACTATATGTCTACTTCAACTTGTACAGTCGGTGGCCCATTTCAACTATATGTCTACTTCAACTTGTACAGTCGATGGGCCATCTCAACTATATGTCTACTTCAACTTGTACAGTCAGCATCCCATCTTAACTATATGTCTACTTCAACTTGTACAGTCGATGGGCCATCTCAACTATATGTCTACTTCAACTTGTACAGTTAGTGGCCCATCTTAACTATATGTCTAATTCAACTTGTACAGTCAGTGGGCCATCTTAACTATACGTCTAATTCAACTTGTACAGTCGATGGCACATCTTAACTATACGTCTACATCAACTTGAACAGTCGGTGATCCTTTTTAACTATATGTCTACTTCATCTTGTATATCTTGTGTCTTTGGCAACAATATTTATTGTTCTCCTTAAGTAAACGTTACTGATTAATCTATTCTTGTGTACTCTAGAAGACCATTCCGAAAGTTAGAAAGTTTTTTTGCAAATATATTCTCCTTAGTGAGCTTAGAACATATTGAGAAAGGAGATGCTCTTTATTTATTGAGATAACAAGTTGGAATCACTACATTTCAGGTTAGCTCATAGGTAATCAGTTCTCCTTAACAGACAAAGGGAACTTGAATCTTCAAATACCCAGTACGTACTGTTTGCACGTTTCCCTAAAACTGCCGGTTATGTACATCTTAGTTCAGTCTTTCCGAGGATCTTCTTGTGAGATACTAATCCAATTTCGTAGGGCAATCTCCCTCTAAATGAGAATGATTAAGATGTCAATTGAAGAGAGTGTAAGAGTTGAGAGGGGAATGAGCTTCAAGAACTGGCTTAGAATTAAATGTTTAATTACATAAAAAGACTACAAATAAAAGAGTTTGCTCATATGAAGAGAATATCTAGTGATGCCCAACTATACATACAAGGCATATACACAAGACGTACTATAAAAGGCAGACACACAATTTAGAAAGATAAGTGTTTGACGCAGAGCAGATTACGTTTGAGTGACTTCAGAGAAATTCACAACAGCATTAAGTTTCTGGGTTTGGCAGAAGAGCAAGAATCAGAGATTGATATCGCCCTTTACACTCGAGGCGGTAACACGAGAAAGAAGGAGAAGCAGAAAAAAAGAAGTAGAAGATGCAGAAGAAGAAGAGGAAGAAGTACCTTGCAAAGGAATTAAGAACGCAATTAATCTGAGAAAGAGTTGTAAAAAATGGGCATAGTTTTAGAGAAGAAAATAGCTGTGAAAATATATATCATCATCATGTACCCTGCCGGTTGGCGTAGGCGATCATGTCCCTCCACAATCTTCTATCAACAGTGCATCGTATCAGTTCTGTTGTTGACTGTTTTCCATGCCATGACACCAAGCTATCCAGTATTTTCTCCCTTTGTCGTCCGCGATCTCTTTTTCCTTTTATTTTGCTAGTTGTAACCAAGTATTCCAACTTTCCTCTTCTCATGATGTGCCCGAAACATGTTGATTGCTTCTTTCTGATGTTTTTTAAGAGCTCCCTTTTTGTGTTGGCCTCTTTGAGAACTTCCTCATTTGTCTTTTTATCTGTCCAGGGAACTTTCAACATTCTTCTGAGAAATCCCATCTCTGTGGCCTCTAACCGTCTTTTCATTTGTTTGTCTACTGTCCAATATTCGCTTCCATAGGTAAGAATTGGTTCTATATAGCACTGATGAACTCTCTTTCTCATTTTTATTGACATATATTTGTTGCATAAGATATTTTTCATTTTCTTAAACGCCATTTTGGCCTGAGGAATTCTGCTTTTTATTTCTGTGGTGCATCTTCCATCTGATGTAATTATTGTGCCCAAGTATTTGAAACGTTGCACTTGTTTTAGATTTGTCTCGTTTATTTTTATGTTGCATGATGGTGATGATTGTTTCTTCGATATAACCATTACTTCTGTTTTCTTACTATTCAGACTAAGACCTTTCTTGTTGTTTTCTTCTACTATTATGTCTATCATTTCTTGTAGTTCGTTCTCTGTCTCTGCTATTAAGACTGTGTCATCCGCATATAGCAAATTATTTATGTTGTGACCGTTGACTTCAATTCCTTTTTTGTCTACTATTGATCTCATAATATATTCGCTGTAAAGTGAAAACAAGTCCGGTACCAGAACACAGCCTTGTCTGACTCCTTGTTTTATATATTGGAATTGTCATGTTTGGTTGTTAATTCGTATAGCTGCTGTTTGTAGCCAGTACATATTTTTTATGATTCGCAGATCCTTGCCATCAATGTTTAATTTCTCCAGCATATTGATTATTTCCACATGCTTTACTTTGTCAAATGCTTTTGTGTAGTCTATAAAACACATATATAGATCTTTCTTTACCTCTATAGATCTTTCTATCAATGTCCTTAAGATGTATATTGCGTTATTGGTGCCCTTTCCTTCCACAAATCCACATTGTTCCTCACTTATTTCTGGTTTTATTTTGTTCCTTACACGTCTCATGATTATTCTTAGTAATATTTTAGTCATATGGCTCATGAGACTAATAGTGCGATGGTCTTCACAATCAGTGGCGCCTGACTTCTTCGGTATGGCTACAAAGATAGGTTTTAGTAGATCCTCGGGTATGTGTCCAGTGTTATATATGTCATTGAGTAATTTTGTTATGACTTGTACTCCCAACACTCCTAATGCATTTATCTCTTCGATTGTTATATTGTCAGGACCTGGAGCTTTGCCTCTTTTCATGTGTTGAATTTTAATAATATATGTTGCTTATATATTTTCGCAGCATCTCAAACAAAATGAAAATGTCCACCAAAGAACCACAGTAAGGGTTGTTTTTTAAGTCTCAAAGAACAGGTTTGCTGAAAAGGTGAAAAAATATAAAAGGGGCATCATGGTGCTTAGAAATCGGTTTCATGGTCCATTTTAAATGTTCACAATAATCAGTTTTCTAAATAATAGCCATGAAACTAATATTAATGACATATTAATGAACATTCTGTACATTTACACGCTCTTCTCAGATTTATTGAGGTAACTTTATTGCTTTATAACTAGAATATAGCACTGATTGTTTCAATCTCCTTTTTATTGTCAATCTCTAATGCTGGACATCCCATGTGTTACCGGGGCCTCATTATGAGAGAGGTAAAGACTGGCGGCCTCGGTAGCCGAGTTGGGAAGACCACTCGACTGGGGGCCTCGGTAGCCGAGTTGGGAAGACCACCCGACTGGGGGCCTCGGCAGCCGAGTTGGGAAGACCACCCGACTGGGGTCCTCAGCAGCCGAGTTGGGAAGACCACCCGATTGGGGGCCTCGGTAGCCGAGTTGGGAAGACCACCCGACTGGAGGCCTCGGTAGCCGAGTTGGGAATACCACCCGACTGGTGGCCTCGGTAGCCGAGTTGGGAAGACCACCCGACTGGTGGCCTCGGTAGCCGAGTTGGGAAGACCACCCGACTGGGGGCCTCGGTAGCCCAGTTGGGAAGACCACCCGACTGGGGGTCTCGGTAGCCGAGTTGGGAAGACCACCCGACTGGTGGCCTCTGTAGCCGAGTTGGGAAGACCACCCGACTGGTGGCCTCGGTAGCCGAGTTGGGAAGACCACCCGACTGGTGGCCTCGGTAGCCGAGTTGGGAAGACCACCCGACTGGTGGCCTCGGTAGCCGAGTTGGGAAGACCACCCGAATGGGGGCCTCGGTAGCCGAGTTGGGAAGACCACCCGACTGGGGACCTCGGTAGCCGAGTTGGGAAGACCACCCGAATGGGGGCCTCGGTAGCCGAGTTGGGAAGACCACCCGACTGGGGCCTCGGTAGCCCAGTTGAGAAGACCACCCGACTGGGGCCTCGGTAGCCGATTTGGGAAGACCACCCGACTGGTGGCCTCGGTAGCCAAGTTGGGAAGACCACCCGACTGGGGGCCTCGGTAGCCGAGTTGGGAAGACCACCCGACTGGGCGCCTCGGTAGCCGAGTTGGGGAGACCACCCGATTGGGGGCCTCGGTAGCCGAGTTGGGAAGACCACCCGACTGGAGGCCTCGGTAGCCGAGTTGGGGAGACCACCCGACTGGACTACCGACGTTCGGACAACCCGTGTCCGATTCCCGCTGGGAGCAGTGTGAAATGCACTCGTGGTTGGGAAAAATTAAACCCACGGTCGACCCAGCCGTTGGCAGAAATTGGCACCCATGGTATTATCCTGGGAAGGTGAGGAATGTTGCTTCGCATCTGAGTTTCGATGCTTGAGGCGACACTATACAGAAATCTCCGAACATTTCTGGATAGGCGGCCGAGCACATATGGGTTTAAAACTCGCATGCTAAGACGCCAGTTCAAGTCTCGTAATTTACCTTTACATTTTAGACTAGGATCTGAATTTTGCGTCTAAATCCGTTTTTCTCTGGCAGCTATGTGCACAGTGGTCTCTCATCGCACAGGAAGATAACTCCGTCTTTGGAGGTACTCATATTTTTTCCCGTCAAAGAGTAATTAACGTTTCAAGCCGCCCTCATTGCAGAGACCAGGGGTGGTTGCCGCAGAGAGAAATCACAAATAAAAATCCCAACTGTTGCAGCAGGGATTTACTCTCACAACCTCTCTTTCTCGAGACCGGTGCCTTGCCTGGAGACCAACGAGTTTCCCACATTGCTAGTTTTCTATCTCCCTCGTGCATATTCACGCGAGCTCTATTCCTTTCTTTTTTCCCTCACTTTCCCTCTCTCTGTCATATCTATATTTCTATTACATTTTTATATTTCTGTTCACTAATAACAGATCTAAATAAATAACATAATACTTGAATTCACCTTACCGAAGTTAATGTACGTACGTTAACGCATGTTTTGTCCATTTATAAAACACGTTTGTTTCGTGTTAAGTGTAAGATGATCACTCAAATGTTGGCAATAAATAATGAAAGTATACGATTATCGTGATCGGATTATAATAACAAGGAAAGGGCAAGGGATGTTGCGTGTGGAGTCCACCTGCCTGGCGTCGCCCTTCTCGGCAACTATCTGGCGCTTGATCATGACTTCAATCATAGAAGGCAGAACAGTCTCTCGGAAAATCAGATTAACATTATATCTAGGCTATTTAAACCGTGCCCATGAAATAATTATTTCTTTCTCTCAAAATACAGTTCATTTTCAATACAGAAGAACGACTTATATTTTAGTATTATCATCTGGAGCATATAGTTTCACTACAAAAAGCTATATTTATGTTACCATAAACTGTCCAATTAAGTACAAAAAAGCTAAAACTGGCGGCTAAATTAAAATATTTGGAAAAAATATATCTCTTGTGATAATCTATGCCGGGATCCACAATATATGTTAAAACACATAAAATGACTAAATGGTCAGCTCCAATATTAAAGAAAATAAATGTAATCATAGATAGTGAAGAGCAATGTGTAATAGTTTCTCTTTCGTCAGTTGCTACAAATCGAAAACGAGGACACAAGAAGTCGAATTCAAACAAAAATTACAAATGACCGCATGTGGAATTAAGTACAAGAGAAAGCGAAAATTAGAAGCGACGATCCAAGGGAAATAAGCTCATTACATCAATGTTGGTTGCTTCAAAGACAAAAAATCAGGAGATTTAGATATGCAAAGCAGGCTCTACGCGACAACACCTGACAGAGAGCATTAATACTCAGAAGTATTAGGAAAGGGGAATAAGTCATACATGTAAGACACGGGATTAATTAAGTATCAGATATCACATGAACCATACAGATCGTTTATCCTAATACTCAATTTTCTCTTTTGAAGGCAAAAGTCGTGGGTAAGTTATGCCAGCAAGTGTCATTTGTAATTCAGCAAGCATCAACCACAAAGAGAATTGACTATGCAAGAACACAAACAAAAGTAAGTAACGGCCCGTTGGAAAATGTCAGAGATTGATCATCAGAAAAAATAAGTATTTAAATGAGGAAGTCAACAGCAGAAAGAGACAATGTCAAGATAGGAAATACTCATGATTATATTATTATTCTATTATACTGTTCACTCTCATCATCTGTTCTGGTGTGTCTGAATGTATGCATAGGCTGTGTTATGTGCACCTTTGAACCTCTACGTTCGACTTATTTACAGACATTAACGAATTTCTTTCCTCCTTTATCTCAACTCACTGGGCCAGACTGAGTAACCTGTTTCTATGACCTTTAGATGTCAAATAGATTTAGTCAGCTTTTTTTCCGTTGAACTTAACACATGCAGTCATTGACAAATTCTAACAACTTTTGAGGTATAATTCAATGACTTTCAGAACACCACCATCTAGCCAAAATGATGTTCTCTTTACGAAACTGAATCTAAGAGTTGTCTACCATGACTGGACGAACGGGAGTTTCTCCCATCGATTGTGAAAGCAATACTTTTTGTTAAAGAGGAGTGTTGTTAAAGTAGTATAACTATGTGCAGATTATAAGGGAAGATGATGGAGTGAACACAAGAAACGCAGACATTCTGGCGATCATCCATCAGCCAAACACGAATGACCCCTAATTCCAGAAATTTTAGGAACAACATGACGAACTGTCGTGTAAATTCTCTCCAATTATCAAACCGTACATTTGACCTAGGTCTAAGCGATTATCGTGCGTGGTTCCAAGCTTCCAGACTTTGCTGATTGTTGCTTAGATGGAATATTGTCATGGATATAATTGTCTACAAATAATGTGAAAATGTTTATTTGCTTTCCCGTTAAGCATCATATTTTCTCCTCTATCCTTTCCTTTCTTTATTTCTCCGTATTCTTTAGATTCACCATATTTTCTTACATTTTTTCTTTTGCCTTTTCAACGTTTCTTGTATTTTCACTTCTCTTACAATCAATCACTTCCATAGCTTCCTTGTTCGCTATATCTTGTCCTTTGTTCAACTATTTTCTTGTGTTATTCCCCTAATTGTTCGCTTCTCATTTTCTATGCTTTTATTCACTTCTCTTTTTGTATTTTTATTTATCTTGTTTTCTTTCGTTACTCACTTTTCCTTTCTTCATCTCTCGCCTGTTTTTACATTTTTCCATCCTCTCGACATTTACGTCTTTCATTCATTTCTCTTCTCTTTCATTATTTTACCCTACCTTCTTCGCATTCTTTAGACAATCTTCTCTCTCTCTTTTTCCCGGCCCATCTATTCCTTGATTTCATCTCCTCTTTCTTCCTTCTCCACTGTTTTCCTCTCACCATCTTAAAATCTATTCTCTTCTATATTTATATGACCCCCTACGAGCTTATTTTTTCTATTCTCCTCTCAACCTTCAAGAACAGCATTCCCACGCTAATTGAACTAATTTGTTAGAAAAGCAGACACGTTCTGCCTGACACACACAAAATATCAATGATTATTCAATCATTTTTTTAAACAGCACAAACACGTAATAAGTAAAGAAATAAATCATTACAAATGCAGAAGCTATTTAGCAATATTTTCAAGGTTATCTAAAGTCCTTTCTTTTAATTTCAAAATATGTTTAATATAAGTGTCTTTGATAATTGTATTCATTCTTCTTCTACGTTTATTTTCTAACACTAAGGTTGTTGCCTGGCAAGACCGGTCGCCTCCAAGAACGTCATTACTCTAAGGAGATCGTTGAAACTGTTTTATGGATTGTATTTTTTTTTAATCTCTCGGAGATGAAGCAACTAATGGGGTCAGTGTTTATGTTTCAGATTGTGCGGGTAGAAGCCAAAGATTAGTTGAGTAAATGAGTAAACAAACTGAAACGGAAAACATTGAAGAATGCAGCCTGTCTTAGAATGGTGTCGATAAGGGAAAATGAAACATTTGGCTGAACGTTCTGGGGGGGGGGGAGGGTAAACTAATACATTCATGAAGAGCTGTATTGTACAGACATTCAGTGATATTGTGGTTTAAACTATCTACGGCGAGAGAAAGATTGTTACCTAGGACAGGTATCGGTGAAGTTATACCATCGGATAACTTTACAACAGGTATCGATGAAGTTATACCATCGGATAACTTTACAACAGGTATCGGTGAAGTTATACCATCGGATAACTTTACAACAGGTATCGGTGAAGTTATACCATCGGATAACTTTACAACAGGTATCGGTGAAGTTATACCATCGGATAACTTTACAACAGGTATCGGTGAAGTTATACCATCGGAAAACTTTACAACAGGTATCGGTGAAGTTATACCATCGGATAACTTTACAACAGGTACTGGAACTAAATAACTTGACTAGGACCTACCTATGAGATCTTATGAATAAAAAAAAATGTCGTTAGAGGAAATCCTTTTTAGAAAGAAAGAAATAAAGATATAAAGAAAGAGAGAAAGAAAGAAACAAAGAAAAAAAAGAAATGAAGAAAGAAGTAAAGAAAGAAAGAAAGAAAGAAAGAAGTAAAGAGAGAAGTAAAGAAAAAAAGAAAGAAAGACAGACGGAAAGAAAGAAAGAAAGAAAGAAAGAAAGAAAGAAAGAAAGAAAGAAAGAAAGAAAGAAAGAAAGAAAGAAAGAAAGAAAGAAAGAAAGAAAGAACGAAACAAAGAAGAAAAGAAAGTAAGAAATCCTCTAAACCCTGAGTGTTGTATACAGATAATTTAGTAACAAGCACAGCTGTTTGTTTTCATCCCAAACTGGTATTTTAATTACAATCTTGAAAACTTTGGAATTTATGGATGCAGATACCCTGAAACTAGTCCGTCCTTAAAATCTATATTTTATTGGTAGTGAGTTCAATGTGTGAGACCAGACATAAACATAACATTTCTAGCTAAAGTTAATTATATATGTACATATTTATGTATGACTGATATTTTAGCTGTCAGTAATAGCGTTTCGGGTAACGTAACATTCTATTTTTAGCCACAACAGTTGTATAATTTTTAAGATGAAGTTTCTTTTAATCGCTTTGAATGTATAATAGAAAAGGCATGTGGATTGTAACTTTCTGGAAATATACCAATGAGCAAATTAATTAATGTAGCATTGTCAAACAGCTGTGATCAGGGCCCTTATTTTTCCAATAGCGATTTTTATTTTCATTTTTTTAAAATTCTTTTGGATAATGCAGTCGGCTCTGGAAGCAACTTAAGGCTGGGTAAACATATTCAGCATGGAATGTGACCTCGTGTCCTTGACAGACCAGTTCACCAATCACGGCTCTGCTACGGCAGCTGGGACACAATAACTTGATGATGATGAATGCGTGTAGGCGTTTGAACGGGTATGTTGATCTTGAGTTTGTTGATGTTGCGCATAGCAGAGAAAATGTTAACTTGGGCAACAGTAATTAGGGAAATGGTTTGAGCGATCAGTGTGGGAATAGGGTAATTAGAGTTGTGATGATGTGTGATAGATGGTTAGAGTGAGTGGTATACTGTATTGTTCTTGGGTGGTGGTGGTGATGACGGTGACGGCGGTAATTGCGAACACCATCATAGAGGAAGGTGGCATTAAAATTATAATTATTTAGCGGAAGAAAGTAAACTATTGATTTTTTATGTTTAAAATGCCAACATTATTGAAGTAAAAATGAACATTATTGATCCCTTTATTGGTTGCAACTATAAAATGGAACATTTAGAAAGCATAAAAAAGATATTTAAAGGAGTACCGAATAATAAAGATCATTACGACAATGTAAATTATAAACTGGTTTATATTTGAAGCGATCATAAATTAAACGTGAGTTAAGAAAGGGACTTGAGCCCAAAAATATAAATTACTAAAGGCAATGACAATTTAAATAGTGCACATCAAGATGTACCAATTATTATATCTAGATGCTGCAGACTAATAAGTAACTTATAATGAGAACAAATGGCTATACAAGGAAACAACAATGAGAATTCTGCACCTTTTAATCTACAAACAGGAGTAAGACAAACTTGCATTTTACCGCCATGTTTACTCAACTTATACACTGAGCAGATCTTTTAAAGACACCAGGTGTCAGATTTAAACATTAATGGATATATAGTCATTAATCGGAGATGTGCAGATGATACCGTATTAATGGCAGAAACTCAAAAGACAAACACCAACTAGTTGACAACATAAACAAAACAAACAAAGAATGTGGTTTGGTAATCAATAATTTAATAAACTAAATCTATGAATATAAGCAGAGAAAACAAATAACATCAAAACTAAAACTACGAATGGTAAAACGTTATAATTACTCAACCCTCCTTATAGTGCGTGAAAATGGACATCAAATAAGAAAATAAAGCAGAAAATTGAATCCTTGAAATCAGGATCTATAGAAACATGTGAAGAATTGGGTGGAAGAAAAAAAAGACGCACAAGGAAGTTATGAATCAGTTGAAAGTGAAAGGGAAAACTACTTAACACAATTCGAAAACAGACAAGTGAATTGTTTGAGACATGTGATGAGACACAATACCCTGCTCAAAGTCATCTTGGAAGGAAAGGTAGATGTGACAGAGACAGACCAAGACTAAAGTGGACTGATAACATCAAAAGGTGAACAGGTGAACCTATGGCATGATAACATCAAAATGTGAACCTATGGCAACGTGCACCATGAAGACAATAGATAGAGTAAAATAGCGCTCCATGGTAATCAACCTTCGTTGTGGAGATGTACCCAATGACTGAATTAATTATTATTAGTGTTATCTGTGTGGTATCAACTGTCAACATTATTATTACTAGATTGCCATTTACGAAATTGAACTTTCAATAATTTATGAATTCACGTAAAAGAAAGCATTAACAGATTGTTACAAATATAAGTGATATTTTTCTTAAGTATCGGTAATGGTATTAAATGCTTTATTAATTTATGAAATATTTATAATAAATGAAGTATCAATTGAAAAGTGGAAATATCAGTTCCAGTAAAGTTATTAGCGCCTGGGAGGACCGAGGGTAAGATTTAGAGAGAGACATCAACGAGACTATAAAAGTATGAAGTCACAATACCTGATGCTGTCAGGAAAACGAAGGTCTGATCTTTGAAAACGTGTCGACACCAAAAGGGGAATAAGATTAAATGAAGAAAAATATATTGCACTGCCTTCCCTCACCAATGTGTACTTACTTTTAATTGTAAAAGTGATAGAACTGTACAGTATTTATAAAGCATTCCGACGTAAGAGATATTATGTAGCTTAGTTGGCCGTGTGCCCTAGCGTTTGTTTCTCGTGGCAAGACGCTGTGTGCTGGTTCGATCGGGCTGTCTATTGCTCTTTGTGGTTTTTTTCTTTTGTTGATTATTTATGAACTGCTTCCGAGTTTCGTGAACATACCTCTTCCCTGAAATGATTCGCATCAAAACGTCGCTGATTTCTCGCAGTTGAGAGTCTTAGGTCGAAAGTGAAAGAGTTAACGTTTTTTTAGTTGAAAATTCACGTGGAGGTGGCGAACTTCAGCACACAACCATGTTCCTCGACTATCGGCAATTAGTGCAGCTGAGACTCCACATTACGTGTTCTTATATTAGTTTATCAGATTGTTGCATGTCATACAAAATAATTTCGTCGTGTATCATTGATGGTGATATTAGTTTATCAGATTGTTGCATGTCATACAAAATAATTTCGTCGTGTATCATTGATGGTGATATTAGTTTATCAGATTGTTGCATGTCACACAAAATATTTTCGTCGTGTATCATTGATGATGATATTAGTTTATCAAATTGTTGCACTGGTCACATAAAATATTTTCGTCGTGTATCACTGATAATGATATTAGTTTCTCAGATTGTTGCACTGGTCACACAAAATATTTTCGTCGTGTATCATTGAGTTGGTACTAATTCATTCCCTAACAAATTGATTTAAACGTTGCATTATTTATTTTGATTATGAGGAAAGTTGGAATATTTGGTTACAATTGACAATATACAAAGAAAGAGAAATGCAAATGACAACGAGACAAAAGACATTAGATAAAAGTATCAACAGCAGAATATTTATTATGATACACTGTGGACAGTCAATTGTTGAAGGACGTGACCGCCTGCGCCAACCGACATGGCACATCATGATGATTGTGTAAATATGTGCAGGACGTATTCAATAGTGACTTCCTATTGGACAAAAATAATGGGTAAGGGGCAAATGTAGAAAGATATGATAGAAAGCGAGCACGAAAATCAGTGCAGTATTAATCTTGATAAATGAAAAAGCTGAAATGCTGATAGCGCACATTTTCTGATAATTCATACATATTTTTAGTGTATGAAAAGTTAGAATGCTGCCAAGATATTAGTAAACGCACAGTAAAGTATTATGCGACCGGTAGAATTTGATTATCGCTAGAGATTACAAAGATGGTTTGCGAATGTGTTCAGGTTTTAATTAAATGTCTAGAAATGGTGAAAGTCACTATAGACTGTTTTATTATTATTGGTAGGATGAGACAGACGCAAGCACAATGAGATGATGTAATTAACAAAGCGCTGGTTATAAAAAATTTAATAGTAATTTATATAATACATCTCCTTCAAATATTATACATGATATTCAACTATATTAATATATACATTAATTATTGCTAGCCACATCTGCCTAGAAATTATTGTATTTACATCGGATAATTTATTATCCTTTTTTTCTTTTTTTTTTTTCAACGGCAGAATAAAATAATCTAAGAAAGAATCGACGCTTGAGTTCACAAACTGATCTCCAAAATGTTTTCATTAAATCTTGTGTAAGGTTCTTCACACTAAGTGTCAGCTAGAGAATGCTGCTTCGATAGTCCTTGCTTTTCATAACAGCTTCCAGAAACGAGGAGATGGTTGCTTTGCTCTTAAATTGAAAAAGAGAAAACGGCAATTCAGAAACTGGGGAAAGAAAATTTAATTTAATTAGATAAAGTAAAATATAAACACAAACGGGTATGTTACAAGAGTAATTGAACAATGTTAAAGCCGTTTAATTTTTTTTTGTTGCTTTTTAAAAAAAAAATATCTTTGATAGCATTTAAGAGCACTAATGCTGATAATCACTCGACCACAAAAACAATGCTCATTTAACTCTCGGTTCCTAAACGTATTGTAAGGTATTTCAACAAACAACTTCGCGCTGTTGTTGTGTCAGTCTACATGCACTGGTTGTTCACTGTTGTGACTGAAAGTGCATTCTGCAGTTGTTTGCGTGTGAGTACGCTGGCATGAATGCTGCTGGTTGCAGATAATAAAGCATGCGAATATGCGTATTAGTGTTTATGGCCGTATATGTGTCGAGTAATTTAACATCACAAGGGAGTAATCGATCCTCAACAGGATATGATTACCGGTTCTTCATGATGCATATTGTGATTAATTATGTTTTGCTAAAAATATCTTCAATAGAATTGATAAGCAGAGCTGGTGACAAGATATTTGTTTTTGTATAAACATAAATTTGTAGGTAATTATGCAATGTGCTAGAACAACGAACTGTATAGCTATTATCACATTAATCCAGAACTTCGGTCAATATGGCGGATGGGCGACAGGAACCATTGAGGCTCAGTGTAAAAAGTGTTCCTTCTTGCAGTATCCTCATACTCCAAGTCCGGCTTGAAGCTGGAGCCACTGAATTTAGGGGTCTGTGAATACAGTGAGTTGTGCTTTTCATCTGGATCGTGTTTCAATATTCCGATTGCTTACGATGAATGATGATATCGTATGACGAAGGACTGTTCAGTTGCATTCACTTTCGGTGCCGCTTGACCTTATGTCTTTCTGGTGTGTGCTGTAGCTGCTATGATGGGGAATGCAGCTGTCTTTCTTTGTTTAGATCCTTCAATAAGATGAATTTTAATTCGGGTGATTCCACTGGCACGGGCGGTTGAGAAATTATGGATTATAATTCGTTTGCATTGATACCATGGCCTTCGACTAATCATAGCCATTACATTAATAGAGCAGTACAGCAGAAGATTACATGGTGAAGTTTAAAAAAGGATCAAAGACACACTAAAAATGTTAAAGAAAGAGAGAAGAAGGTCGTCACACCGCGTGGTGGCGTATCGATATGTTGGTATTAATGGAACTATTTTTAAAAGACCCTCGGCACATTAATTTGCGGATAGTGTGGTTGGTATTGTTGCTATTGTTGCTATGGATCCAGCGGCCTGTGTGCCGACGCCTGTCGGTCCAATAGCATGTACTGATATCAAGAGGTATTTCTGAGTTCCTTTGTAGTTCCGTAAAAGGAGTTCCATTTATGAAGTCTTTGGGAAGTAGAACTGCTCTGATGTCAGTGAGCTTTGGACAGTCAAAAATGTGATGTTCTACAGTTTCATGTGGTGTGTTCACAGAGTGGACATGCTGGAGTTTGGTTTCGTCGTGATCTACTGATTTGGTTGTTCAGTGATACATGACCGATTCTCAGTCTGAAGATGGTATGCGGTCTATATTAAGCCAGTGTCCTGAAAAATTCAGTATCCATTAAAGGCTGGATGAATCTGCAAATTCTTGTGCTTAGTAGTTCAGTTCACTACCATGGCTCCACTAACAAAAATGTTACTAAAGCATTATTGTAGCATCAGTTATAATCCTCGGAAAATTGTCACTGCCAAGGTTGAGCTGGGACAGGGAACAGGCAAATAATTGCGATGCTGCGGTGAAGTTGGTAGCAAGGGGCCAGTGGTGAGGAGTGTAGAACACTCCAAGGTATGAAGACAGCTTCACAAGGGAGGAACACAACACAATACTGACGTTTCGGCCAGGGGCCTTTTTCAGAGTTCAAGGACAACGAAAACAAACGATGAAACACAATTATCTATAAATACATGATCAGAAGAAGAGGATAGAAAAGAAAAAAAGTAGGATGATGAAAAAATAAAAAAAGAAGAGAGCTAAGATAAGAATATAGAAAGAATATGAGAATATATGTATAATTAAAATATAAAATACAGAATCACTTAGCTTAAACGACGGGTTAATCCGCCGGGAACCAAACGAAAGAATGACTACAAAAGGACCTCCCGAGGCGGGAAAATGGAAACCAGGCTATGACTGACCAGAGTTCATACACCTGAAGAAAGAACTAGAAACCCAAACAACAGCTTCTACAGGTAATGTCGTACTAGAAAAAAAAAGGGGGGGGGATATAAGGTAACAAGAAATAACGGGGCCTAACAAGAAGGGGGGGGGGAAGAGAAATGAAAAGGACTGAGAGAGTCCGGAATGGGGAATATGAGGAGAGGAAGTGAAAGAAAGAAGGAACGAAAGAAGTAGGGCCCAGCGAGGAATAGAGCTGGGACAGCAATACTGCCGAGGATGATGTAAGTTATAACAGAAAATATAGATAGGGAGAATGAATGAATGAATGAATGAAGCTATTGATAAGCGATTCCTCTCGACAGGCCAAACCTCAATATAACTCCATCTTTCTCGACTTGCGAGTTATCAGTGCATCTGTGTGCTGAATGCAGCAAAGACTTCAAGATTAGATTTTATGTCTTCACATAAGTGAGCTCATCTAAACAAAGGATGATGACTCTGAAGGTTTATAGCCATGTTAACATTGCCTTCCTGCAATCTGTGTTTCTTCCTCACTAAATATGAAAGATATCAAGTTACATAAATCCATAGAAAGTAAAAGAGCAAAGAGTCCCGTCACACCAAGTGGCAAATAGGTATTATATTGTTAGTGACCATATTTTGGTACAGACCTTCAGCACATGATTTTTGGGGTAGTGTGGTCAGTATTACGCCCGTGCCGCTTTATTTTCCCAGAAAAATATCCGATACCCATTTAAGGCTGAGTGAACCTGAAAGCTATCGATCAGGATCGAACCTGACCTCTTGTCATTTGTAGCCCAGTTCACTAACCACTGAGCTATCTCGGCTCCCCGCATAAATCCATATGACGTATGCTGTTGTAGTGCAATTTGTCCACTGTGATCTAGTGCAATTTGTCCACTGTGATCTAGTGCAATTTGTCCACTGTGATCAAGTGCAATTTGTCCACTGTGATCTAGTGCAATTTGTCCACTGTGATCAAGTGCAATTTGTCCACTGTGATCTAGTGCAATTTGTCCACTGTGATCAAGTGCAATTTGTCCACTGTGATCTAGTGCAATTTGTCCACTGTGATCAAGTGCAATTTGTCCACTGTGATCTAGTGCAATTTGTCCACTGTGATCAAGTGCAATTTGTCCACTGTGATCAAGTGCAATTTGTCCACTGTGATCTAGTGCAATTTGTCCACTGTGATCTAGTGCAATTTGTCCACTGTGATCTAGTGCAATTTGTCCACTGTCATCTAGTGCAATTTGTCCACTGTCATCTAGTGCAATTTGTCCACTGTCATCTAGTGCAATTTGTCCACTGTCATCTAGTGCAATTTGTCCACTGTGATCTAGTGCAATTTGTCCACTGTCATCTAGTGCAATTTGTCCACTGTCATCTAGTGCAATTTGTCCACTGTGATCTAGTGCAATTTGTCCACTGTGATCTAGTGCAATTTGTCCACTGTCATCTAGTGCAATTTGTCCACTGTCATCTAGTGCAATTTGTCCACTATGATCATTCTCTGATCCGTGACTCTTGCAATTCTTGAAACAGACCAACCAGTCAGGGCCAGAAAGTTGCAAGTGAAAAGGAAAGGCAACTTTATTCACAACAATTTCGTGTTGAATTTGGATGGCGTGTGCCAAAAGTCGGAGGTAACATGCTGTAATCACATCAGGGCCCATTTAACGGCCTTTTAAGGACGAACGATGTATATGAGTAGGGTCGGCTGAATGCAGGAGACGAAGTCATTAGCTTTTCTACTTTCTGTCTACTATTTCTAGCTCTTCTACTTTATTTATACTGTTTCTGGCTCTTTTACTTTCTGTCTACTATTTCTAGCTCTTCTACTTTATTATACTGTTTCTGGCTCTTTTACTTTCTGTCTACTATTTCTAGCTCTTCTACTTTATTTATACTGTTTCTGGCTCTTTTACTTTCTGTCTACTATTTCTAGCTCTTCTACTTTATTTATACTGTTTCTGGCTCTTTTACTTTCTGTCTACTATTTCTAGCTCTTCTACTTTATTTATACTGTTTCTGGCTCTTTTACTTTCTGTCTACTATTTCTAGCTCTTCTACTTTATTTATACTGTTTCTGGCTCTTTTACTTTCTGTCTACTATTTCTAGCTCTTCTACTTTATTTATACTGTTTCTGGCTCTTTTACTTTCTGTCTACTATTTCTAGCTCTTCTACTTTATTTATACTGTTTCTGGCTCTTTTACTTTCTGTCTACTATTTCTAGCTCTTCTACTTTATTTATACTGTTTCTGGCTCTTTTACTTTCTGTCTACTATTTCTAGCTCTTCTACTTTATTTATACTGTTTCTGGCTCTTTTACTTTCTGTCTACTGTATGGACCCCATACAGTTTCACTTCTCTTGAATGGCTCGTCTTTGTTAGATCACGTTTGAACTCACCCCTAACTCAGCCAACACAAATGTGACGATCTATGGTGTACAACAGGGGTGGCCAAATGGCGGCCCGCGGGCCGGATCCGGCCCGCCAGCCTAGTTTTCTTGGCCCGCGAAGCTCCACGGACTTACTTCATTTTTTACCCCTAATAGTCGGAGTTAACTCTTCTATCGTTCAAAAATACACAATTTGAAAATCTCTGTCAATTTCTCGCAACAGCTAGATTGGCAACATAATTTCAAATAACACACACACACACACACACACACACACACACACGCACGCACGCACGCACGCACGCACGCACGCACACACACACACACACACACACACACACTGCACAACTAATGGTGCCGACAATATTCAAAGTCTTTGCTTCGAGTTGGTACCGCAAAGTTGCTTTATTGTCAGTGCGGTGATAGCGTCAGATCTTTGGCTCAACATTTGTCGTCTGGACTTGTGGTGGCTCTTTCATTTCGCGGTAAGGGGTTAATGAGGTTGGGAGGGACAGGGGTGAGGGGACTTCGTAGCTCTAATTCTGTCTTTGAAGTTACATTCAAAATGTTTCACTGTTCGCCTTCATTCCCTTTGATCCCATCGTCTTGTCTTGTCCATAAAATGACTGCAACGTGTTTATTTGGTCACAATCTTTTGATTTCATTGTCAAACACAAGTCTGTGTATAACTGTCAAATCTGGACTTATTTTCGATAGTGAACCAACATTCTGTGACTTTTAACTTTGATGTGAGATTTTGTATTAAATCATGTTAAAACGTAGAAAAGTTGATTGTGAAAATCGCATATTTAAACCTGAATGGGAATTAGATTATTTGTTCATCTTCAATAAGGATAGTAAACCTCAGTGCTTAATTTGCGTTCAAGTGTTAGCCGTTTTGAAGGAATATAATTTAAATCGGCACTATGCCACACATCATCAAAACATGTATGAGAAACATAGCATTGAAGCTAGGAAGCTTTTGGTTGAACAGCTGAAGACAAAGTTGAATCAACAGCAAAGTATGTATACAAAGGGCAATAAAATTAAAGAGTCATCGATCATTGCATCATATACAGTTACCTATGAGCTTGCAAAATCTAAAAAACCCTTTACTGACGGAAATTTTGTGAAGAAATGTGCGATTCAAATGGCAAAGGCATTCGGTCAAGAAAAAATAGCCAAAGAATTTGAATCTGTGCCTCTTTCAAAACAAACTGTAGCCAGAAGAACAGAAGACATCAGTCTGCAACTGTCTCAAAGTTTAAAATCTTGTATTGAAAACTGCTCATATTTTTCGCTCGTGATTGATGAAAGTACTGACATCACTGACACTTGCCAGCTTCTTATTTTTGTTAAAGTTATCCAGGAGGATTTTACTGTTATTGAAGAATTGTTGAAAGTTTGCTCTTTGCATGACACTTGTAGAGGGACAGACATATTTTCTGCAGTTCATAGTGCCGTAGATGAAGTAGGTGGTTTTGGAAAGTTGTCTGCAGTGTGTACTGATGGTTGCAAAGCTTTTATTGGTTCAAATACTGGTTTTGTTGGACTTCTAAAGCAAAACAAAATTAACGTACCTACATTGCATTGCATAATTCATCAAGAGGCCCTTTGTGCAAAGTCCATAAATCTAAAAGACACCATGGCTACTGTTGTGAAAATAACAAATTTGATAAGAGGAGGACACCAGTCTTTAAATCACAGGAAGTTTTTATCATTTTTAGAGGAAGTAGATTCTAGCTACGGTGATCTCCTGCTTTATACAGAAGTAAGATGGCTTAGTCGAGGGAAATGTTTAATAATATTTTTTGAACTGAAGAATGACATTTATGACTTCCTGCGAGAGAACTTACCATGCTCCATTGATCTTCAACATGCACTCAAAGACATTAATTTCCTTCATAATCTGGCATATCTCACAGACATCACACAACATTTGAACATATTGAATTTGCAGCTACAAGGGGAAAAGCAAACCATTTTTCAATTGATGGGATATGTTGATGGTTTTAAAAAGAAGCTGAATCTATTTAGACTTTCTTTGCAAAAAAATGATCTGTTCCATTTTTCAAGTTGTAAGCAGTTGTTGTCAGAGATAGAAAGTGCAAACTTCAGTAAGTACGCAGCTGACATTGAACATTTGATTTGTGAATTTGATCGACGATTTCAAGATTTTGAAATGTTTCGTCCGCAAACGGAACTTTTTAATAACCCAATTAAGTGCACAGTGGAGTGCCAGCCATCAGATCTTCAACTAGAGTTGTGTGACCTTCAGTGTGACCCCTTCCTCAGTACTGTAAAGGCATTAGGAGCTGATTTCTGGAAATTGCTACCAAATGAACGTTACCCGTGTCTGAGAAAATGGGCACTAAAGATGTGCTCTATATTCGGCAGCACATATCTCTGCGAGACAACAATCTCTTCCATGATGTTAATTAAATCTAAGACCAGGAACAGAATGACCGATTCGACATTGTCCCATACTCTCCGAATCGCCACGTCAAAAATGGAAGTGGACTTCAAATCTCTGGTGGAAAGCTGTGACAAGTCACAATCGTCGCACTGAGACATTAAAGGTAATTTTAAAATGAATAATTAATGGATTTGTTACAAATCAAATATGTAGTCAAAGTGCAAGCATTATTTATATATTACTATATCGCATAGGTCCCTACTGTCATTTTTGACGATATTCTTAAGTGTGGCCCGCGGGTCTTGGCCTTGGCTTTAATTCGGCCCTCGGGCAACCTCAAGTTGGCCACCACTGGTGTAGAACCTCCAAACATTCATAAACGGTGGCAAACTAAAGGTTTCGAAAAACTTAACTAGCGACCTTGGATGCATTCTTCTTCTTCTTCTGCTTCTATCCTTCCTCTGTTGCCGTTGGCGTAAACAGTGCTCAGAGCCAAAATAATGGAGAAACAATCTTGGATCCATGATTACCAATAATTTATCACTGGATATGGAATTACAAAAGCATTGACATAGCCTCAGTAACACCATCTAGAATGACATTAAACGGAGCAATAACAATATACTGACCATCATTACAGATGTTGTTGCATATAACAAGTGTGCCAATGTGTGAACTGAGCATTCCACTATTTTTCTGCGAAACTTGCCCTTTCGCACCTCTAGGGAAGAAGAGAATGAACTTTTTTTTTAATGTGCTGCTAGATTAGTTTAGTTTAGTTTAGTTTAGTTTAGTTTAGTTTAGTTTAGTTTAGTTTAGTTTAGTTTAGTTTAGTTTAGTTTAGTTTATCTGAATTGCTGGGTCCTGCTGGGGTGACGACTATTGTAACTCTCCTTCAGCAAAGTCTCTAAGATGACTAAGCCAACTGTCCAACGCAGGATTAACGGATTCGGACAAATTTCCTCATATGGAGAATTTGCCCTCGGCTAAAGAAACAACGATAACACCGCATGTTAACGTTTTATGAAGGCTTTTGATATGAATATAACTGACACATGAAGACAGATCCAGCTGGAGCAGAGAGTAAATGGTCTGGAAGCAGTTGATCTGAATGTGAGAATTAGTTGCTGACTCTAAAAGCGCGGGAAGAAAAAAAAGCAACTTCTGTAAGATCCTTACAATAGGACTGAATCCATTGTTTCTCGAAAATGAGATGCCCTTACTTTACTCGTGTTATCTACTATCCGCTCCATACTTCTTTCCTTTAATTTCCTTTCCCTCTTTATCACTCTCCAAAATGCCTCACCATTTTCCATTTCTCTCATTCACTTTTTTTCCAATTCACTATATCCAGTTTCAAATTTTCTTTTTCTTGTATAGTCTTTCTTTGATTCCTTTTCTTCTATCTTTTTCACTTATTCCTTATAGTTTTCTCTTCTCTTGTTCTCTATCTACCACTTACTTAAAGCTGACGGTACCTTTATCAGCCAACTTATCTTTCTCTTTCTCTCTCTTGCTCTCACCTTTCTCATCCTTTGATTCTCTTGGCTTCTATCTCTCTCTCTTTGTCACAGACTCCTAACCTCTATTATATCCTTTCCCTGTGTCATTTTCTCTTCCGCACTCTCAGTCCATCTGTATCTGTATTTCTCAAGTATACCCTACATTTTTACAACTCTCATTCTATATATTTCTTTCTCTCGCGCTATCACTCTCACTCTTTCTTTCTCACACTTTTTTCGTTTCTACTTCTCTCTCTGACGCATTTCCTCCCTCACTTCCCCTATCTTTCACGTTTCTCTCTCACACTTTCTCATTCTCTTTCTCGCTCGATTCACGCAACTATCTCCTTCTATGATGTTTCCTCTCAAAGACCTTGCTTCTTCTCGTGTTCACTTCTTGATGCATGTTTTCATTTATTCTTTATCGTTAGTCTCACACATCCCGTTCCATCCTCTGCCTTTCTCTATCTCTCTTTTATCTCTCTATCTCACTATAGATAATGGTTTATATTGCTCACAAATTGCACAAATAGTGAGCTATTTATATCTCTGTCCACTCTTTTTACTCTCTAACTCACCCACTGCTGATCTTCCAAATATCGTGATCAAAGTAACCATTACTAAATATCTTAACACAAAAAAACCTACCATCAATGCAACACTTCTACTAACATCTTCACAAATCGGACCTACCATCAATATAATACTTCTACCAATATCTTCACAAACCAGACCTACCATCAATGTAACACTTTTACCAATATCTTCACAACAAACCAGACCTACCATCAATGTAACACTTTTACCAATATCTTCATAAATCAGACCTACCATCAATGTAACACTTTTACCAATATCTTCATAAATCAGACCTACCATCAATGTAACACTTTTACCAATATCTTCATAAATCAGACCTACCATCAATGTACCACTTCTACCAATATCTTCACAACAAACCAGACCTACCATCAATGTAACACTTTTACCCATATCTTCACAAATCAGACCAACCATCAATGTAACACTTCTACTAACATCTTCACAAATCGGACCTACCATCAATATAATACTTCTACCAATATCTTCACAAACCAGACCTACCATCAATGTAACACTTCTACCAATATCTTCAGAAGAAATCAGACGTACCATCAATGTAACACTTGTACCAATATCTTCACAAACCAGACCTACCATCAATGTAACACTTCTACCAATATCTTCACAAGAAATCAGACGTACCATCAATGTAACACTTGTACCAATATCTTCACAAACCAGACCTACCATCAATCTAACACTTCTACCAATATCTTCACAAGAAATCAGACGTACCATCAATGTAACACTTGTACCAATATCTTCACAAACCAGACGTACCATCAATCTAACACTTCTACCAATATCTTCACAAGAAATCAGACGTACCATCAATGTAACACTTGTACCAATATCTTCACAACAAATCAGACGTCCCATAAATGTAACTCCTTCTACCAATATCTTCACAAACCATACCTACCATCAATGTAACACTTCTACCAATATCTTCACAATTCAGACCTACCATCAATGTAACACTTCTACCAATATCTTCACAACAAATTAGACGTACCATCAATGTAACACTTCTACCAATATCTTCACAACAAATCAGACGTACCATCAATGTAACAAACACTTCTATCAATATTTTCACAACAAATCAGACCTACCACATAACTTCCTACTAATATTTCTACCCCTGCATTCAGCCAACTATTTTTCAATCCTCTCTGCAGACCTCAGCTTCTGGACATTTCCCATTTTAAATTAAAAGACCAGCTAGGAGAAGAAAAAAATAACTGACACAAAACGGAATTTTTATCTTCCAGAAGTCATTTACCAGCCGTTTCTGCTAAATTACCAAAATAAAAAATCTGAAGCGAAACGAAAAAAGGTTAAGCAAGTGTTGACTTGAGAAAGTGATCTGCAAACGCAGTTTTGGTGATTAGGCAGGCAGCAACGAAAGAGCTTGAGCAAAAAGATAATGGGAAAGATCAGCTAATGCTAGTTCGTGCCTCTATATTATGTGACCGTCAGGTACAGAGTTATGCCATACTTAAGTGTAGATGAAACTGGAGTCTCGTCATATAAGTGAACAGTTATTACCTCAGACACGCAATCCGTGATTCAAAAATTCTACAGCCAGTTCGTCAATGTATTGAATGATTAAGAGCAATTTTTATTTATTTTGCATTTATTTTCTTACTTGAAAAAAAATATTTGGTTCTGGTCATCTTCGCTGATTATATGTTCCTCTGACTCTAGTCGCATGTGTATACGCATGGATTTATGTCTTCTATCTTGGGCCAGCACAAAAGGTTTATCGATCTTATGAGCTGTGGCGATGGGGGATCCGCATTCAAGATGCAATCACTCATAAATAATAAGTAGAAAGAAAGAACGAAGGAAAGAACGAACGAAAGAAAGAAAGAAAGAAAGAAAGAAAGAAAGAAAGAAAGAAAGAAAGAAAGAAAGATCATCATCATGCCCGTGCGTTTAGGGTTTATAATGCTAGTGCTCATGATTTTTGTTTCTACGATTCTTTGGGACAATGTTGTCATAACTACGCCAGTGCCGTCTTCCTTCCTTGGACAAGAATTAACGAATTAATGTAATGCCGGGTAATCCTTGAAGCTGTCGATCGGAACTGAACTATATCTACAAAAACCACGTGGCGGAAGCACGTAAACATTTATAAACAAATGTCAACGAGCAGTAATTTATCCTAATTTTTCTTTTCGAATTGGAACGGAAGAAAACACAACACAACGAGCCGTCAATAAACGTTGTGAGAACACCGGACCCAAGGGTCGATCACGAAAAAGATGAATTGTCGGAATATTAGAAGCAATAGGAAACACAACAGTGGCAGAGGCGAACAGAGGAGCAAAAAATATCGTAAATTATATCCCCCCTCGACGCTAAAAGACAAATGAGGAAAGAAAGCAGAAGAAGAATTTTAACGGAAGTTGCAAAGTGTGTTTTCAAAATGTGGGTGGCACAAACTACAAACGACAGCTTGTGAGCTTATCACAGTGGCGTTAGTTACCGTGAACGGAAAGTCTGTTTTATAGGAGATGAACTAATATTTTATTTCTTAGCACTGAAGAGAGCTAAAGCCATTTCAGGGCTTGACTGCCTGCAGCTGTCCAAAAGTTGTCAATTATTGTTAAACAGTTTATAAAGTTTAAACCATTTTTGATAGTCTTTCACGGACTATTAATCTGCTGACTCTGGTATAACAATGAGAGAACGATTCAAAGCGCTGCTGTATGTAAACTATTGATTTATTCAAAGAAACGAAACAAAATACTTAATTTGATGATATTCACAAAGACAGACTTAAAGTTAAGCCAGAGCTAGAGAAATCGAAAAAGGTCAATCTCGCTGGGGAGACAAGTTTCCTCGTGTCTCAGAGAATTAGTTCTCTTTCTTTAACTCTCGAATATTCCTTCCTTAATCTCAGTCTCGAAAATTCGAGCAAAGTGAAATATTAGGTTGCACAAAATAACTAGCAACGCAATAAAACAAAGCAGCCCTATAGGTGCCTTATACCCCAAGAGCATACACTTAATGGATAACGAGCTGGTCATGTTCTCCACTATACAGCTTTCAATTCACAGTGAATGCGTTCACACGCAAAAATAAATATCTCCCCACAGAACATCAGCGTCAGAATCCCTATTTTTGGAGGAACGTGCCAATGTTGAAGAAAAAAAATTAATAACTTTTCCCTTAATTTTTTCTCTCTCTCTCCCCTAAAGTTTCACGTTTTCCTCTATTTGTTCAGTCAGTCTATTCTTGATAATGAGTGTCCATTCATCGTCAGCATTTTTAAGTATCTATATATCCATTTTACCCAGTTATTTGTTATGTTTATATAAATATATATTTATGCATGTCGGCCAATCTCTGTCTGTCTGTACAGCTATCGGTGTGTGTCATTAATCTGTCTTAACAAGTTTGTCAGCCTGCCTTTTTGCCTGGCTAAGTCTGATTGTCTTTCTCTCTGTTTGTTGACCTTTCTGCCTATATTTTTGCCTATCCGTCTCTCAGTCTGACTGCCTCTAAGCCTGTCTGCCTTTCAGTCTATTAGTTTCTCAGCCTGTCTGTCTCACAATCTGTTTGTCTCTAGCCTTTCTGTCTCTCAGTTTGTCTGTCTTTGCCTGTCCGTTTATTTTCTGCATGTATATCTTTCTGCCTGTCCGTCTCTCAGCCTGTCCGACTCTCACAATAACCAGGATTGAACTATACTCCTCTATACAACTCGGTGTCTCTTTGTTAATCAACTGTCAATCAGTTGCGTAAATTACAATAGTTTCCATGAACCAATGTAAAATAAACATACAGTTGTATAGCTAAATTAGTATAAAGACGAGACAAGTAACGTTTCAGCAAAAATTTTACAAGTAAAAAAAAGTAAAGAGCCCCGTTACACCAAGAGGCGTATAGTGAATATGGTGTTAGTGACCATATTTTTTAGAGACCTTCGGCACATGATTTTGTGGGTAATGTGGTCGGTATTACGCTCGTGCCGTTTTATTTTCCCAGAAAAAATCTAGTACCCATTTAAGGCTGGGTGAACCTGGGAGCCGTCGGTCAGGATCGAACCCGACCTCTTGTCCGTTGTAGTCCAATTCACTAACCACTGAGCTATCGCGGCTCCCAAACGTTTTACAAGACCTGAAGATTTTTGACGAAATGTTGTTATTGCCCCGTCTCTCTACTAAATTAGATGCCAGATACAATTTTACGTTTATTTTTACATGTCCCACTGCAGCTCTACTCTCAACCTCGCAGAGTATTTAATATTTTATAATTGTTTCTAACTTCATGGACCGGCTGTGAGAAGCAAGGATTTTATTGCAAGTCATGGAGTTATTTTCACTTTGAATTGTGGGCTGCAGCGATGGAACCACGGATGTATCGAACTGAAGCCTGCTAGAACGGTCATAAATTGATCAGTTAGAATTGTTATTAGTTGTGTTCTTTTTTTTCCGTCCTGGACAAATAAATGGGTGACATTTTGCAGTTAAATGATTGTCTCTGCAGGAACACGCTTGAACGTTTGTCATTGAAAGATTCCCCTTATCTCTTTCCGTACGGAAGCTTTTTATCAATGCAATGGAAGAGATTTCAGACTCTTAATGTTTCATGAGCAGTTTTATCGGGAAGAGTTAATAGTGCGGGTGAGCAGTTTCATCGGGAAGAGTTAATAGTGCGGGTGAGCAGTTTCATCGGGAAGAGTTAATAGTGCGGGTGAGCAGTTTCATCGGGAAGAGTTAATAGTGCGGGTGAGCAGTTTCATCGGGAAGAGTTAATAGTGCGGGTGAGCAGTTTCATCGGGAAGAGTTAATAGTGCGGGTGAGCAGTTTCATCGGGAAGAGTTAATAGTGCGGGTGAGCAGTTTCATCGGGAAGAGTTAATAGTGCGGGTGAGCAGTTTCATCGGGAAGAGTTAATAGTGCGGGTGAGCAGTTTCATCGGGAAGAGTTAATAGTGCGGGTGAGCAGTTTCATCGGGAAGAGTTAATAGTGCGGGTGAGCAGTTTCATCGGGAAGAGTTAATAGTGCGGGTGAGCAGTTTCATCGGAAAGAGTTAATAGTGCGGGTGAGCAGTTTCATCGGGAAGAGTTAATAGTGCGGGTGAGCAGTTTCATCGGAAAGAGTTAATAGTGCGGGTGAGCAGTTTCATCGGGAAGAGTTAATAGTGCGGGTGAGCAGTTTCATCGGGAAGAGTTAATAGTGCGGGTGAGCAGTTTCATCGGAAAGAGTTAATAGTGCGGGTGAGCAGTTTCATCGGGAAGAGTTAATAGTGCGGGTGAGCAGTTTCATCGGGAAGAGTTAATAGTGCGGGTGAGCAGTTTCATCGGAAAGAGTTAATAGTGCGGGTGAGCAGTTTCATCGGGAAGAGTTAATAGTGCGGGTGAGCAGTTTCATCGGGAAGAGTTAATAGTGCGGGTGAGCAGTTTCATCGGGAAGAGTTAATAGTGCGGGTGAGCAGTTTCATCGGGAAGAGTTAATAGTGCGGGTGAGCAGTTTCATCGGGAAGAGTTAATAGTGCGGGTGAGCAGTTTCATCGGGAAGAGTTAATAGTGCGGGTGAGCAGTTTCATCGGAAAGAGTTAATAGTGCGGGTGAGCAGTTTCATCGGAAGAGTTAATAGTGCGGGTGAGCAGTTTCATCGGAAAGAGTTAATAGTGCGGGTGAGCAGTTTCATCGGGAAGAGTTAATAGTGCGGGTGAGCAGTTTCATCGGGAAGAGTTAATAGTGCGGGTGAGCAGTTTCATCGGAAAGAGTTAATAGTGCGGGTGAGCAGTTTCATCGGGAAGAGTTAATAGTGCGGGTGAGCAGTTTCATCGGAAAGAGTTAATAGTGCGGGTGAGCAGTTTCATCGGGAAGAGTTAATAGTGCGGGTGAGCAGTTTCATCGGGAAGAGTTAATAGTGCGGGTGAGCAGTTTCATCGGGAAGAGTTAATAGTGCGGGTGAGCAGTTTCATCGGGAAGAGTTAATAGTGCGGGTGAGCAGTTTCATCGGGAAGAGTTAATAGTGCGGGTGAGCAGTTTCATCGGAAAGAGTTAATAGTGCGGGTGAGCAGTTTCATCGGGAAGAGTTAATAGTGCGGGTGAGCAGTTTCATCGGAAAGAGTTAATAGTGCGGGTGAGCAGTTTCATCGGGAAGAGTTAATAGTGCGGGTGAGCAGTTTCATCGGGAAGAGTTAATAGTGCGGGTGAGCAGTTTCATCGGGAAGAGTTAATAGTGCGGGTGAGCAGTTTCATCGGGAAGAGTTAATAGTGCGGGTGAGCAGTTTCATCGGGAAGAGTTAATAGTGCGGGTGAGCAGTTTCATCGGGAAGAGTTAATAGTGCGGGTGAGCAGTTTCATCGGAAAGAGTTAATAGTGCGGGTGAGCAGTTTCATCGGAAGAGTTAATAGTGCGGGTGAGCAGTTTCATCGGAAAGAGTTAATAGTGCGGGTGAGCAGTTTCATCGGGAAGAGTTAATAGTGCGGGTGAGCAGTTTCATCGGGAAGAGTTAATAGTGCGGGTGAGCAGTTTCATCGGGAAGAGTTAATAGTGCGGGTGAGCAGTTTCATCGGGAAGAGTTAATAGTGCGGGTGAGCAGTTTCATCGGGAAGAGTTAATAGTGCGGGTGAGCAGTTTCATCGGAAAGAGTTAATAGTGCGGGTGAGCAGTTTCATCGGGAAGAGTTAATAGTGCGGGTGAGCAGTTTCATCGGGAAGAGTTAATAGTGCGGGTGAGCAGTTTCATCGGAAAGAGTTAATAGTGCGGGTGAGCAGTTTCATCGGAAAGAGTTAATAGTGCGGGTGAGCAGTTTCATCGGGAAGAGTTAATAGTGCGGGTGAGCAGTTTCATCGGAAAGAGTTAATAGTGCGGGTGAGCAGTTTCATCGGGAAGAGTTAATAGTGCGGGTGAGCAGTTTCATCGGGAAGAGTTAATAGTGCGGGTGAGCAGTTTCATCGGGAAGAGTTAATAGTACGGGTGAGCAGTTTCATCGGGAAGAGTTAATAGTGCGGGTGAGCAGTTTCATCGGGAAGAGTTAATAGTGCGGGTGAGCAGTTTCATCGGGAAGAGTTAATAGTGCGGGTGAGCAGTTTCATCGGGAAGAGTTAATAGTGCGGGTGAGCAGTTTCATCGGGAAGAGTTAATAGTGCGGGTGAGCAGTTTCATCGGGAAGAGTTAATAGTGCGGGTGAGCAGTTTCATCGGGAAGAGTTAATAGTGCGGGTGAGCAGTTTCATCGGGAAGAGTTAATAGTGCGGGTGAGCAGTTTCATCGGAAAGAGTTAATAGTGCGGGTGAGCAGTTTCATCGGGAAGAGTTAATAGTGCGGGTGAGCAGTTTCATCGGAAAGAGTTAATAGTGCGGGTGAGCAGTTTCATCGGGAAGAGTTAATAGTGCGGGTGAGCAGTTTCATCGGGAAGAGTTAATAGTGCGGGTGAGCAGTTTCATCGGGAAGAGTTAATAGTGCGGGTGAGCAGTTTCATCGGGAAGAGTTAATAGTGCGGATGAGCAGTTTCATCGGGAAGAGTTAATAGTGCGGGTGAGCAGTTTCATCGGAAAGAGTTAATAGTGCGGGTGAGCAGTTTCATCGGGAAGAGTTAATAGTGCGGGTGAGCAGTTTCATCGGAAAGAGTTAATAGTGCGGGTGAGCAGTTTCATCGGGAAGAGTTAATAGTGCGGGTGAGCAGTTTCATCGGGAAGAGTTAATAGTGCGGGTGAGCAGTTTCATCGGGAAGAGTTAATAGTGCGGGTGAGCAGTTTCATCGGAAAGAGTTAATAGTGCGGGTGAGCAGTTTCATCGGGAAGAGTTAATAGTGCGGGTGAGCAGTTTCATCGGAAGAGTTAATAGTGCGGGTGAGCAGTTTCATCGGGAAGAGTTAATAGTGCGGGTGAGCAGTTTCATCGGAAAGAGTTAATAGTGCGGGTGAGCAGTTTCATCGGGAAGAGTTAATAGTGCGGGTGAGCAGTTTCATCGGGAAGAGTTAATAGTGCGGGTGAGCAGTTTCATCGGGAAGAGTTAATAGTGCGGGTGAGCAGTTTCATCGGGAAGAGTTAATAGTGCGGGTGAGCAGTTTCATCGGGAAGAGTTAATAGTGCGGGTGAGCAGTTTCATCGGAAAGAGTTAATAGTGCGGGTGAGCAGTTTCATCGGAAAGAGTTAATAGTGCGGGTGAGCAGTTTCATCGGAAAGAGTTAATAGTGCGGGTGAGCAGTTTCATCGGGAAGAGTTAATAGTGCGGGTGAGCAGTTTCATCGGAAAGAGTTAATAGTGCGGGTGAGCAGTTTCATCGGGAAGAGTTAATAGTGCGGGTGAGCAGTTTCATCGGGAAGAGTTAATAGTGCGGGTGAGCAGTTTCATCGGGAAGAGTTAATAGTGCGGGTGAGCAGTTTCATCGGGAAGAGTTAATAGTGCGGGTGAGCAGTTTCATCGGGAAGAGTTAATAGTGCGGGTGAGCAGTTTCATCGGGAAGAGTTAATAGTGCGGGTGAGCAGTTTCATCGGAAGAGTTAATAGTGCGGGTGAGCAGTTTCATCGGGAAGAGTTAATAGTGCGGGTGAGCAGTTTCATCGGGAAGAGTTAATAGTGCGGGTGAGCAGTTTCATCGGAAAGAGTTAATAGTGCGGGTGAGCAGTTTCATCGGAAAGAGTTAATAGTGCGGGTGAGCAGTTTCATCGGGAAGAGTTAATAGTGCGGGTGAGCAGTTTCATCGGAAGAGTTAATAGTGCGGGTGAGCAGTTTCATCGGGAAGAGTTAATAGTGCGGGTGAGCAGTTTCATCGGGAAGAGTTAATAGTGCGGGTGAGCAGTTTCATCGGAAGAGTTAATAGTGCGGGTGAGCAGTTTCATCGGGAAGAGTTAATAGTGCGGGTGAGCAGTTTCATCGGGAAGAGTTAATAGTGCGGGTGAGCAGTTTCATCGGGAAGAGTTAATAGTGCGGGTGAGCAGTTTCATCGGGAAGAGTTAATAGTGCGGGTGAGCAGTTTCATCGGGAAGAGTTAATAGTGCGGGTGAGCAGTTTCATCGGGAAGAGTTAATAGTGCGGGTGAGCAGTTTCATCGGGAAGAGTTAATAGTGCGGGTGAGCAGTTTCATCGGGAAGAGTTAATAGTGCGGGTGAGCAGTTTCATCGGAAAGAGTTAATAGTGCGGGTGAGCAGTTTCATCGGGAAGAGTTAATAGTGCGGGTGAGCAGTTTCATCGGAAGAGTTAATAGTGCGGGTGAGCAGTTTCATCGGGAAGAGTTAATAGTGCGGGTGAGCAGTTTCATCGGGAAGAGTTAATAGTGCGGGTGAGCAGTTTCATCGGGAAGAGTTAATAGTGCGGGTGAGCAGTTTCATCGGGAAGAGTTAATAGTGCGGGTGAGCAGTTTCATCGGGAAGAGTTAATAGTGCGGGTGAGCAGTTTCATCGGAAAGAGTTAATAGTGCGGGTGAGCAGTTTCATCGGGAAGAGTTAATAGTGCGGGTGAGCAGTTTCATCGGGAAGAGTTAATAGTGCGGGTGAGCAGTTTCATCGGGAAGAGTTAATAGTGCGGGTGAGCAGTTTCATCGGGAAGAGTTAATAGTGCGGGTGAGCAGTTTCATCGGGAAGAGTTAATAGTGCGGGTGAGCAGTTTCATCGGGAAGAGTTAATAGTGCGGGTGAGCAGTTTCATCGGGAAGAGTTAATAGTGCGGGTGAGCAGTTTCATCGGAAAGAGTTAATAGTGCGGGTGAGCAGTTTCATCGGGAAGAGTTAATAGTGCGGGTGAGCAGTTTCATCGGAAGAGTTAATAGTGCGGGTGAGCAGTTTCATCGGAAGAGTTAATAGTGCGGGTGAGCAGTTTCATCGGGAAGAGTTAGTGCGGGTGAGCAGTTTCATCGGGAAGAGTTAATAGCGGGTGAGCAGTTTCATCGGGAAGAGTTAATAGTGCGGGTGAGCAGTTTCATCGGGAAGAGTTAATAGTGCGGGTGAGCAGTTTCATCGGGAAGAGTTAATAGTGCGGGTGAGCAGTTTCATCGGAAAGAGTTAATAGTGCGGGTGAGCAGTTTCATCGGAAAGAGTTAATAGTGCGGGTGAGCAGTTTCATCGGAAAGAGTTAATAGTGCGGGTGAGCAGTTTCATCGGGAAGAGTTAATAGTGCGGGTGAGCAGTTTCATCGGAAAGAGTTAATAGTGCGGGTGAGCAGTTTCATCGGGAAGAGTTAATAGTGCGGGTGAGCAGTTTCATCGGGAAGAGTTAATAGTGCGGGTGAGCAGTTTCATCGGGAAGAGTTAATAGTGCGGGTGAGCAGTTTCATCGGAAAGAGTTAATAGTGCGGGTGAGCAGTTTCATCGGGAAGAGTTAATAGTGCGGGTGAGCAGTTTCATCGGAAAGAGTTAATAGTGCGGGTGAGCAGTTTCATCGGGAAGAGTTAATAGTGCGGGTGAGCAGTTTCATCGGGAAGAGTTAATAGTGCGGGTGAGCAGTTTCATCGGAAAGAGTTAATAGTGCGGGTGAGCAGTTTCATCGGGAAGAGTTAATAGTGCGGGTGAGCAGTTTCATCGGAAAGAGTTAATAGTGCGGGTGAGCAGTTTCATCGGGAAGAGTTAATAGTGCGGGTGAGCAGTTTCATCGGGAAGAGTTAATAGTGCGGGTGAGCAGTTTCATCGGGAAGAGTTAATAGTGCGGGTGAGCAGTTTCATCGGGAAGAGTTAATAGTGCGGGTGAGCAGTTTCATCGGGAAGAGTTAATAATGCGGGTGAGCAGTTTCATCGGGAAGAGTTAATAGTGCGGGTGAGCAGTTTCATCGGAAAGAGTTAATAGTGCGGGTGAGCAGTTTCATCGGGAAGAGTTAATAGTGCGGGTGAGCAGTTTCATCGGAAAGAGTTAATAGTGCGGGTGAGCAGTTTCATCGGGAAGAGTTAATAGTGCGGGTGAGCAGTTTCATCGGGAAGAGTTAATAGTGCGGGTGAGCAGTTTCATCGGGAAGAGTTAATAGTGCGGGTGAGCAGTTTCATCGGGAAGAGTTAATAGTGCGGGTGAGCAGTTTCATCGGGAAGAGTTAATAGTGCGGGTGAGCAGTTTCATCGGAAAGAGTTAATAGTGCGGGTGAGCAGTTTCATCGGAAAGAGTTAATAGTGCGGGTGAGCAGTTTCATCGGAAAGAGTTAATAGTGCGGGTGAGCAGTTTCATCGGAAGAGTTAATAGTGCGGGTGAGCAGTTTCATCGGAAAGAGTTAATAGTGCGGGTGAGCAGTTTCATCGGGAAGAGTTAATAGTGCGGGTGAGCAGTTTCATCGGGAAGAGTTAATAGTGCGGGTGAGCAGTTTCATCGGGAAGAGTTAATAGTGCGGGTGAGCAGTTTCATCGGAAAGAGGGAAAAAAACAACCATGTAGAGCCCTGTGTAGCTGATTGGGCCACAGCCATATATAGGTTTACTTAGGCTTGTAGGCTGAGAGGAAATTATCGGAATAATACCAACTAGTGTGACGTCTTAAGCTATGCGAGCAGAGGCAGTTATGGGTAGAGTGACGTCAGCTGTCTACAGCTTCAATAGCTGAAAACGTCACGCTAGTTTAGAGGGTTTTCCGGTTTAATTTTCTGCTCTTCGTCCTTAGTAAATCTAAAGTTGACTGTGATCGGGCCAACCAATAATATGACGTTGGTCTAGGGCCTGAGAAGAAATTTCCGTAAACTCTCCATTTGGTGTGACGTTGTCAACTGGGGGCGGATATGGGTAGAGTGACGTCAGCCATCTAAAGCTCCTATAGCTCAAAACGTCCACTAGTTGGATTTTTTTGTCGATTTCATTTTCTGCCCGCGGGCTTTAATAAATCTTTTGCTGGGTGTATTTTTTTTTTATTACAGATCTAAAAGTTGCAAAAAAAAAAAAAAAAAAAAAGAAACTTTTTTCCGTTGAAGGATTGCGGTGGTTTTAAAATGATATAATCTATCTGAATTAAAGGGCGCCTTGAGAATTATGGAGTTGGCGTGTCTTACTTGACTCGACGCATTATCCAGAACTGAAGACCAAGCAAATTGTTCAAACATTAAGCAACAATTTTACATCACAATTAATCTACGGTACCAGTGTATCTATTTCGCCCTTTACATATATAGTCTCCATTGGTAGCAAGAAGCTTATCAGATTTGAGTTTCGCTTTGCAAGAGAGTCACCCATTAACTACACCTCCAGGAGAAGTGAACAAATGTAAATAGAAAAAAAAGGGGGGAAAAACGGTATGGTTAAAGCTACACGTAACAAGTGGACAACACAAATCAGAACGACGTTTCGGTGCAAAGGCCTTCAAACAGGAACAAATATACAACACATGTACAATTATGTATTTAAAATAAAAAAATAAAAAAATAAAAAACAAAAATAATTTTTAACAAATAAAATTATAAAATAATAAAATAATAAAAAAAAGATAAATAAAAAATAATTGTAAAAAATCAATAATAAAAAATAAACAATAAACAATAATTTTAAAAACAATGGGAACCGCGATAGCTCAGTGGTTAGTGAACTGGACTACCACGGACAAGGGGTAGGGTTCGATCCCAACCGACGGCTTCCGGGTTCACCCAGCCTTAAATGGGTACCGGATTTTTTCAGAGAAAGTAAAGCAGCACGGGCGTAATACTGACCACATTACCCCAAAAATCATGTGCTGAAGGTCTGTAAAATATAGGGTCACTAGCACCATATTTCTCTATACACCACTTGGCGTGACGGGGGTACTTTACTTTTTTTTTACTTTTAAAAACAATAAAATATTAATTGATGTGCATTTCCTTGCCTGGACCCTACTGCACCTTTACAATCATAAACTTCGGCTGGCTTCATTTATATTTAATTCATTGTCATCTGTTATCACACCTGCTGTTATTATAAATCATATTTTGGTTCCACCAAAATGAGATCCTGCTCCACTTTCATCATCGTCAAGTACCGTGCCTGTTGGCGTAGGTGATCATGTCTCTCCACAACTTGTCATCTCGATTGGTATTTATCATTTCCGTTATTGACCTTCTGCCAAGCCATTCTCTTAAGCTGTCTTATATCTTTTCTCTTTGCTTCCCTCTATCTCTTCGTCCCTCAATTTTCCCTGTTGTTGCATTATTCTCCTCCGGTTCCCTTCTCATTACATGGCCAAAAAATGATTTTTTCTTCATAATATTGGAAATTAGCTCTCTTTTTTGCTCTCGCCTCTTTCAGAACGTTTTCATTTCTCATCTTATGTGTCCATGTTATTCTTAACATTCTTCTGTAAAACCACATTTCTGCAGCCTTCGATGATCTTTAGCTCCAGTTTAAGAGAAGGAAATAAAACGTACGCTATTTACTCATGTCTTCTTTCTCTGACTTATATTAGATGAAGCTCATCACTACGATATTGATTATTCTTTCCAGACAGCGGTTTAGGCTCAATAAGCTTTGATTTTTAATATAACTCTCACAGACTTCGGGAGTACCATTAGCGGGTGCAGTTAGATCAAATCTCTATAAATACTATAAGCCCGCGACAAAAGATAACAGCAACACAATATCGTGTGAACTGTTGCGGCAGCACTAATCAGCTAGTGACGATACAAATATCACTCTCACAGAAACTCATGCTGGGCAAGTCAAAGCAGGAGAGACAAAGCAAACAAAGAAACGTATGCTATATGATTATACTAGCCTAGGCGAGACGTCTACCTAAGTATAGTGAAACTTAATAGGAGAGACTCGTCTGTCTGATAAGATTGCTTTCCTACGATAAACTCTGGCAACGCACATCGGCTGACTTGCAAGAAGGTCAGGAAAGAGCTTTTCAAACAAACGTGTGTTGAAGGTGAATGCTTTGGACCGTAAGGTAAGTAACACAATGCAGTGCATTTCTTTTATGTACTATAAAAGGATATGAAAAAAGAAACACGTTTTATTATAATTGTGACTTTTGTATATGTCTGTACGAGTACTAGATCTAAAACGTTTCATAAATTAATGTGATAGATTCCAGAGTTTCTACATAACAAATATGCATTTATTTAATTAAAATCTTAATAACAGTCAACATATTTCAGTGTTGCGTACTTCCACTGCTTGTATACGCATAACATTATGGTTATGGTTAGTCGAAGGACCCGGTATCACTGCAATCGCATCTAATTGTTTGGGGCAAGAGAAAAGCAAACCATTTAGGTTTTAATCATTTCATACAAATTGCTCACAAGAAAGAAAAAAATAGGTAGGGCAAATGAGAACAGGGATCTAATCAGCTAATGAGAAATAAGTACGTAAATAGAGCTACTCAGTTAACGAGAAATAAGCACGTACTTAGTGCTACTCAGTTAATGAGAAATAAGCACGTACATAGATACATTTGTGTGTGTTTGTTTGTGCGTATGTGTATATTATTGAGTTACTGATTTAATTATGGGTCATCATCATTGTACTCCGAACATGTCCATAGATGCTCAGATTCCCTCATCAGCAAGTCCCGCAGTGTCCAGCGACTGACGACTCCAGTCTGTGTTGGTTGATTAGTCTTCTTACACGCCCACTAAGTTTCTCGTTTCTGGCTGTGCCCATCTTAACTCCCACCGCTTTTATCCGAAGGAGTGACGCGGACTCATGGTTGTCGAAGTCATGTGTCCTTCCTACTTCCTGTAGGGCATTGATGATGTCCGTTGACAGTACTCAACAATATCGCAGCTAGCCAACATGTCCACTTTTTAATTTCCCCGTACTCCCGCATGTCCTGGGACGCAGACAAAGGTGACCTTACGTATTTTTTACTTCTGCAATGACTCTACCCATTGCATACGTACAGAGCCCACTTCCACTTTTCTTATCATGCTCACTCAGTATACAAACGTGGGTGTAGTCTTGTGACTCTAACCAGATGAATGCCTCGGTTACTGCCCACACCTCCATTGTATTGCTACTCGTGGTCATGACGTATGCACCACTGTCTCCCTTGACTATTCTGCCTGCCGAGCGTGCTGTAAATGCCCATGCACTCTTTTGGTGTTGTATTACAGATCCGTCTGTATAGATGACCGCATCTTTCTCATCGGTGTTACCCCAGATGAGAACGTTGACCTCCGCATTGACCACGACTGAGTTCTCTTCCCTACATTTCCTTACGAGTGTGACAATACACAAGAATGTCCCTTTGAATGACGTAGGCACCGGTATCCACTCCTCGCCAGCGTTGATATTGGTAAGCCCACAGACCTGTTTGATGACATCTTCTACTCGACCCACCCATGATTTGCACATTTTTAGCCTGACACCCTTCCCTGTGTTGAGCTCATGATGCAATGAATGCTCTTTATCTGCACTTATCTTCAGGTATGTTCGTGCCCTCCAGATCTTGATCCTGCCATCCGTAGTTGGGTGCTTCCAAGATGGCGGCACGTTTTCGCCAGTCGAAAGCATAATGTCATTTCCGTGAGCTTCTAAACGACGAAAATCAAACGATCACGGTGCCTCCACGTGCCGTGGAGCAAATTGACTGGAGTTGGCCAGTCTAACATAGGAACGTGTTCTGGACCGTGCGACTGAGTGAGTGCCCGTGAGTCTCGACCATCCAAAGCAACAACGCTCAGTGAGAGAGAGAGAGAGAGAGAGAGAGAGAGAGAGAGAGAATGTGTGTACTTAATAATAGGAAACTCTAAAAACTTATAGTTTCTATAAATAATATTCCAGCCTGTTAGACTTAATCTTCAGTCATGTGGGAACTTGACTAAATGACCTATCAGCAAAACTACCTTATTATGTGTAAAGAGCTAGAAAGTTTAGCTGCCACAGCTTTCTCTAGTGACAAGGCGTTGTATCAAAGAGAACGTTTCAAATCTTAATTCGGACATTTTGTGTTTTACGTTTTCTGTTTTTGTTTGTGATAGTTTTGAGTGCTGTAAAAACAACCGTGTTCCTGTGTACATTTACATTTATAGCTCATCATTCACTTGGGTACTGAGGTGGAAAGTATTCATGTTTTTATAATCAGGTGCAAGTTTTATTTTATTTTTTTTTTAACTATATGGCAAGGTACGTCATTTTTTTATCACAAGGTAAGAAATTAATCTTTGTTTTGGCAACGAAGTGAAACGATTTTTTTCTCCACGTGTTTACTTTTTAGTTTAGTTTAGTTGACAGGTCATCGTCATAGCACAACGGACAACACCGTAGTGGTCAGATCACCTTATTAACAGTTTCCCAGTATGAAGCTCGCCAGCCATTCACTAGCCAAGATACTGAAGATGAATAGACATGATTTAAGGTGCCATATAAGGGTAATGAGAGCATGCCCATTACAGTCAACCATCATACATCTCACGATACCACACTTCACTGGGTTTTTATTAAGTCAACGCCGATTACGTTGTTGACAAGCAAAAAATATGGACTAGATATGAATATAAAAAAAGACTAAAACTATGATCATAAACAAAGAAGATACTTAAAACCCACAGGTGGATATAAAAATTTAAGGAATAGACTGGAGACAGTTCAGAACTACAACTACCTTGGACATGCTATAACCAGTGATGGAAAATGTACAAATAAATAAACAAAAGAATAGGAATGGCAAAAAGTAATCATGAAGAACATAGTAACATCAAAACAAATAATACCAGGGCTAAAACTAAGAATAGCAAAATGTTACATCTTCTCAATATTCTTATATGGTGCAGAAACATGGACATTAGACAAGAAAACAGAACAGAGAATTGAGGCCTTTGAAATTTGGATATATAGAAGAATAGGTAGAATTGGATGGAAGGAAAATAAAACAAACGATGAAGTCTTAAAGCGACTAAAAATAAAAAGATAACTACTAAACACAATTCAAACAAGACAAATGGGATTTTTGGGACATGCTAAAAGACACAACAGCCTACTAAAAGTGATCCTGGAGTGGAAAATTCAAGGTAACAGAGGCAGAGGTAGACCAAGACTAACATGGACGAGTAACATCAAAAGATGGACAAACCAGCCTATGACAACCTGCTCCATCAAAGCAAGAGACAGAGCAGAATGGCGCTCCACGGTAGCCAACCTTCGTTGCGGAGATGGCACTCGATGATGATGTTGATGATGATGATGAAACGCCGTTAATGTTATAAAGACATCTACAACGGATATTTGATTATTAATTAATCCGTATATAAGACTATACCCAAGGGAACACACTCTGATCAAACAGACACTAGGTGTGAACAAGAAACCAATTAAAAATAATCTCTGAAGAATTAGTATGTTTGTCCTTGCAACCATTCCACCAAAGAAGATGAACGCTTGACGCAAGCCTAGAGGAATTACTTGTTATACCGGTACGGCCGTGTAGCCAGTAGAGATATCTTTGGCTACAGACATCTGCTGTTTGAAGGAAGGCCATGGAAAACAAAAGCTTAAGGAGGAAATTCCGAAAAAAATACCTGATGGATGCTTTGTAGCACAAGGTGCAATACACAGTGCAACACAATGCACTAATACAAATACGAAAAAAATAAGACTTCTTTTAGTGGCAATTGCTACGTTATTGACTTCTTTTGTTTTAAAGTGACTTTCATTTTGACTTATATTACTTCACCGGTGTACACCTTTACAAGTTCCTTCAATTTATACAAACTATTTTTGCCAAGCTAATATTTAGTCACAAAAAAGTGTCCGTCAGAGCAAAGAGCATCTCATAAGAAGCAAAACTATTTTAATTTTGTTCATAACTATTTAATAATAAGTGTATCACTTATCCTGCACCATTACATTAATTTTGTGTTTCACCTTCAACCTATGTTAGAAATTAACACGTATCTGCACCATTAGGGAACACTTTGTTTTTCTCAACACTCGAGTAAAGAATATTTGTTTGGCACTTTTATAATAATTAATTTGTATTTTATTTTATTCTCTGTAAATGATAACAAAAAGTAAAAAAAATAAACGGAAATAAAAAACACAGAAAACTGAGTATGTTTAATAATGAATTGTTTATGTATAATACATAATATAACTCTGCAAATAGAAGCATCAATTTTGAGTATTTAAGGCCGCAATATGTATCGTGGTCAATAGGAGAGGCAAAGTTGACAATATCTCGTCTCGTAATTGAACTTGATTGATGACAACATTTCAATACAAGACTGAGTTCTCATTCTACTGAGGAAACAGGCACTTGCTTCAACATTAAAGCTACAATCTAGTTCCATGCTTCAAATGTGACGATGTTTGTGCGTCAAGTTGTATTATTAGTGAGCAGTAAACATGGCTGTATAATAAAAGAATAGTGACAATGTGACCTTCCAAGCATGTCGTAAGAGGCGACAAAGGAGATTGATCGATGGCTTGACAAGCTGTTGTTGTAAAAACTATTGTTATGTAAACAGATTTTAGAGGCAGTGATCTCTGCAATATGTGCCATTTTGGCATGCAAGATTTCTGTTTTTGAGATTCTGGTTCTGTCCTATGTGCCGTCATCGGCTCGAAAGGACAAATAGATAGATAGATAGATAGATAGATAGATAGACAGACAGACAGACAGACAGACAGACAGACAGACAGACAGACAGGTAGGTAGGTAGGTAGGTAGGTAGGTAGGTAGGTAGGTAGGTAGGTAGGTAGGTAGGTAGGTAGGTAGGTAGGTAGGTAGGTAGGTAGGTAGGTAGGTAGGTAGGTAGGTAGGTAGGTAGGTAGGTAGGTAGGTAGGTAGGTAGGTAGGTAGGTAGGTAGGTAGGTAGGTAGGTAGGTAGGTAGGTAGGTAGGTAGGTAGGTAGGTAGGTAGGTAGGTAGGTAGGTAGGTAGGTAGATAGATAGATAGATAGATAGATAGATAGATAGATAGATAGATAGATAGATAGATAGATAGATAGATAGATAGATAGATAGATAGATAGATAGATAGATAGATAGATAGATAGATAGATAGATAGATAGATAGATAGATAGATAGATAGATAGATAGATAGATAGATAGATAGATAGATAGATAGATAGATAGATAGATAGATAGATAGATAGATAGATAGATAGATAGATAGATAGATAGATAGATAGATAGATAGATAGATAGATAGATAGATAGATAGATAGATAGATAGATAGATAGATAGATAGATAGATAGATAGATAGATAGATAGATAGATAGATAGATAGATAGATAGATAGATAGATAGATAGATAGATAGATAGATAGATAGATAGATAGATAGATAGATAGATAGATAGATAGATAGATAGATAGATAGATAGATAGATAGATAGATAGATAGATAGATAGATAGATAGATAGATAGATAGATAGATAGAAACATGACTGTATTCTTGGTAGTCACGAAGGTTCTTAGTTACTTTCAAGAAATAATTAATTATTGGTTTCTTATAGCTCGCTAGTGAACTAGGGAAATATATGTCTTGACGAGCCTCTATTCCATTATAACACCACAAAACTCAGTGTTGTTCTGCTTTTTGCTGCTACATCAGCCGAGAAGTCACATCCTGATATGTCGTTCCCCGCCGCATTGACCAGCCAATGATATAACTCATGCTCTGTTTGTCAACAAGCCATAGATATGCCTCATTTGCCGAGTTTCTAAAAGGCCGTTAAGCAGGGATATATTTCTTGTCGATTACGTTTTATAGATCAGAAGTAATATATTTCAAAATGTGTTAAGATGTTTATATTTCATACAAAATACGCACATTTTCCAAAACATATGCCTATATGCACAACATATTTTGGGAAGATGAAATTATAAGCAAAATAGCTCAGGCCAAAATAGCATTTCAGAAAATGAAAAACGTCTTATGCAACAATCCTATAACAAGAGAAGTGAGAAAGAGAGTTCATCGGTCCTATATAGAGACAATTCTGACCTATGGAAGCAAATCATGAGCAGTAGACAAACAAATGAAAAGACGATTAGAGACCACAGAGATGGGATTTCTCAGAAGAATGTTGAAAGTTCCCTGGACAGCTAAAAAGACAAACGAGGAAATTCTCAAAGAGGCCAACACAAAAAGGGAGTTCATAAAAAAAGCATCAGAAAGAAAATAATCGAAATTTTTCGGGCGCATCATGAGAAGAGGAAAGTAGGAATGCTTGGTTACAATTGGCAGAATATAGGGAAAGAGAGATCGCGGGCGACAAAGAAAGAAGATAGACGATTGTGGAAAGACATGATCGCCTACGCCACCGGTATAGCACTTGTTGATGATGATATATTTTTTATGAATGAATTAAAAATGTGTGTATATATATATATATATATATATATATATATATATATATATATATATATATATATATATATATATATATATGATGGTATATACACTGAATTGTTGTCTGAATGACAAAATTTCTATGGAAGCGAATCATGGACAGTAGACAAACAAATGAAAAGACGATTAGAGGCTACAGAGATGGGATTTCTCAAAAGAATGTTGAAAGTTCCCTGGACAGATAAAAAGACCAATGAGGAAGTTCTCAAAGAGGCCAACACAAAAAGGGAGCTCTTAAAAAACATCAGAAAGAAGCAATCAACATTTTTCGGGCACATCATGAGAAGAGGACAGTTGGAATACTTGGCACATCATGAGAAGAGGACAGTTGGAATACTTGGCATATCATGAGAAGAGGACAGTTGGAATACTTGGTTACAAATGGCAAAATAAAAGGAAAGAGAGATCGCGGGCGACAAAGAGAGAAAATACTGGATAGCTTGGTGTCATGGCTTGGAAAACAGTCAACAACAGATCTGATACGATGCACTGTAGATAGAAGATTGTGAAGGGACATGATCACCTACGCCAACCGGTATGGCACATGATGATGATGGACTAAGAAATAAGAGAACTAAAATATCGTTAACAAACAGCTGCTGAAAGTCCATGCATGTATTGACAATGATACTGCTATTAAAGCACGCAAGAGAGCGAATAAACGATCGCTCGTGTCCATCAATGGACATTATAACATGGGGCGCAAACATGTTCATACACCGGATAAATCATTCGCTCTGTCATTGGAGAAAACAGATCACGTTCCGGTGAAACCGAATTAAGACAGAGTCCGCCTCCTTATCTTCCGAATTCAGGAATTCATAAATCTGGAATGATGTGATATCTTCTGTTGCAATTTCGCTGTGTTGACAACATACGTCCTATTCATTTCAAGATAAAATATAAATCGGTCTAAAGAAGCTTAACCAGACAGCATTCGATGTGAACGCAAATATTCTACAGATGAGGAAATCCTGTCTACATTTGCTAGCAGGATGTTTGATTTATTCGCATTTATCTGCTTCTGTTTCAAACATCTGTATTGGTTATTTGCTCTAATCATCCATCTCAATGCATTTCAGGAAGGTCCATGCATGTTCACTTTCCTTCAGCAGACGAAAAAGTGAAAGCTTGGTTGTTGTTTTGTGACTTGACTTATTAAATACAAAATCTTAAGATTGTCTCTCATATCTATATATATATATCATATATCAATTGTATGAGTCTCTGTGCCAATCATGCATTTGCTCACAGATGACATATTATTGTAGCCTTCTACAAATGTCAATAAAGTTTAGTTTACAATTCTCATATTGCTTGTAGCCTTCTAATAATGTCAATAAAGTTTAGTTCACAGTTCTCGTACTGCTTGTAGCCTTCTACAAATGTCAATAAAGTTTAGTTTACAATTCTCATATTGCTTGTAGTCCTCTAATAATGTCAATAAAGGTGTAGCCTTCTAATAATGTCAATAAAGTTTAGTTCACAATTCTCATATTGCTTGTAGCCTTCTAATAATGTCAATAAAGTTTAGTTTATAATTCTCATACTGCTTGTAGCCTTCTGCAAATGTCAATAAAGTTTAGTTCACAATTCTCATACTGCTTGTAGCCTTCTAATAATGTTAATAAAGTTGTAGCCTTCTAATAATGTCAATAAAGTTTAGTTTACAATTCTCATACTGCTTGTAGCCTTCTAATAATGTTAATAAAGTTGTAGCCTTCTAATAATGTCAATAAGTTTAGTTTACAATTCCCATGTTGTTTGTAGCCCTCTAATAATGTTAATAAAATTTAGTTCACAGTTCACATGTTGGTGGTCATTTTTGCAGGAGACAGCTGTTCTGGGCAAAAAGACGCACATTCATTGCCATATCCGCTCACCCGCACGTCCCAGGTTTTTTTGGAGCGGATTCAGACTGACTGTTCCTTTAAGGTATTGATTGTAGATACATCTACTTTCCCCCTCCAAGCACTCTTAGACTCAGGGGTTAAGGCAAAGAAATGTAAATGAATGCATAAAAAATGCGAAGCTGCAGTAAAGCTGAATGTGAGGGGAAATTGGGGAAAAAAATAGAAAAAATTGTATATTAGAAGCTTTACGTGATTAATAGACGACACATATTTGAACGACGTTTTGGCTCAATAGGCATTCAGCAGGAACAAACAAATAAACACGCACACACAGATATGTAAGTAAATAAAACTGATCCTACATAGCTAACTAGTAACGAAACACACACACACAAAATAATCGAAATTGGTTAAATAAAATAAAAATGACTTCACTGTGTCGTGGACCGTGGCCAGAATGAAAAAGGGATGGCCCCACGAGTGTAGCTGTAATTATACCCTCAGGTCAGGTGAAGGGTTCTAAAAATACACGAGTGAAGGGAACGCTGTCCAGGTAACCTCGGCTGCAAAGACACTGACAATGTCTGAAAGTATCTAAGGGCCCATAAGTACATGTATACACACACACAGATGCGTGTATACATATATACACGTATAATCATACATGCACATACCTATACATATAAACACACACATATACATACATATACATACATACACATACATATATATGCATACCAACAAGCACACACATAGAACAGTAGACTAACAGGTACTCAAAAGGCGGAAAAAGTGAGATGTCTGAGAGTGGGGTACAATAAAAACATATCAGGGGTAAGTAGCACAGGAAAAAGGTCTATATATGAGAACACCGACGTGTCTCAATGGGGACTAGTGGAGGAGAACTATGAACAGCATGGCATAGTAGATAGACTAAAGAGCTCAAACATGGGCAGTAGAGAAGGCTATGCGAAAGGAAAGGAATAACCGAAAGGAAACTATGTGTACGAGTGTGATACATTCATGCCTCCTGGGGTCAGCGAACCATACTGGACTATGAGACGATTCTCCAAAGCAAATCGACTGCGGTCGCCAGAGTGACAAAGGACAACTCCAGTGACACGAATGTCGTCTTTGCCCTTGTGTTGTGGGGTGTTGAACTTGGAAGACACTGGAGTACCAGTATTCTGTTGAACATCTTGTAGATGGGCCCCAGCTATGTTTGCCTATTTATGGGTTTTCCTTGAGCACCAAATTCTCAATTCATATCAAGGGCCCCTTCCCATCATATACCTTCGGTACATTGATGACTCCTTCGGACTTACCGAACTACCTGAGGATGACCTCTCCAGGTTTATTGACTACATTGGTAGCTATCACAAAGCTATCAAGATCACATCTTGTATATTTACTTCCTCTGTTACCGTCCTAGATCTTATTGTTTCTTTGGTTACTTCTGGCCTACACACCTCGGTTTCAATAAACCCACAGACGCCCATTGTTATCTTCTCTATACTTTATCACATTCACATTCCTGTCGTGATTCAATTCCGTTCACAGTTATTGCGTCTCCGTCGCATCTGCCAGGATGACCAAGATTTCCTCCTACAGGCTCACCTCATGTTAGGTTTCTTCAGCCGCCGGCTTTATCCAGACTCTATCCTCCAGTCTGCCCTCAAGCGGCTCCTCCTTATCTCCCGTCCCGAGGCACTCACTCCTTCCAACCGCCTCCCCCTCTGCGAGAACTATACTCACCCTTACATATCATCCTCACAACTTAGCTGCTGTGAAGATACTCAACCGCTACCGTTCCATTCTCCTCTCCGATCCCACTACCCGTATACTTTTTAGTTAACCCTCGATGATCTCCTTCAAGCGCGACAGGAATTTGGGAGATGTTCTGGTTAGGAGCCATCTCCCTCGCTCCGACCCTCAACACTTCGGTACGGCCCCTTGTGGTCGGAACTGTATCACCTGTGTCTATGTGCTCCCTACTGACTCGGTCTTATTCCCTAATGGACGGTTCGAGATCAAGCATGGCTTCACATGTGTGTCCCGTAACATCATTTATGCCATCATATGCCAACGATGCCACATGACCTATATTGGCGAGTCTGGGAGACAATTAGCGGATAGATTTTGTGTACATCTACGAGATGTTCAACAGAATACTGGCTCTCAAGTGTCTTCCCATTTCAACTCCTCAGACCACAAGGGCAAAGACGGCATCCGTGTCACTGGCATCCTTTGTCACTCTGGCGACCGCAGTCGATTTGCTTTGGAGAATCGCCTCATAGTCCAATATGGTTCGCTGACCCCACGAGGCATGAATGTACCACACTCGTACACATAGTTTCCTTTCGGTTACTCCTTCCCTTTTGCATAGCCTTCTCTACTGCCCATGTTTGGGCTCTTTAGTCTATCTACTATGTCATACTATTCATAGTTCTCCTCCACTAGCCCCCATTCAGACACTTCGGTGTTCTCCTATGCACCTTTTTCTGTGCTACTTACCCCTGATTTGTTTTTATTGTACCCCGCTCTCAGACATCTCACTCTTTCCGCCTTTTGAGTACCTGTTAGTCTACTGTTCTATTCTTTCTCCATTGTGTTTGCACACTGACCCCGGTGTGAACTCCTCTGGTTATTTGTGCGTTATGCGCACATTTCTGCACATATATGATTGTCCCCGTATGGATGTGCACATGCATGCATGTGTTCATATGTATGGGCATAGGTATATATATATATATATATATATATATATATATATATATATATATATATATATATATGTATATATATGTATATATATGTATATAAATGTATATATATATATATATATACAGTCGAACCTGTCTAAGGCGACCATTCACGGGACTTTCAAAAACTGGTCCCATAGGACAGGTGGTCCTGCCTCACAGGTTTCACCTAATAAATAGAGCGATAAAAAAAATTTTATCCTAAGCACTATGAAAACTAACCTGCAAATCAGCGTAATCCATGAGTAGAACATAGTGCACATGTCGGTCTACAATAGCCACTGGTTGGACACTTTTCATAAAACACGATAGTTAAACACACAAAAATAAAACACACATACACAGATTCCACTTATACTGTACATGTATCACTTTTGACTTGAAAAAAAATCCAATATGGTAGTCTGTTTGACAGATGAAATAAACGATAAGTTCAATTTTTCTCTCAAGTCCATGATAACGTCTAGTATGTCAGATCTCCCGTTTGTTATTGAATAGGTGCGCAGAAGCTCCAAAGCATTATGTGCATCTGCGATAGTGTATGTTTTCTCAATGTCAGTAGAATCTTGTTCGTTGTCTGATTCACTATTCACATCCTCAGCAGCTAAAATTGCAGTGGCAGGAAGATCCCAGTTTGTTTCTATTGTGTTGCAAGTTTGGAGCCCTGAATCAATCATGGAGATGTCTGTCAATTGGTATCCAAACAATTCTTTTGAAAGGTTATCCAAAGCAGTAGAAATTGCAGTAGAAACAATTTGCACGTCGGTCTTTGATGCAGATTCCATGTGCGTCAGAGAATATGCGTGTGTTTCAGCAGGACAATGAAAACCTGCTTTACAGAAACACTTAAGGATGGTTGAGTTGTCCACTTCTTTCCATGCTGCAGCAATCCAGTAGACTACGTCCAGTAAATTGACCTGTTTCATGAGTTCGGTTCCGGAAGCATCCTTGTTTGATTCCATGACTGTGATAAGATGTAGAAGCTGTTTTTGTCTAAACTTTAATTTAAATGTCTGAATAACACCCTGGTCTAGGGGTTGAACTAATGCAGTTGTGTTGGGTGGCAGAAACTGCAGCTTAACATTCTGTAGTTCGATCTTGGGATGACAGGTAGCGTTGTCAACAAATAAAATAATGTGGCGCTTTTTTTTCTGCATCTTACGGTCAAAACTTTTCAGCCAATCTTCAAATATAGCTGCAGTCATCCATGCCTTTTTGTTGTTTCTGTAAATCGCTGGCAGTGTGTTTATGTTGATGTTTTTAAAAATCCTAGGGTTAGCTGCTTTCCCAATCACTAAAGCCGGTTCTCGTTCCCCCAACATGTTAGTGCATAGCATCACTGTTATTCGCTCTTTGCTTTTTTTACCCCCAGCGCATTTTCTCCTTTGACAAAAAATGTTTTGTCCGTAGTCGCTTTGAAAAATAACCCGGTTTCATCTAAATTAAAAATGTCTTGAGCAGCGTAACCATAGCATATCTCGGATAATTTAGAAGTCCAGTCAGCCGCAGCACTCATATCTGAATCACCGACTTCGCCACATTGCTTACCAAACACAAGATTGTGTCTTTTAATGAAGGCCTCTAACCAGCCGTTCGATGCATTAAAGACTGAGTTTTCCAATTCTTTTGCAAACTGTAAAGCTCGTTCTTTGATCATCGGCCCAGATAACGGAATTTTTCGTGCAAGTGCTGATTGACACCATTTCCAACAAAGTGTATTTATGTCTTCATTTCCCGTTTTCCTGCTATTCCTTCTTTTCATACTTGGTGCATTATTTTCAAAGTCATTCATATACTCGGCTTTTCTCTTTAACGTACGTAAAATCTGTGTCTTTCCCACTCCAAACTGTTCTGCCAATAATCGCGAACTTTTTCCTTGCTGATTTTGTCGAATCACTGATATTCGTTCTTCCAGCGTTAATGCTTTTGGTTTTACACTTTTGACACTGGCCATTTCCTATATTGTGTGTAACACTTTTAAAATCCACAAAAATAATTCACTGAGATACTGTACATGTACGTGAATACACTCTAAGCGGGCAATGACTAATTCTTTAGTTAATTCCTGTAATTTATACGGGCCACGCAATGGTCTACTCTGGTCTAGACGGAACCGCGAAGTGATGTCACTTCACGAATCATAGATCTGCGTCTGCCGTGTTTCTCACACCAGTATTGACTGATAAACGTAACACGTCCCACTGTAATCTGGGACTCACTAAATACGGGAAAACTTCGACACCTATAGACACCTGTGTCGATCGTTTATGGCTCCCAGCGAGACGGAGGAGGACTGGCTGGTCAGTGTATCGTTATCTCGGTCTATTACCCGCGTGTCGTAAACGGGATAAATAACATTGGCGGCGGTTAATTAGCCTGGTCTCTGGTCGCGTCATACGGTGAGCGCCGTAATCAGTGTTAGCATATAGTAAAAAACTCGGGGAAATTGTAGACCCGGTCCTATAACCAGGGAAACGCTTTAAACAGGTGGTCCTAAGACCAGGTTCGACTGTATATGTATATATATATATATATATATATGTATATATATATATATGCATGTATGTGTGTGCTTGTTGGTATGCATATATATGTATGTGTATGTATGTATATGTGTGTGTTGATATGTATAGGTATGTGCATGTCTGTTTGTACGTGTATATATGTATACACGCATCTGTGTGTGTGTGTATACATGTATTTATGGGCCCTTAGATACATTCAGACATTTTCAGTGTTTTTACAGTCGAGGTAACCTAGACAGCGTTCCCCTCAGTCGTGTATTTTTAGAACCCTTCACCTGACCTGAGGGTATAATTACAGCTACACTCGTGGGACCATCCCATTTTTATTCTGACCACGGTCCACGACAGAGGGAGGTCATTTTTATTTTCTTTAACTAATTTCGATTATTTGTGTGTGTGTGTTTCGTTACTAGTTAGCTATGTAGGATCAGTTTTATTTACTTACATATCTGTGTGTGCGTGTTTTTTGTTTGTTCCTGCTGAATGCCTATTGAGCCGAAACGTCGTTCAAATCTGTGTCGTCTACCAATCACGTAAAGCTTCTAACATACCATTTTTGTCTATTTTTTTCAATTTTCTCCCACTCCTAGACTCATCAGTCTCTCAATATATACATCATCGTCCCTTCCATTCTCCTCTTCTCTTAAGCAATGAAGAAAATAAACTGGCAATGCCTTATTTGTGCAGAGTGTAGTTACACAGCGCCAGAGCTGCCAGCTTACAGGCTATATGATATGTGTCTGAACCCAGCCTGGTCAAAGCAAAGAGATGCATACAAATGGGGAGCTGCAGTAAAGCTGATTGTAAAGAGAAATGAAAAAAAATAATATTTAGAAAAATATAGAAAAAACGGTATGGTTAAAGCTTCACGTGATAAGTGAACGACACAACGTTTACAAAAAGAAAAAAATTAAAACAACGTTTAGCCCGATAGGCCTTCAGCAGGAACAAACATACAACACACACACAAACACGTTTTTAAAACAAAAAATAATAAATAGTAAAAAAAATCATTTCGAACTAGTATTATCTATTTATTTTTTGTGTATTTTAAATACATGTCTGTGTTGTATATTTGTTCCTGCTGAAGGCCTATTGAGACGAAACGTTGTTTTAGTTTGTGCTGTCCACATATTACGTAAAGCTTTAATCATACTGTTTTTTTTGTAGTTTTTTTTTTTGCTATAAATTTTTTTTTTTCATTTCTCCTAAACCCAGCCTGCTCATTCATTTCTTGTCTTGCACTCTTTCATGTTCACTGATGGTAGTAAATAGAATAACCTGATATGAAGAGTTGTTAATATCACTACTTTTTTTTTATTTTTGAGAACAAGAAAATAAGCAGTGCATTTTCTGAAAGCAGTCAACCATTCATAACTGATTGCTTGCGTCAGGTTCCGTGAACCAGAACAGACCAAGCATAAGACATTGTTTTATTTTCCTGCGTGGTCTCAGTGACAGACCAACCAGTCTAGTCCAGCTGGTATGGAAAGAAATGAAAAGGACAGACAAATTGGTACCCAAGAATACAGACAGGACTGAAGTCGGTTGTGTTTAACCGAAATGTTAGAGCGACTCACTATAAACCACGATATAATTACGCCCAATTTACGCCCTTTGGGAGATGGATGAAAGGACAAATAGTGTGGGAGAATGCACAAGAAAATTGCATGATTAAAAAAATATTTTAAATATTAATTTACTTATTGAAACAATAGCAAAATGAAAATGAATAAAATAAAAGACTTTCACAGCTGTGATTTCTGCTTCCCTTAGAATAGTCTATGCCGTTTCCGTGTAGATAAATTGATTCACAAAATATAGTTTTGTTTAAATCAAAAACCCTCTTCCATTTATTGCGATAGTTTTCTAGTTTGTCAGCAAACATTTATGAATTAATAATTGTTAAAACATGAGGCAGCTTTTTCTTCATTACATTTCTGTTATCTATATCAGTCGCACGCTCATAATGGGAGTCTGGTGATGGTTCCAGTAGCTGTTTCATTGATTTCATGGTATTTTTAGGCCACACTCACAATAATGTGTAGCTCTGTTGTGCTACGTTTTACTTTGCTGTCAACATTTTTTTGTGTGCAGGAATACACCTTTCACCATTTCTTCTCATTTTAACTTTTTAACACATACACACACACACACACACACACACAAGCAAACACTCTTGAGAGCACTCACACACACACACACACACTAATACATTTCTTCATTCTCCCTCAGCGATCAATTTTTGCTATAAATCTACACCAGCTGGGATCACAAAGCGGGCGGCTCGCTTGAGGTCCTCTACAGTTTCTCAGAGTTTGTCATGAAAACTTCATTCTTTAGGCTTACCTTTGTTCTCTGGCTATTGAGGCCCAGAAATATTGTGTTGATCGCTCCTGAGTTTGAACATCTTGCAGTTGCACACGATAATCTCTAACATTCATTCTGGGAATGTGCAAAAGTACCAAGATCTGAAGATCTTGGTCTGCTTATATATTTTGAATCTGTTTATATTGATTTGTTCTGTCTCGTATTTTCTGTTTAGTTCTTTAAATTCTGTTTTCTTCGTTTGTTTTATTAATGTTTTTACCGTCGATCTGCCTCTGGTTTAGTTTTGTTTAGTTTAGTAGTTGGCATAGCCTGGACAAGTCAGCCTATGACAAGCGAATCATTTCAGGGGAAGAGGTATGATTACAACCCTCAGAAACAAAAAATCACAAACAATTAACAACAGAAGAAAAAAAAACGAAAATTAGACGATTCGAAGCAGGATCGAACCCGTACTCCTCGGCACAGCGCCTTTCCACGAGAAACAAAACGTTTTAAAAAATCTGAGTTGGCCGAGTGCTCTAGCGTTTGGTTTCTTGTGGCAAAGCGCTGTGCCGAGGAGTACGCGTTCGATCCTACTTCGCACCATCTATTGTTCTTTGTTTTCTTCTGCTGTTGATTATTTGTGATTTTGTTCCCAGTGCTGTAAACACAGTTATTCCCCTGAAATGGTTCGCTGATCTATCGCCACGGAAGTTTCCCTCGATAAAAATATTCATGTATTATTATTTGTTTCCAGCATATGACAACCTGCCTATTCAAAGCAAGAAACAGAGCGCAATGGTGCTCAGTGGTTGCCAGTCATCGATGAGGAGACGGCACTCAATGATGATGATGATGATGATGATGATGAGTTTAGTCGATGGATAATTTCCATTCCATATCGGACACGTCTATAAGTGCTCAGATCTCCTGTCCAGTATGTCCCTCAGATCTCCTGCCCAGTATGTCCCTCAGATCTCCTGCCCAGTATGTCCCTCAGATCTCCTGCCCAGTATGTCCCTCAGATCTCCTGCCCAGTATGTCCCTCAGATCTCCTGCCCAGTATGTCCCTCAGATCTCCTGCCCAGTATGTCCCTCAGATCTCCTGCCCAGTATGTCCCTCAGATCTCCTGCCCAGTATGTCCCTCAGATCTCCTGCCCAGTATGTCCCTCAGATCTCCTGTCCAGTATGTCCCTCAGATCTCCTGTCCAGTATGTCCCTCAGATCTCCTGTCCAGTATGTCCCTCAGATCTCCTGTCCAGTATGTCCCTCAGATCTCCTGTCCAGTATGTCCCTCAGATCTCCTGTCCAGTATGTCCCTCAGATCTCCTGTCCAGTATGTCCCTCAGATCTCCTGTCCAGTATGTCCCTCAGATCTCCTGTCCAGTATGTCCCTCAGATCTCCTGTCCAGTATGTCCCTCAGATCTCCTGCCCAGTATGTCCCTCAGATCTCCTGTCCAGTATGTCCCTCAGATCTCCTGTCCAGTATGTCCCTCAGATCTCCTGCCCAGTATGTCCCTCAGATCTCCTGTCCAGTATGTCCCTCAGATCTCCTGCCCAGTATGTCCCTCAGATCTCCTGTCCAGTATGTCCCTCAGATCTCCTGCCCAGTATGTCCCTCAGATCTCCTGCCCAGTATGTCCCTCAGATCTCCTGTCCAGTATGTCCCTCAGATCTCCTGCCCAGTATGTCCCTCAGATCTCCTGCCCAGTATGTCCCTCAGATCTCCTGTCCAGTATGTCCCTCAGATCTCCTGCCCAGTATGTCCCTCAGATCTCCTGTCCAGTATGTCCCTCAGTGTGTGGAAATTGACGACTCTAGTTCTGTGTTTATTTGATATTCTCTGTGCCTCACCGCTTTACGCTTCCTTCTGGCTTATTCGGTTTTGATCTGATTTGTATGTAGTCATTAATGAACTACAAGAAGATGAAGTGTCTGATCAGCTCAACACAAATCAACTTCGTGACCTAATATTTCTTTATATTAACTGTTAGGGACATGACGCTGTCTGCTACTGGGTTCACGGCAGTCAGCAGAGAGCTGATTTGTTGGATTCAGAATTTGGAACTAGAACTGAACAAGATTGTAATTTACTTCCACATAGTGGTTCTGGAAAGAGATGATTCATAGTTCGTCACGTCACTGGAGTTACCAAAATTCATTGATCAAGTCGGTTGTGTTGCTAGGTTCTAAAGGTGGAGATGTTACTGTTTCTCTGTTATGAGATTCATTGTAGTAAACACGAACAACAAAGAAGATATTACCACTTAGACATGTTTATTACATCTCAAGACTAGTTCTCCGTTGTAATAAAAAGGACTGATAATCAATAAACATCGAGTGCCAACATCGGTTTGGTTGAAGGGAATATGCATAAAAATGTGGGACTTCTGAGTAGCTGACAAGCATTTGTATGTCTATCTTCTTGTTAAAATATCAATTGTGTTGGCTTCAAGATTCTGATTGCTTCGCGCACATTCGTTTATTTTTTTATATAAATGGTATCAATATAACTGTTAATGGACACCAGACTAGCCAGGTTATTTACAAAATGATAACTAATGGCAATACTGGCAAATCCATCTCAAATTGCTGTGAGGGTAATCACAAATTGGTGAGTCGTAGTACATTCATATTTCTGTCTAAGCCGCATAACGGCGAGGTCTCGTTGTATTGATGGCGTGCACATCTGTATATCTGTCCGTTTTCATTTGTAAGACACGATTGTTTTGGTCCCTGTAAATTTTCATCACTTACACAATTTCCAAATCTGAGTATTGGTCTCATTTAGTGAGCAGAAACTATGTATCATTTGTATAAGGATTGGTTATTGGTTATGGAAGGCCTCGGTTTCACAGCAAACGAATTAAAATCCATAATTGCTCAACCGCCCGTGCCAGTGGAATCATCCGAATTACTAATTCATCTCCCAAACAAAGAAAGGTAACTGTAGTCCCCATCGTAGCAGTCTCAGCACACGCCAAAGACATAAGGCGAAACCGCGTAGAAAGTGAACACAGCCAACTGTTCCCCGTCATACGATATCATCATTCATCGTAAACAAGCGGGATATCGAAGCAGGATCAAAACGGATGAGACACACAGCTCACGGTGTGCACAGAGCACTTAACTCAGTAGCTCCTGCAACAAGCCGGACTTGGAATATGAGGAAACTGCAAGAAGGAACACTTTTCAGACATAGCCTTCAATGGTTCCTGCCGCCTATCCACCATATACCATGGGAGTTCACGTCCTCCCGAAAATGATGATCGTCATAGCACTTGATGATGTTAGGCCGTCATTGATGACTCCAATTCCAAACATATAGACACACAGTGGTGGTAAGTTATCATTTCCAATCCAACATAAGCCACATGACCTGTAGTTAGTAAAACCACAGAGAGAATATGATTTTGTGACCTTCACTGATTCACTCTTAGATGTGAATGTGTAGTTTACACAAGAGGAGAAGTTTTCAACTACAGTGATCCCATTTAAGGCAATTCTGGGATAGCAAGGCAAGTCTCCTTTATAGCAGCAGAACTTGATGTTCTCCGCTCCCTTCTTGTAGCTGCCGCCACACGATTCTGATGTCTCAATAACTTGGATATCATTCAAGAACAATGTCAGATTAACATTCCATAGATATGGCTCTGCTGATGAAATGCTTGGTGCAACAGTTGTATCAATCATACTGGAGGCTCCTGGTCTGTGGTAATTAATATCACAGACGGCACATGATGTTGTATAAGGAACCATCATGTAATATCGCTCGGAGTTACTTCTTTCCTTCCTCATTTGCCTTTCAGCGTCGAGGGCAGGTATCATTTGCTCTTCAGTTAGCCTCTGATGGTGTTATGTTTCCTAGTGCTTCTAATATTTCATTAGTTCATCTTTTTCGTGGACGGCCATTCAGTCTGGTTTTCTTGTGTCGTTAACTGACGGCTCATTGTGTTGAGTTTTGGTCCTTTTCATTATCACGTGGCCAAGCCATTATGTCTGTTTTCTTTCTCAACTACGCCATTTAAAAAGTGTGTCCGTAATGCAGGCTTTAAGTTTTGCTGTGTCTGTTTATCTTCTCACGTGTACAATTTAATGACAAAAGCGTTTCTTACCAAAGCTTAAATTATGACCTGTTTTTGCCTCCCTTGCCTAATGTTGTCTTAAGACATTTTCTCTATAGTTTCTTGCGACGTATGTCGCCTGACAACTGGACAACAAGCAGGCCATATTGATTAGTGAAATTTTCTTACTACTTTCACTATAATTGTCAGTGTGTTGCCGCACACAGTAAACGAGCATAAAAGTAAACTATCAATAACATTTAAATAGTGTCATTCACAAGAGAACAAAAAGTAAATAATTTTACACTCTTTTCAGTATTTAACGTTGTCTTTCGCCTTAATTTATCGATTGTTTTTTTCTTACTTAGAAATTCTGTATAGTTTGATTCTCTTAGTTTGGTTTAGTTTTCATTGATGTTGCAGTTCAGTTCAACATCCCGCCTGGCAAACCTATAAGCATTAATTCACAATCAGTAGACGACGTAAAGTTGACGTCGATGGTTTCAGTAGTGAGCTGGTTGTGCAGGCACTGAGCTGACACTTCCAAGTTGTCATCGTTGCATGTTCGATTCAAAACGGTTCATCCTCATTGGCTATCATCAATATATCATTTACAGCCAAGGTGAAATATTAGAATGTCGATTTTGTACCTACACATCATCCATATAACAGATCCACCTAAGCTAGTCTATCAACTCTCGTTGCCACGAATCTACGACCGAACCAGCTTGATTACCCGTGAGCATTTTGTCAAAGACCTCTTTATAGGTCACAGTCAAACTAAAAACATTGGTTCTGGACCTTCAGAATAATTGACTAAGAATAAAATAAAAAGTAATAGTTCTCTCCTTCCGTATTAGAGGAATGGGGAACATAATGTTAGTGACCATATTTTCCTAAGCCAACGGCATTTTTAACTGGTAGTCGGTATCACAACAGGCCGCATTTACTTCTCAGAAAAATTACTGGTACCCATTTTTAGAGGCTGGGTAAAAGCCGAAACGAAATCGAGCGCTTAAGAAAATCGAACATGAACCCTTTTGATTAGGACGAGAGTACACTAACCACTTAGCCATTCTGGCTATTTTGAACAAGACGTTGTCACAAAAATCTCGCCATTCCACTGTGCTTCTGGTGTACTGGACACTATACACACTTGATAGCAAAGGAGAAATTAAAAAAAATATAAACAAATGGTTTGGTTAAAGCTTTACGTCATTAATGGACGAGACAAATTTGAACGATGTTTCGGCTCAATAAGCCTTCAGAAGGAACAACAAACAACACATACACACACACACAAACACACACACACACATATATATATATATATATATATATATATATATATATATATATATATTATATATATATATATATAAGTAAATAAAATTAGTCCTACATAGCTATCTAATAATGAAGTATCTAAAACAAAATAATTTCTAACTAGAATGAGAAATGTCTTCCCTGCTCACACTTGATAGCAGCGGCAACTCCAATAATATCGAATATATGTATGTATACACAGTTACTGATGGGTGCTGGGTGCCTGGGGCAAACATACAGAACATTGTTGTTGTTTGTTTGTTTGTTTATTTGTTTCTTTGTTTGTTTGTTTGTTTGCGTTCGTCAGCTTTATATTTTTTAGCAAATTTCCGAGTGACTGAATTCTTCATGAATATCACTTTTTTTCCTATTTTTCACACCGGCTACCATGTGCTCAGGTGTCCCCCGCCATAGAGGCAGGTATTCTTTGACGTCATAGTTACTCTCATATTTTTATCGTCGAGAGTTTTCACATTTTGGGGCAAATATGTTTTTCCTTTTAATTTTCCGGGTTGTGGTAATTTGTTTGCTTACTTTTTTTTTCGATTTCCAACAACCAAGGATTCTTTAACCAACGCAGGATGCGCACGGGATGTCCTGTTTTTTCATCGTTTTCCGAAAGGACTAGACATCGGATCTCACTACTCAGACACCAGGGGAGAGTCAAGCCACTGATTCCATTTGTTTCCCCACCACCTGTGGTAGGAATCGAACCCGGAACTTCTTGTCCAGAGGCTGACGTTTTACTTCTAGACCACCCAGGCCATACCAAAGTATGTATCATGTATATGTCATTGAGTACTTTTGTCCCCCTTTATGTATAGAGGGCATTGAACAAATTAATCTTGGAAGGTATATTTCTTACATGTTCTAAACATACAATAAGGGGGGGGGGGAGTAAAGTACCCTGTCACGCCAAGTGGCGCATAGAGAATATGGTGTTAGTGACCATAAATTTTACAGACCTTCGGCGCATGATTTTTGGGGTAATGTGGTCGGTATTATGCCCGTGCCGCTTCACTTTCCCAGAAAAAAATCCGGAACCCATTAAAGGCTGGGTGAACCCGGAAGCCGTCGATTGGGATCGAACCCTAACCCTTGTCCTTTGTAGTCCAGTTCACTAACCACTGAGCAACCGCGGCTCCCTGGGGGGGGGGGGGTATTTTCAAATCCCAGACAAAGGATTGATAATGGTAATGTGTGTGATATTGCACATAAGATGGGGTCGACTAGCTCGAACTGACTTTCATTTAATCTCCACGACACCGCGATACCAGTACACCACTGAAATAGCGACGTTCTTGCAAAGTAGAGAAATGAAACGCCAGGAACTGTAATGGCCAAGGGCTTTTCTTGAAGCCAGTGACCAATAAAACAAATATAAATCAGCGATCTGTCAGGCAAGAGTAACCAGTGTGATTGTAGAGCGGTTATTGTGTTAGCGTCCACTGCTTTCTGCTATGTTGATACAAACCCAGGCACTGGGACACTTCGCGAGCTGAGAAAGTAATCAATACCCTCGTCTTTGTTATGTATAATTAGCTCAAATTATACACACGACGAAATTCCAGCAAATAAAACAAATAGGAAAATATTATACACACGTGGAAATCCAGCAAATAAAACAAACAGTGAAACGTTATGCGAGTAAAGTGCGAATTCTTTGAAAAAAAGGTAGTATAATTTTATGGAAGCGACGAATTCTTGTTTTAAAGAAATATGAAAATAGACTTTAAACGCATAATCAAAGTTCTTTTAAAGAGAAATAGTGAAATATCACATTTATCGTAAGTAAGGCAAACAATAAAATTAGCAGACTAAGAACTTCTGTATATAAGACAAAAAGTGTAATATGCAGACTAAGAACTCCTGTATATAAGACAAAAAGTGTAATATGCAGACTAAGAACTCCTGTATATAAGACAAAAAGTGTAATATGCAGACTAAGAACTCCTGTATATAAGGAAAAAAGTGTAATATGCAGACTAAGAACTCCTGTATATAAGGCAAAAAGTGTAATATGCAGACTAAGAACTTCTGTATATAAGGCAAAAAGTGTAATATGCAGACTAAGAACTCCTGTATATAAGACAAAAAGTGTAATATGCAGACTAAGAACTCCTGTAAATAAGACAAAAAGTGTAATATGCAGACTAAGAACTTCTGTATATAAGGCAAAAAGTGTAATATGCAGACTAAGAACTCCTGTATATAAGACAAAAATGAACTATACACACTGCGGTAACCACCCCTGGTCTCAGCAGCGAGGCCCTGCTTGAAACGTCAATTACTCATCGACGGAAAAAATATGAGTACCTCTGAAGTCGGAGTTATCTGCCTGTGCGGCAAGGCACCCCTGTGCACACGGCTGATAGGGAAAAAATGGATTAACACGCAAAATTCGGTTCCTAGTTTCTAGGGACTTCGTCAGAGGTAAAAGCTGGCGAACGAAAAAAAACACAAAAAAACAAAAAACTATGAACTCATGTATATAAGACAAACAGTGGAATATGCAGACGAAAAATGTATATAAATAAGACACACCGTGGAATATGAAGACGAAAAACGTATGTAAATAAGACACACCGTGGAATATGTACACAATTGATTCTGTCTTCTTCTTCTTCTATCCTTCCTCTGTTGCCGTTGGCGTCGAGGGGAGAAACAATCTGCGATTCTTTGCTCTTCTGTTGGCCTCTTCTGATGTTATTCCTCCTAGTGACTCTAGTATTCCCTTTATCCATCTCTTTCTCGGTCTTCCTCTTAATCTGGCGTTTTCGTAGCGTTTATTTAAGGCTCTGAGTCATTGTTAGTTCTTTTTGTCTTGTTATGTGGCCGAACCAATTTATCTGTTGTTTCTTTATGTATTCGATGGCTGGTTCAATTTCGAGTTTCTTCCTCAGGTCAGTGTTTCTTACTCTGTCCCTTAAGCTGTTTCCTGTCATTCTTCTGACACATTTCATTTCGGTGGTCGTTATCTTTCTTATTATTCTGGAGTCCAACGTCCAATTCTGGCACTGATAACTCAGAGTTGGTTGAAAAATTGATTTGTATATTGCCCTTTTTGCTTCCGTAGTTATTGCTTTGTTTTTCAATAGTGTTGATACTTGGCCTATAACTTGGCATGCTTTGTTACACCTTATATCTATCTCTGTCTCTTGGTTATTGTCTTGTGTTAACGTGCTACCCAGATATTTAAAATTGTCTGCTTGCTTCAAAGTTGTATTATCTATTATGATGTTTAGTTTTTCTTGATTCTGTAAGTAGGACAATCAGAGAATGCAATAGCTTCAATCTTCTTCTGTCTTTGATCCTACTGCTTGTACTGTGTAACGTTACATAGGGGAGGAATATGTACTCTGTTGGTCTTCGTTGGTTGTGTAGCTTGAGTTGTAGACCATGTCGAATTTACTTAACGTCTCTTTGATTCCATCTATCCATCTCTTTCTTGTTTCCCATTTTGCTCTGCATTCGGAAATTTTCATGTAAAACTCACGAGCTACATGCTGGTTGGATTTCACTCTGGTGTTAGGTCCAAAACATTTGATGTTTTTTTTTTCCCTTTTTGGTATTTTCAATAGATGGTGAATACCCAACATTTTTCGAAAGTCCTCGTTTCTAACCTTATCTCTCCTAGGAGGCAAGTGGTGGGGTGTAACGTACAGTCCTACAAAGCATGGGAACAGCTGTACAAAAAAGGAAAAAAAAGACAAAATCAATAAGTTACATGAGGCTTTCTTCAGAAATTGAGAACAGCACAAATGGACAACGGAATGAAGATACCACTACTATAAATTCTAGAATGAGCAGAACTAATAGATCAATGGAGAAAATTCTAGAACATGTAGTAGAGTTTGTCTTCATTCAGTTGTCTGTTTATGCTGCTCTCGTTTTCTGAAGAAGGTCGCATGTAGGCCGAAATGATTTTTTTCCCCTTTTTTGTACAGCTGTCACCAAAATTTGTAAGAGTGTACGTTATACCCCATCACTTTCTACCAGCTGCCAGCTTTACCGCAGCACTCCAATTATTTGCCTGTTCCATCCTCTCCTAGTTTTGTTTACAGCTTGTCGTATGCATGTCATTTCGCATGTTATTTTACTCTTATGTCTTTTAAGAATTGTCCATTTATGAATATTGACAGCATAATGTGGACATAGACATCATTATGATGTTTTATTTTCAAGAAAAATACGAGCCCTATCTATTTCATAATTTCCTTGGCCACAGATGTTCAGTTATCACTTTTGTTATAAACACTTCAGTGTTCACAGTTCTTTATTCCTGGTATTGTGCTCCTCTAAATGATCCTGATCAGTTTGAAAAAAAAAAACTACAGAATAAATCCTCTCTGGGCTTGTTAGATTTGTCGTAGCTTAATGCACATTGTCATTATAATTCTTAAATCACAAATGTGAAATTGAAACAAGTTGAAACCAATACTAAATGAGCCATAGCTGTTGTTCTTGATCAAGCCGACCTTTGGTTTTTCTCCTCATAAATCTAATGTAATGCAAAGAGAACAGTTCAACACAATTCGAGGAAAAAACCCATCCAAACAACCGCTCATGACAGAGATGATCAGCCTAGAGATACTGCAACAAACAAGAAAAATACACTTAATGCAAACCCAACTTTAAAAGAGAAAATAAGATCATTAGTCTGTTAAGAATGTTGTCACATGAGAGACAACCCAGGCAATAAACAACTTTAGGAAGTTCAAGAAAAATCAAAAGCTAAAGAAACGGTTTCAATAATTCGTTCTGAGGACGAGATCTGGGGCACCACACAATGCAACATGTCCAGCAATGAATGAAATACAACTGAGGAGTTGTGTGCATTTCATGCTCACTTTGACTTCTTTACTTACCCCACGTGTTAGACTTTTATTTGATAACAATGGATACATTTTATTTTAAACATAAACCGGATCAGCACTATACAGACGCTATTGCAATTATCAGATGCTAAGACCCCTTGTTGTAATCATAACTTGAATATGAGAAACTAATGGGAACCTATATCTCCATTTATAATTTCTTAAAAATTGAGAGACTCAAAAATTGAAAGAATGAGAGAGCGAGTAAAGCGAGGATATTGTGTTAATGGCTAAGAGAAAACGGGACAGAGGCATATAATGGAAATAAAGAACAAAATAGAAAAATATAACGAGATAGATCAGCGAGAGAGGACAAAGTTGAAGATAGACCAAAAGTAATAATAGATCTGTGTCTAATTGAAATATAGAAAGATAGTAAGAGATATAAAGAAAGAAACAATGCAGGTGATTAAAAAATCAACGACAATATTACAAAAATGAAGCTACAAAAAGAGTGGCATGGATACTCAAGGAAACACAAATACAAGAGAAAAATATATAAGTACTGCAGAGCTATTCGACCTGATATATCTGAACTGAGCATCGAGTAGGGTTAGTCCATCTCAGTGATGAAATGATCCTTTCAGTGCGGACAACATAAAAAATGAGGGAAGATATAATTCATGATTTTATTTTAATATGAAATCGTCTACATTTTCAGTCAAGTAACAAGTATACTGATAACATTTGTGTGGCAGTATTTTGAATATTCTAACTTTAAAAAAAAGTAATTGGTATTTCGTTGTATGTTTATATGTACGCTTGTATTATTAATGTTATAAAATAGGACGACATAACTAGCTAATTCGTATAATTCTCGACATAAATGATCTTTTCGCGTATTCTCACAGCACACAAGTATCTTAGTAACTAGCATGTAAACTTGGCGTTAAAGCGAACCTAGTATGAGTCACGGTTTGACACAATTCAGCTGGACCTTGCAATTTATAACGTATCTAACTAGGTGGGTTGGAGAATATAATAACAGTGATGAACAGCACTGGCCCTCTCAATTGTTAATGCAGGACCAATGATGAAGTTCTCAAAGAGGCCAACACAAAAAATGAGCTCTTAAAAAACATCAGAAAGAAGCAATCAACATTTTTCGAGCACATCATGAGAAAAGGAAAGTTGGAATACTTGGTTACAACAGGCAAAATAAAAGGAAAGAGAGATCGCGGAGGACAAAGAGAGAAAATGCTTGATAGCTTAGTGTCATGGCATGAAAATCAGTCAATAAGAGAACTGATACGATGCACTGTGGATAGAAGATTGTGGAAGGACATGATCGCCTACGCCAACCGGTATGCCACATGATGATGAGTACAGTGAACTGTTATATTTCACTTCCCTCCGACATTATATTTGATGGGCCAGTTCTTATCGTTTACTGCTACAAGCTTCTATATAACTGGCAACTTGTGATTTTCCACTAAAGCATCTGCGGATGAACAAGAGGTGATGGTCTCCGTAGTGGACTGTATTAACATGATGGTGTTTTTACTGTTGCCATAAACCTCCTTCGTGGGTGACAGTCCATCCAGTCGAGGAAGAGGCCAACACAAACATCTCGTCTCCAGTTTGAGGTAATATGGCGAGGTTAGCGTAACCTTCGAGTGAATTAAAAAAAACTGTATTCCCCCGCCAACGGCAAAAATGCAGAAGAGAATAATGTAGGCCCAATGAGAGCTACAAAACCAATATGACATTTTGAGGTTCAGTGTACGCCACAACAAATGGTTTTTGTAAAATTACTTTGTTACAGTAATGTTTAATATAGCATCCATGATGGAAAGTAATGTTTAATATAGCATCCATGATGGAAAGTAATGTTTAATATAGCATCCATGATGGAAAGTAATGTTTAATATAGCATCCATGATGGAAAGTAATGTTTAATATAGCATCCATGATGGAAAGTAATGTTTAATATAGCATCTATGATGGAAAGTAATGTTTAATATATCACCCATGATAGAAAGAAATGTTTAATACTGCATCCATGATGGAAAGAAATGTTTAATATAGCACCCATGATGGAAAGTAATGTTTAATACTGCATCCATGATGGAAAGAAATGTTTACTGCCATACATTTGTAAAAGAAAATAATATAACGTAACGTAGCGTAACAAGGCATTAAAGAAGAAAACATTACTACCACGTCAAGACCATCTATACGTTATAAATCAAGCACTTTGTTATGAAAACTGAGCATTGTATTGTCAACATATCGCTAATTGTTGAAAGCATTTCCTTGTGTGGTTTTCTCTATTGATTTCATTGATTGAAATTCAGAAACAATTGTTCAAAGAGTAGTAGACAAACTGGGGAAATTTGCGTCTTTAGTAGCTGCTACTACTTTGGACATACTATAACCAGTGATGGAAATGTACAATTGAAATAAACAAAAGAATAGGAATGGCAAAAAGTAATTTTAATGTCATGAAGAACATACTAACATCAAAACAAATTATATCATGGCTAAAACTAAGAATAGCAAAATGTTATGTCTTCTCAACATTCCTATATGATGCAGAAAAATGGACATTAGACAAGAAAACAGAACAGAGAATTGAAGCCTTTGAAATGTGGATATATAGAAGAATAGGTAGAATTGGATGGAAGGAATAGAAAACAAACGATGAAGTCTTAAAACAACTAAAAATGAAAAGAGAACTACTAAACACAATTCAAACAAGACAAATGCGATTTTTGGGCCATGTTAAAAGACACAACAGCCTACTAAAAGTAATCCTGGATGGGAAAATACAAGGTAAAAGAGGCAGATGCAGACCAAAACTAACGTGGACGAGTAACATCAAAATATGGACAAACCAGCCTATGACAACCTGCACCATCAAAGCAAGAGACAGAGCAGAATGGCGTTCCATGGTAGCCAACCTTCGTTGCGGAGATGGCACTCGATGATGATGATGATGATGATGATGAGTAGCTACTCGACTTCACGGTGGACTAGTAGAGTCAGCAAACAAAAACTGATCAAGATCTCACTTTACTTCATCCGGCTGTTCTTCCTAATAACAATATGTGTTAAGATTATCAAAGACATTCGCCTGTAATGCATTGGTTAGTGTGAGCTAGTCTACTGAGACAAGAGACAGGTAGATTTGATCCCCAATCATTCAGCTTTTCTGTTTACACAATCTTAAATGGACAATGGAGATTACTTTTTTAATAGAAAAATACGACCTGGAGTACTGTTGTTAGTAACTAATTTTTAAAATGTGTGGATGGTTAGACAAAAATATAGGGTATCAAAAGAAATCGCAAAGCTCACTGTCATTATAGCCGTTAAAATGTCAACCCTTAGAGTAGCTAATAATGTCAAACCTTTAAGCTGCTAATAGCGGCAACCCTTAAAACCGCTAATAAAGTCAACCCTTAAAGCTGCTAATAATGGCAACCCTTATAGCTGCTAATAAGGTCAACCCTTAAAGATGATAATAATGACAACCCTTAGAACCGCTGATAATGTCAACCTTTAAAGCTGCTAATAACGGCAACCCTTAAAAGCGCTAATAATGTCAATCCTTAGAGTTGCTAATAATATAAACACTTAGAGCTGCTAATAATGACAACCCTTAAAGCTGCTAATAATGTCAACCCTTAGAGCTGCTAATAAGGTCAACCTTTAGAGTAACTAATAATATCAACTCTTAAAGCTGTTAAAAATGGCAACCCTTAGAGCTGCTAATAATGTCAACCCTTAAAGCTACTAATAATGACAATCCTTAGAACCGCTAATAATGCCAACCCTTAGAGCTATTAATAATTCCAACCCTTAGAACTGATAATAATGACAACCCTTAGAGTTCCTAATTATGCAAACCATTAGAGATGCTAATAATGCACATCGTTAGAGCAGCTAATAATGACAACCCTTAGGGCCACTAATAATGACAACCCTTAGAGCTGCTAATAATGCAATTCGTTAGAGCTACTAATAATGACAACCCTTAAAGCTGCTAATAATGACAACCCTTAGAGCTGCTAATAATGCAATTCGTTAGAGCTGCTAATAATGACAACCCTTAGATCTGCTAATAATGCACATCGTTACAGCTGCTAATAATGACAACCCTTAGGACTGCTAGTAATGACAACCCTCAGGACTGCTAATAATAATAACCCTTAGAGCTGCTAATAATGGCAATGTTGACCTTTTATCACATAATGATAACTGAATTCCCAGAATATTCTCCTTCGATATCTTATTTCTTGTTTCATGAATTTTGAATGCATACATAATTCGCTATAACTTGTACTGTGTATGTAATTCAGATGGAAAAAAAAGAAAGTAACAGAAAGAAAAAGAGAGAGAAAGAGAGAGAAGAAAGAAAGAAAGAAAGAAAGAAAGAAAGAAAGAAAGAAAGAAAGAAAGAAAGAAAAAGAAAGAAAGAAAGAAAGAAAGAAAGAAAGAAATTATTGCTGTCTCATCCAGGTGTTAGATGCATGTCTCCCTCTCCTAAATCTTTCGCCTGTATTCTTCTTCGCTTCTCCTCTATAAAGAGAAAAGCATCACTTTATAACCCATTTCGGTTGCGAAACTTTGAATTTTTTACAAATTGTTTTCAGATGTTTTGCTAAGTGTAACGTAGACTTCTTTGTTTGTTTGTCTGATCAGAGAGTCTGTCGTGTAATTTCGACTGACAACAAAATCTCTTAATTTTACCTAATTTGAACGGATGGAAAAACATATATGTGGGAAATAAACATTCATCATTATCATCGAGTGCCGTCTCCGCAACGAAGGTTGGCTACCATGGAGCGCCATTCTGCTCTGTCTCTTGCTTTGATGGTGCAGGTTGTCATAGGCTGGTTTGTCCATCTTTTGATGTTACTCGTCCATGTTAGTCTTGGTCTGCCTCTGCCTCTTTTACCTTGTATTTTCCCATCCAGGATTACTTTTAGCAGGCTGTTGTGTTTTTTAACGTGGCCCAAAAATCGCATTTGTCTCGTTTGAATTGTGATTACTAGTTCTCTTTTCATTTTTAGTTGTTTTAAGACTTCGTCGTTTGTTTTCTCTTCCTTCCATCCAATTAAATAAACAGTACAAACTGATATATCATAACCGTTTCTATATTCATAAACATTATTGAAATGACAAAAAGTATACAACAAAATATAGATGCAAAGAGCAGAATGAGTTTTCTTAATGCACAATTAAACATATGGAAATTAGGTTAAATACAAAGATTTTAAAAAAGAAAGAAATTACCTTAAATGTTAAGTCGGCCCTATTGTATGGCTTTAGAGCACGGAGAACATAAACATAAAATATTCGCCAAGTTGCAGGCTTTCATTAATTGATGCTTGCGTCGAATAAAAGTGATGGAAATGGCAAGACAAAATCACTAAACAATATAGCATGATGGAAAGTACATCACAAATAGAAGTGGACAGAAAGATGTGACAAAGACAATGGTGCTGGTAAGGACATACACTGAGGAAGCCAACTGGGAATTACACAGCAGACCCTCTTTTTTTTCCCAAGCGTAAAGACAAAATGTAACGGAGAAATATACATGAGGGAAGACAGATAGAAGCAAAGATAACGAAAGAGAAAAGGCAAGACATGGAGAGATCTTAAGAAGTAAAAACGTAAAGTACCCCCGTCACGCGAAGTGGCGTATAGGGAATATGGTGTTAGTAAAAAATAAAGTACCCCCTTCACGCCAAGTGGCGTATAGGGAATATGGTGTTAGTGACCATATATTTTACAGACCTTCGGTACATGATTTTTGGGGTAATGTGGTCTGTATTACGCCTGTGCCGCTTTACTTTCCCAGAAAAAAAATCCGGTACCCATTAAGGCTGGGTGAACCCGGAAACCGTCGGTTGGGATCGAACTCTACCTCTTGTCCATTGTAGATCTTAAGAGATGGTACCGATTAGAACGGGTTGGAGTTTGTTTGTTTAAAATGTATTCTCCACAGGGAGGCTGAAAGGTAGAAAAACATGAAGGGGAAGAATAAGAAGTACTCTTCCTCTTCTTCTTCCTCTTCTATCCTTCCTCTGCTGCCGTTGGCGTCGAGGGGAGATACAATCAGTGCTTCTTTGCTCTTCTGTTGGCCTCTTCTGGTGTTTTATCCCTCCTAGTGACTCTAGTATTCCCTTTATCCATCTCTTTCTCGGCCTTCCTCTTAATCTGGCGTTTTCGTAGCGTTTGTTTATGACTCTTTGAGTCATTGTTAGTTTTTTTTGTCTTGTTATGTGGCCGAACCAATTTATCTGTTGTTTCTTTATGTATTAGAAGAATTGAAAGCATAAAAAGTGTACTAAAAATGCACAACGGTGAGTTTCTGCTGACTTCCGTTTGTTTGTTTACCGTTGTGGTCGCCGTGATTTGAGGACTTAGCAAAATCTAATAAAAATACCATGGGGATCCTCTAAAGGAAATAAAGAATACAAGAATGCTGCATGCTAACAACTGTTAGGTCGGGGGGGGGGGGGGGGGGGAAATAATGATTAGCCTTATAAAATTAACAAGAGGTGAACAGTATAATTTAACATAATAATCCAAGAGAATGATAAGAAAAGGAGAAAGAAAACTGACAACGCAGTAAATTGTCATGGTGAGAAACAACACCAGCAAAACTAATAAATAACTGATGAAAAAAAATGACGTGGAGCACATGATAACCAACGTTGGTAGGCAATATTGCTTAATAACACTGACAACAAACAGCAACATTTTAAAATTATACAAAAAAATAACACAAAATGTGCTGTAAATGTGCGGATTATTGCTAAATGTTGGAGAAAGAGAGAGAGACTTGAAAAGAAACACATATAGTAATGTACTCACCGCGAACAATGAACACAGTAGCCATATCCAATGTGAAGATATTCTGCACACTTCACCACGTACCAGACATATCCTTCAAGAGTCACTTCACAATGTGCTTCTAATCATAACTAGCAATGGTGTTTCAAACACTCATTGTTCCATATTTATACACTATCGCTACATTAAAACCTTTCATTCCTCGTTGATACGCGAATACATGAACAGAGCTTAATAGAACTCATGTAACGCTCCATGCAGTTTATTTAGCGATGCGATCTACACAGGATGATGCAGACAGGATGTCTGCTCTTTAGTAAAACAGGCACAATCAAGAGACAGATATATAGTCTCCAATTGTTTAGCTAAATATAGGCATAAGAGGCAGCTTTTTCATTTGAAAATCTCGATAAAACTAAAGCAGAATGCAACTAGTTATAAGTTGTGTGTGTATGTATAACCACATATATATACACACATATATACCTGCATATACATATTTATTTACACACACTTAACAATTGCATTAGTTATGCATATTTATCCGTTTTGTAACAGAAAAGATTACTTTAGTTAACTTTATCACAGAATTCTATTTCACACAAATCTAATGTTAGCATATTCTCATTTTAAACTATCAAAATGCAAAAAAGAAAAGTGAAACCAACATGTTTACTATTTGTTTGTTAACAAGAACATTCCATTATTCAAATATTTTATGACATCTATGTTTTAGCATCTTAAAAAAATGACGAAATTGAATTTCAAAATGTGTATATCTCACACCCTAAATATAAGCATAAACTTACTGTCTCATATTGCACCTGCGTGAGATAAATATTGAAAAACAAAATTCGAAAATCCTGCATAAAATTATAATAAAGAAACTATGAAAACGCTGCTCTAATGTTGTACATAATAGCAAACAAGTCTCCTGGGACGCCAGCAACGTTCGCGGATTCGATTATTTATTATTCAAGCGAATCTAGATATATACATCCGCGATATACGGTTCTCTGAAAACATTAGTTGAACACAGCCCTTCCATTTCTGTTGCATAATGCAACAATGATGGCGCGGCACAGTTATGGCAAACATCAGCCAATATATATGCGGATCTATATCGCTTGGTAATTTGAAAGCGCAGTAATCTGAACGACCATCGATATTTGGAGAGCCCCGGCATGTGAAATGCCATACCACGTGACAGACGGGCTGTTTTAGTCGTCGTCGCACTGTTTGCTGCTTATTCTTAGCTGATTGCAGTGGCGTAGCAACGGTGTCCAGCGTTTGGGTACAAGCCTGGAAGAATTGGCACGGAGAGGCGAAAAAAATCCGCTGCAGAGAAACCCACGAACATATTCCTTTAAATAATCAATGTCATGATCTGAAATTGATTATAAGATCAACAATTGGGGGAGCCACGATAGCTCAGTGGTTAGTGAACTGGACTACAACTGACAAGAGGTCGGGTTCGATCCTGACCGACGGCTTCCAGGATCACCCAGCCTTAAATGTGTACTGGATTTTTTTCTGGGAAAGTAAAGCGACGCGGACGTAATACCGACCACATTACCCCAAAAATCATGTGCCGAAGGTTTATAAAAATGATTGTCACTAACACCATATTCCCTATACCCATGACGGGGCTCTTTACTTTTTTATTTTTTTATTTAGACTTTGGGTAAATGTGACAGTGCACAAAATAAACAGAACGACAAAATAGCGCACTTGCCTAGAGATGATGTAAAAGTGAGTGCTATCCTAGTCTGGAATAACAATCGGAGGTCATAATATAAATAATCTAAGGTATGCTGGTGATACAGTCTTAATCATAAGAGCACAAATGAGTTACAAGAAATGTTTGACATTATAGTGAAGGAAAGCAAAAATAAAGGACTCATCTTTAATAGTAAAAAAGACAGAAGTAATGGTAGCAACAAAGAAAGAGACTTCACCGCAATTTACAATAAACAACAAGTGGAACATTACTATAACAGGTAAATGAATTTATATATCTGTGGAAAATGTAAACCTTATATGGTAGATGTACAACAGAGGTGAGATGCAGAATACCTCAGGCAAAAGCATTCGAAAAAATGAGGAATGTACTGTGCAATCCATTTTTGACAACAGACACAAGAAAAAGAGTTCTTACATGTTATGTAGAGCCAGTCTTAACATATGGATGTGAATCGTGGACAAGAGGACAATAGCCAAGAAAATCACTGGAGGCTGTAGAAATGTAGTTATACAAAAAAAATGTTGAGAATACCATGGACAGCTAAGAAGAGTAATAAAAACGTTTTGAAAGAGATCAGATCAAACAGAGAGTTAATTTCCTATATTAGGAAGCAACCATCAATTTTTGGCCTTGTTATGAGAAGAGAACAGCTGAAATATATTGTAACAACTGGGAAAATTGAGGGACGAAGAGACAGAGTGAAGCAAAAAGAAAAGATAACAGACAGCTTAAGAGAATGGCTTGGCAGAAGGTCAACTGCAGAAATGATAAATAACTGTCGAGATTAAAAGTTGTGGAGAGACATGATCATCTACGCCAGCAGGCATGGTACTTGATGATGATGATCCTAGTTTGACACTCTCCTGTCGATTTAGCTAAAGAAAAATGGCATGGCTCATTGAGTTTGGTAGGTATTAATTACAAGGTCTACAAATTCTCCTTTAAATATTGTGACCTATAATGTGGAAGTTGACAGCTTCTCTTCTCAGCGACTTTGTTTGTTGCCGGATATTACTTATCTTTACTTCTTGGGATTGCTTATGTAAAAGAACAGAAATAAATCAATCTCGTTAAATTCAATCGTAGCGATAGCAAACGAGAAAGTATACTACTACATGTGCGCATTTTCCTAATCAACATCAAGCGCTTTGTCTACGATCTTGACTTTCTGCGTAATATGTTCCTGACGTTTCTTTGAAGTTATTTTCATGGAGGCCTCGGTAGCCTAGTTGGGAAAACCACCCCAATGGGCTACCGACGTTCGGACAACCTGTGTTAGATTTCCGCTGGAAGCTGTGCGAGTTGTACTCGTGTTTGGAAAAAAAATACCCCCTCGGTCGACCCAGCCGATGGCAGAAATGGGTACCAGGGTAGTTCTCTGGGAAGGTGAGGAATGCCGCCTCGAATCGTGAGTTTCGATGCTTTGAAGCGACACTATCCAGAAGTCCCAGAACACTTCTGGCTAGGCTGCCGAGCACATATGGGTGAAAACTCGCGTGTTAAGACGCTGATTCAAGTCTCGTACTTTACCTTATCTTCTGTTGATCTGTTATCAACAAAGACAAAGACAAAGACAAAGACAAAGAGATGGGTACAGTAACAAGATAGAGTTGAAAAATATCCACATGAAGAGCAAGTAAGCGTATGCTGCTTGAAGGAAACCCATTGATACAAAGACATAGATTTGAAAATTAGTGGATACCACTGTTGTCGATCTGACAGAAAAGACAGACTAAAGTGTGGAATATTAACACTTGTAAAGAACAACATCAATGCATGTCAGCTTTAAGTGTTTTTGTTGGGGCTGAATATTAGAGACTGCACCTCAGGACAGAAAATACGGACTTTCATTTACTCAACTAAAGTCAGAGCGGTCCATACTACAAAGTTGTGTAAAACATGACCTGCAAGACCTAACAGTAACCTACAAGACCTAGCAATGACCTACAAGAACTAGCAGTGACCTACAAGACCTAGCAGTGAGAGATGTGATCTAACTCCTATGTGCCATCTTCGGTCTTCGTGAAAAACTAACCAACTAATTTCGTCTCCAAAGAAACTAACTAGCCAGCTAGCTAACTAAATCACTAGTTAGATAGCTAACTACTAACTTACTAGCCAGCTAGCTAACTAAATCACTAATTAGATAGCTAACTACTAACTTACTAGCCAGCTAGCTAACTAAATCACTAATTAGATAGCTAACTACTAACTTACTAGCCAGCTAGCTAACTAAATCACTAATTAGATAGCTAACTACTAACTTACTAGCCAGCTAGCTAACTAAATCACTAATTAGATAGCTAACTACTAACTTACTAGCCAGCTAGCTAACTAAATCACTAATTAGATAGCTAACTACTAACTTACTAGCCAGCTAGCTAACTAAATCACTAATTAGATAGCTAACTACTAACTTACTAGCCAGCTAGCTAACTAAATCACTAATTAGATAGCTAACTACTAACTTACTAGCCAGCTAGCTAACTAAATCACTAATTAGATAGCTAACTACTAACTTACTAGCCAGCTAGCTAACTAAATCCCTAATTAGATAGCTAACTACTAACTTACTAGCTAGCTAGCTAACTAAATCACTAATTAGATAGCTAACTACTAACTTACTAGCTAGCTAGCTAACTAAATCACTAATTAGATAGCTAACTACTAATTTACTAGCTAGCTAGCTAACTAACGCACTAACTAACTAGTTGGCTAGCTAACTAATAAAATTAACTAGCTTACTCACTAATTAACTAGCTAACTACTTACTAACTAGCTAACTCACTCACTAATTAACTAAGCAAAAACCTAACTAACTTCGCCTCCAGTATAAGTAATTAACTTCGTCTTCAAATTAATTTAAATTTCAACATCAAACTAAGTAGCCAACTAACAAACTAAAGAAACTAACTAAATAGCTAACTTTAACACAAAAAACTAAGTAGTAACTAAACTGTTTGGTATTTTCTATCCATTACTTTTTCTCTCCTTTTTTCTTGTTTTCTCTATAGATTCAAGATTTATAATTGGTCATTCTATTACCATCTGCCATTAGTAGAGATGGGATTTGCTTTCTGCAAATAAATTTTGACATAGCGGTCAGTGTTTGATTAGTTTTCCGTTTAATTCTAAAAAATGTCTGCTAGTTCAGGCGTTCAGCTTTATACACCAGAGGTCCACTCTTTCAGTCAGTGAGTGATTATATATTTCGTAATCTCCATGCAACGCCTATGATTGGTGCACGATTCCAAGTGAACTGATTGGGCCTGGTAACCAGATTAATTGATAGGGAAGATTAATTATTGTTGTCTCTATTTCTGATTACAATTTTAATGAGTGTACATTAGCTGGGATAAGCGACACCTGGTGCGATTATTGGTCTCAGATATGAAACCTGCTAAGAATAGTGAAGAGGATAAAATAAAATGTGTCGAAGTGAATGGAATATGTGAAAGAGAGTGAGATATGTGAAGAGAGTGAGATATGTAGAAGAGAGTGGGGTATGTGGAAGAGAGTGGGGTATGTGGAAGAGAGTGGGATATGTAGAAGAGAGTGAGATATTTGAAGATAGTGAGATATGTGAAGAGAGTGAGATATGTAGAAGAGAGTGGTATATGTGGAAGAGAGTGGGATATGTGAAGAGAGTGAGATATGTAGAAGAGAGTGGTACATGTGGAAGAGAGTGGGATATGTGGAAGAGAGTGAGATATGTGAAAGAGAGTGAGATATGTGAAGAGAGTGAGATATGTAGAAGAGAGTGGGGTATGTGGAAGAGAGTGGGATATGTAGAAGAGAGTGAGATATTTGAAGAGAGTGAGATATGTGAAGAGAGTGAGATATGTAAAAGAGAGTGGTATATGTGGACGAGAGTGGGATATGTGAAGAGAGTGAGATATGTAGAAGAGAGTGGTACATGTGGAAGAGAGTGGGATATGTGGAAGAGAGTGAGATATGTGGAAGAGAGTGAGATATGTAAAGAGAGTGAGATATGTGAAGAGAGTGAGATATGTAGAAGAGAGTGGTATATGTGGAAGAGAGTGGTGTATGTGGAAGAGAGTGGGGTATATGGAAGAAAGTTGGATATATTGAAGGGAGTGTATACAACAGAAATGAAGTGCGGAAGATGTGTACCACATGTGATTAATGTGGTAGTAGACGAAGAATTTGGAGTCAGAACACAATGTTTGGTGACGGAATAAAATGTTTGGTGACGGAATACGGATAGTTCTATATGCATATAATAATAATGAGACAAACAAGAGAATCGTTAGGTAAACATCATCATTATCATCATCGCGTGCCTTCTCCGCAACGGAGGTTGGCTACCATGGATCGCCATTCTACTCTGTTTCTTGCTTTGATGGTTGCAGGCTGACAAAGATTGACTTGTCCATCTTTTGATGTTACTCGTCCATGTTAGTTAGGTAAACATACATTGTGCCTAAGAATGGTAAGCAAGCTAATGGAAAAAAAAGAAACAAAAGAAGTGGTAGAAAGACATACTGTAAGAGAGAAACTAAAAAGAAGAATTAAATAGCATAGTTGTAAACAGAATAATTAAAGAGACAAAACCAAAAGTATAGATGTAGAAATATGTATAGAAATATCAACAAAGTGTATACCGAATCGAACAAATGGGATAGAATCTAGTTTGTAAGCGTGAAAACAAAGTGGACATAGAAACTAATAAAATGGAGAAGAGATCAATGGAAGTGCATTCACACACTTTAGTTATGCACACTACAATGAATGGAGGCCTAGGCAATTTTCTATTACATCTGACCAGAAAAAGTAGGACATTCAGTGAGGTCATTGACCCGGGACATCAGACCTCTGTCAATGAATTCACCACTGTTCAACATCTCATACACTCTCCTTTCAACTCATCTTAAAAGCCATTAACTTTTCAGGACATTGCACCAAGTAATCAGTTATGGACTTAATATCTATCTATCTATTGTCCTTTCGAGCCGAAGACGGCACATAGGGCAGAACCACAATCTCAAAAACAGAAACCTTGCGTGCCAAAATGGCACATATTGCGAAGATCACTGCTTCTAAAATCTATTACTCTGTTTCCATAACAATACTTTTTACAATGACAGCTTGTCAAGCCATCGATCAAACTCCTTATTCACCTCTTACGACTTGCCTAGAAGGTCACAGTGTCACTATTCTTTACTCCCTCATAATGAGGCCCCGGTAACACACGGGAAAGGATAAACCTGCATTATAATTCTTTTGCTTTCCTTTCTCCTCTCTCATGTGCCTTTCAGCGTCGAGGAGAGATATAATTTGCGTTCTTTTGCTCTTCTCTATGAATCTGCTGATGTTATGTTTCTTAGTTTCTAATATTCTATCAATCCATTGTGTTCGAGGTGGACCCTTGAATTGTGTGTTCTCGCAACGTTTAATTCACGATTCGCTGTGTTGTGCTTTGATCCGTATAACTTTTCACGTGGCCAAACTATTTTGCCCGTTGTTACATAGTTTTTTTTTTCTTTTTTAACATTTCCTCACCTATGATCGTATCTCTCAGTCTGCTTCCTGTAATGTTTTGCTAACACGTTTAATTCCGGTAGTACTTATTTTTCTTCTTGTTTTTGAGAGTAGCGTCCATTTCTGGCATCTGTTGTATAACGTTGTGGTGGAGATTGTGTTGAAGATTGCCTGTTTGCTCATAGTGTTATGTCCTTGTTGGACAGCAGAATTGACATTTATCCTATGATTTTACAAGTTTTGTTGCATCTTGAGTTTATTTCTGCTAGCTGCGATAGCTCAGTGATTAGTGAACTGGGCTACTAAGGACAAGAGGTTGGGTTCGATCCTAATCGACGGCTTCCTGGTCCACTTAGCCTTAAGTGGGTACCGGATTTTTATCTGAAAGTAAAGAGACACGGGCGTAACATTGACCACACTTCACCAAAAATCATGTGCTGAAAGGTCTATACAAATTATGGTCACTAACACCATTTTCCCTATATGCCACATGACATAACGGGGCTCTATACTTATAACTATTTGAGTCTATCTCTGCTGCTTGTGAACTGTCGTTTGTCGCTAGACAAACTGGGTGTATTCCTTCACATGTTTTTATGTTTTAGGTCTTATGTTGATGTTCTGTTTTCCTTTTGCGATTTTCGCGACTTCTGTCTTGCTGGTGTTGATTTTCTTGGGGTAAAGACATAAAAATGCGAAGTTGCTATAAAGCTGATGTTAAAAATGGAGATTCTAAAAGAAGGGAGAAAAAGAGAATGGTTACAGCTTCACGCTGATTTTCAGGTTGTATTGGTATCTATGCTGTTAAATCTATTTAAATGTCCTCGATGGGCTTCTATTTTTTTATGTTTTAGTGCCTGGTCGTCTGCAAATAAGAACTTGTTAATCTCCTCCATTTCCGATGTATTTGCTTACTTACATTTGTAGCTAATGTAGGTAATAAACAATACATGAGATATTACGTATTTGCCTCATGAAGGGCACCTCTTTGTCCTGGGGATAGGGCCTAACAGTTACCAGGGACTGAAAACCAAGACTGGCCAGACCTTCCTACACCCGAGCAAGCCCAAAGTCTGCTCTAGCAAGTATAAGTCCTGAAGACGGAGCAACGAACCAAAAGGAGCGCACATCATTTAGGTTCCCATGTACTCGCTCCAAAGAGAAATATTTCTATAACTGTGAAACGATATGGCACTTGCCGTGTGATAGACAATACGGCAGGTGCAGTGCCGGTCTCTCAGGCTCGAAAGGGCCCAAGCACTATAACTGGATGTCCCGCTCATCCGCCCCGTGGAGTTATGGGGGCGAGGGAATAGATCTACTGGCCAATCAAAACTGATACCACTTAAAATAATGCACTGGAATGCTAAAGTCAACAACATCAAAAGGGATGGGTACAGTAAAAAGATAGAGTTGAAAAATATCCACATGAAGAGCAAGTAAGCGTATGCTGCTTGCAGAAAACTCATTGATACAAAGACATAGCCTTGAAAATTAGTGGATACCACTGTTGTCGATCTGACAGAAAAGACAGGCAAAAGTGCGGAGTATTAACATTTGTAAAGAACAACATCAATGCATGTCAGCTTTAAGTTTTTATGGTTGGGGCTGAATATCAGAGACTGCACCTCAGGACGGAAAATACGGACTTTCATTTACTCAACTAAAATCAGAGCGGTCCGAGCGGCCGCCCACTGGCACTAAAACTCGTTTCAAATCATGTGCCCAACTTCAAAACGCTATTATTCTCTAACCGTTTGTTAAAAACTTTTGAAATTTTCCAAATGTTATTAGAATGCAAAAGACCCTTTAAATGTATATTTAACAAATATCTTGCAGCTGCAGTTTTCTTAAAGCGGCGATATTTCTTTGATGTTTGTCAAAATTGTAAATTGTGAAGCCCTAAAGAATAGAAATTACCGTAGTTGCTGGTCTATGATTAATTTTCACTAGGTAAAGGCGTGGCCGTAATGGGAAAATAACCTAATAAGACAAAACACCAGGAGAATTATTGTCTGCTCAGTTCGAGGACGGCTCCGCCGCTGAATGAACGGAAATGGAACACACAATGCCTCGTGTTTTCTACAAGTGTCTAATTGTGTCAGAAAGCCCACGTGGAATGCGTGCAAAAACGTCAATTGTACCGTGTATGGATTTTTAATCGCTATTTTTAACTTAAAATACTGTAAACATTAAGTTTTGACTACATCAATGGGTCGTTATAAATTTATATAAATCAAATAAGCAACAATAATAACCAAATGTTTTTTTAATGAAATTAATTTCCTGTTGGGTTCTAATCATTATAACTTTACATGCAAATTTTGAAAAAATTACAAAAAGAGATTAAAAAGATATCGATTTTAAAAGTTGGGCACATGATTTGAAACGAGCTATAGACACAGTTTCATTAAAAGAAGAATGACTGTTTGTGGAGACTCCAAACAGCCATTCACACAGCTGGGGCTATGAACATATGAACAAGAGAGGTGAAGAGCTTGAAAATTGGTAGGACGACAATGGGCTTATACAGCTAAACCAAACAACAGATCCGCCAACATTCAATTCTAGATCATGGCATAACACGTCTCCACCAAACCTTGCTTTCCATTCATCATACCTGGATTGGAAAAATACACGTATTTTTGGGAAACAACTCGGAGGCAGCTACCACCGACCAGGTTTTTTAGTGGTACAAAATGAAGCAGTCAGGGAGACCAACACTCTATCTAGACGGAATTACAAAAAGTTAGACTGGGCAATGTATCAACATTACACCAGTGTACTAACTAAAAATCTAAATACATTCAGAGACACCAAGAACATAATTGATGAATTCAGTAGACGAATAATACAAGCTGCCAGTGAAACAATACCTACGGGGGCACGAAAACGCTACAAACCACTATAAAAAGCAATTTGGTCATCAAAACACTCACTTCTTTTTCTCCCCATTCATACACAAACCTATGCACGAACACACTCTCCCATACCATCCCTTTCCCATCTATGATGAATTGATTTAACCTTTCGTCTTCTTAACACTCAAAGTGGCTAACACCCGGCTACGTCTTGATACTCAAAGTGACTAACACCCGGCTACGTCTTGATTAAGTGGCTAACACCCGGCTACGTCTTGATTAAGTAGCAAACACCCAGCTACGTCTTGATTAAGTAGCAAACACCCAGCTACGTCTTGATTAAGTAGCTAACACCCAGTTACGTCTTGACACTCAAAGTGGCTAACACCCGACTACGTCTTGATTAAGTGGCTAACACCCAGCTACGTCTTGATTAAGTAGCTAACACCCAGCTACATCTTGACACTCAAAGTGGCTAACACCCGACTACGTCTTGATTAAGTGGCTAACATCCAGTTATGTCTTGATACTTTAAGTGGCTAACACCCAGCTACGTCTTGATTAAGTAGCTAACACCCAGCTACGTCTTGACACTCAAAGTAGCTAACACCCAGCTACATCTTGATTAAGTGGCTAACACCCAGCTACGTCTTGATACTTTAAGTGGCTAACTCCCGGCTATGTCTTGACACTCCAAGTGGATAACGCCCAGCTACGTCTTGACACTCAAAGTGGCTAACACCCAACTACGTCTTGACATTCTAAGTGGCTAACACCCAACTACGTCTTGACATTCTAAGTGGCTAATACCCAGCTGCATTTTGACACCCTAAGTGACTAATACCCAGCTATGCCTTGACACTCTAAGTGGCTAACACCCAACTACGTCTTGACATTGTAAGTGGCTAACACCCAACTACGTCATGACATTCTAAGTGGCTAACACCCAACTACGTCTTGACATTCTAAGTGACTAACACCAAACTACGTATGACATTCTAAGTGGCTAACATCCAGCCGCGCTTTGCAACTTTAAGCGGCTAACACCCAGATACGTCTTGACATTCTAAGTGGCTAACATCCAGCCGCGTTTTGACACTCTAAACGGCTAACACCCAGTTACGTCTTGACATTCTAAGTGGCTAACACCCAACTACGTCTTGACATTGTAAGTGGCTAACACCCAACTACGTCGTGACATTCTAAGTGGCTAACACCCAACTACGTCTTGACATTCTAAGTGACTAACACCAAACTACGTATGACATTCTAAGTGGCTAACATCCAGCCGCGCTTTGCAACTTTAAGCGGCTAACACCCAGATACGTCTTGACATTCTAAGTGGCTAACATCCAGCCGCGTTTTGACACTCTAAACGGCTAACACCCAGTTACGTCTTGACATTCTAAGTGGCTAACACCCAACTACGTCTTGACATTCTAAGTGGCTAACACCCAGTTACGTCTTGACATTCTAAGTGGCTAACATCCAGCCGCGTTTTGACACTCTAAGCGGCTAACAGACAGCTACGTCCTGACACTCTAAGCGGCTAATACCCAGCTACGTCTTCACACTCTAAATGGCTAACACCCAGCTGCGTCTTGACATTCTATGTGGCTAACACCCAACTACATCTTGACATTCTAAGTGGCTAATACCCAGCTCCGCCTTGACACTCTAAGTTGCTAACATCCAGCTGCGTCTTAACACTCTAAGTGGCTCACACCCAGCTGCGTCTTGACATTCTAAGTGGCTAACATCCAGCTGCGTTTTGACACTCTAAGCGGCTAATACCCAGCTACGTCTTGACACTCTAAGTGGCTAACACCCAGCTACGTCTTGACATTCTAAGTGGCTAACACCCAGCTACGTCTTGACATTCTAAGTGGCTAACACCCAGCTACGTCTTGACACTTTAAGTGGCTAACATCAGCTGCGTCTTGACGTTATATGTGGCTAACCCCCAACTACATCTTGACATTCTAAGTGGCTAATACCCAGCTGCGTCTTGACACTCTAAGTGGCTAACACCCAGCTGCGTCTCGACACTCTAAGTGGCTAACATCCAGCTGCGTCTTGACACTCTAAGTAGCTAACACCCAGCAGCGTCTTGACACTCTAAGTGGCTAACACCCAGCTGTGCCTTGACACTCTAAGTGGCTAACACCCAGCTGCGTCTTGACATTCTACATGGCTAACACCCAGCTGCGTCTTGACACTCTACGTGGCTAACACCCAGCTGCGTCTTGACACTCTACGTGGCTAACACCCAAGCTGCGTCTTGACACTTTAAGTGGCTAACACCCAGCTGCGTCTTGACACTCTACGTAGCTAACAACCCAAGCTGCGTCTTGACCTCTGGGTGTCTTAATCCTGTTACTTTTGGACCTGAATGCCTCACGAGACGATCTATTTTAACACATTACCAGTCTACATTGGATCACACTGCAGCCTTGAAGACATACTCTGCAAAATAATCAATGGTTAACATTATAGAACACTCCACGATATAGTTCCTCAATCATGACAAATAAAGCAAATCGATTGCACATAATTTTGCACAAATACTTTTAGCAATTCTCATAATTTCACATCAGATTTATATTCTCAAATTGCTTCTTGCTTACATTTTAAACTTTGTTATAAAGAATATCTATATATTAAAGAATACATTTCATAAATGTAATATTCTGACTTTTTTACCGACACTTATTCAGCAGGATTTAATAGTAATCAAATTTCAACATTATGAAAGAAGTAATTTATCCCACAGGAGTGTAATGGCAAAATAAAAAATAAGATGTGTTTGTCCAGTTTTATATCAAGCTAAAACAAAACTCGTATTTCTCCAACAATATAAGATATTTATTGGAACTCACGTATCGTCGTTATGCTAGTCATAGCTCGGGAGAATTGAGAATTAAGTGTTTCATTGTATTATATACAACTTGAATGAACAACCGAGAGAAATATTATTTGTACTGATATTCCTACGATATAATTACGTATATTTATACATCTACCAATAACTCCTGAGTTAATTTCCTGTCTCATCAAATAAAAGGATATAAAAACAGAAAGTAACAGCCTGCGTTATTATTTTAACATTAATGTTATTACAATAAAAAAAACCCAACAATTATGTTGAAAATCAGCCATTGCTACATCATTTGACAATCACATTAACAACTTCATAATATCATGAGAACTGTTCTCACCGATGTTCAGTAATTGTGACATTTGCCATTTACAAATTATATCCTCAAAATTGTTGTTTTTATTCCTCTACCAAAGATGGCATTGGTCTTTCTCTTTAACATTAAATTTTAAGATGACTGGGTGAAACCTATCGGAGTCGGAAAACGTATGTTCTCGAAATGAATGTACAGATTTATGGAATTAGAACTCTGAAACACAAACACACACACACACACAAACAGAACGCACTGAAAATAATGGTTTTGAACTGGAACTGCGCGTGAACATAGTATAGTAATATTTGACTAATAATTCCATCATCTCCGCATTTTAACAAGCACAATCTATGTATTATCCTTCATACAACTAGTGTAAGTGGTTAGAGCAATCGTAGTGTATCTACTCACCATGCAAGGGACTTATCGTTCTTGTCCACCTGTATTCAAATGTGACATTTACAGCTTCTTTCGGCAACACTTTCATTAACTAATAATCGCGATGGATCATATCTTCCATTAATGTACCCTTAAAATATTATTTTTTGTACTGCTTTATCTTCCTTTATTTCCTCTGATTGCCTTTTAAGAGATATATATCTACGCTTTGTTAGGAAGTGGAGGGAAGAGGGGGAGGGGAACCGTGTGTAAGTAACATAAGATCTTCCTGGCACACATCTCATTTTCGTGAGGGCTACATTCTGTGAGACAAACAAAATAGTTTCAGACGAACAGCCACGATATGCTAGAAAAACTAGCAAAATGGATCCCTCAATAAAACAGCAACAGTTTCTACATTGTCCTCGCTCACTCCACGTCGGTCCGCATCGGGCTTAACAACCACATTCGTGAACAGACTAACAGAAAAACTGTGTGGTTGAAATGAGTGCTCTTTATTACTGGTGATGAACGGATACAGTATTGTGGTAACGCGCTGGCTTTACAATGAAAAAAAAAACCATAGATTTTATCGTAGCGTCGTTCACTCCAGTGGGTCAAGCTGATAAAGGAATATACACCTGGCTGACTGAATTGGGAAAGGTAATAACAGCGAGAATAAAAAACTAGCTCTATCATCTCCAGATCCAGTGGTTTGGTACTGAGAAATTTATTACTTCACTAACCTACTAGATTATATGTTATGTGACTTCCTGTACTGTCTACCTTGACCTTCTGTCTAGCAAACCTACAACAACCCTATCACAAACATCTTATTCCCTTTTTTTATATAGTAAAGATATTAACCCTATTATAACATCTTATTGCCCCTTTGTGGTATAGTAAAGATATCAACCCTATCATAACATCTTATTCCCCCTTTGTGGCATAGTAAATATATTAACCCTATCATAACATCTTATTCCCCCTTTGTGGCATAGTAAAGATATTAACCCTATCATAACATCTTATTCCCCCTTTGTGGCATAGTAAAGATATTAACCCTATCATAACATCTTATTCCCCCTTTGTGGCATTGTAAAGATATTAACCCTATCATAACATCTTATTGCCCCTTTGTGGCATTGTAAAGATATTAACCCTATCATAACATCTTATTGCCCCTTTGTGCCATAGTAAAGATATTAACCCTATCATAACATCTTATTCCCCCTTTGTGGCATAGTAAAGATATTAACCCTATCATAACATCTTATTCCCCCTTTGTGGCATAGTAAAAATATTAACCCTATCATAACATCTTATTCCCCCTTTGTGGCATAGTAAATATATTAACCCTATCATAACATCTTATTCCCCCTTTGTGGCATAGTAAAGATATTAACCCTATCATAACATCTTATTCCCCCTTTGTGGCATAGTAAAGATATTAACCCTATCACAACATCTTATTCCCCCTTTGTGGCATAGTAGAGATCATCATCATCATCGAGTGCCATCTCCTACCAAGCCAATCTCTTAATCCGTTATTTTCTAGCTGTTCGTGTCCGTATATTCCTCTCTCATTTCTCACAATACACTACAGCCGCTACAATACACTACAGTCGCTTCAATACAGTCCGGCTGTCGCAATACACTAAGGGGATGACGATATACTTCAGTCATTACTATACACTTTAGTCGTCACAATGCACTTCAGCCGTCACAATACACTCCAATCTTCACTATTCACTCCAGCCTTCTAAACACACAATCACAATACACTCCAATCTTCACTATTCACTCCAGCCGTCAAAACACACAATCACAATACACTCCAATCTCCACTATTCACTCCAGCCGTCAAAACACACAATCACAATACACTCCAATCTTCACTATTCACTCCAGCCGCCAAAACACACAATCACAATACACTCCAATCTCCACTATTCACTCCAGCCGTCAAAACACACAATCACAATACACTCCAATCTTCACTATTCACTCCAGCCGTCAAAACACACAATCACAATACACTCCAATCTTCACTATTCACTCCAGCCGTCAAAACACACAATCACAATACACTATAGCCGTTACAATACACTTTAGTCGTCACAAAGCAATGCGGCCGTCACAAAACATTCCAGCCTTCACTATACGCTCTAGCCATCACAACACATCAACACAATACGCTCTAGCAGTCACAATACACTACAGACTTCACTATACATTTCAGCCGTCACAATACACTCCACCTTTCAAAATACACTGCAGACGTCATAATACACTCCAGCCGTCACAATACACTCCCGGGATCACAATACACTCCAACCTCCACTATACACTCCAGCCGCACAACACCCCGTCACAATACGCTTCAGGGTCCACTATACACTCCGGCAGTCACTATACACCGACACAATACACTCCAATCGTCATCATACACTCTAGCAGTCACAACACTAGTACAATACACTCAAGCGTCACAAAACATTGTAGCCTTCACTTTTTCTCTAACCGTCATAATACATCATCACAATACATTCCGATCATCACAATACGCTCCAGCCGTTACAATACACTCTAATCAACACAATGCACTGCCGCAGCACACTCCAGCAGTCACAATACACTCCGGCGTTACAATACACTCTAGCCATCACAATGCACTACCGCAACACATTCCAGCCGCCACAATACACTCTACCGCCATAACACACTCCAGCTATCACAATATGCTCCAGCCGTCCCAATACACTCCAGCCGCCACAATGCACTGCAATCGTGACAATACACTTCAGCCGTTAAAATAAACTCCTGCCGTTACAATACACTCCATCCTTCACAATACACTTCAGCCGTCACATTACACACCAGCCGTCACATTACACTCCAGCCGTCACATTACACTCCAACCGTCTTAAGGCACTCCAGCTGTCACAATAAAATCCCGCCTTTCCCTTCTCCCTATATGGCCAAACACTGATGACTGCTGTCTCTCAACGCCATCAGCAAGCTCTCTTCCCATCCTTGCTCCTTTTATATCCCCCTCATTCCT